>KQ965747.1:387002-428512 GCA_001574975.1 Gonapodya prolifera JEL478 | reverse complement strand
CTTCGACACTCACTACCGGTGGCGCTCGACGAACCATTCCTCGTCTTCGATTTGAAGGGCGAGAGCGAATGCGCGGAGTAGGTCGAGTCCCAGTTCGTACATTTTCTTTGTAAAGGCTTGAACTTGAGCCTGGCGCTCGACAATGTAATCGGGCTGCAGTGACATGAAGTGAATCGAACGGAACAGTCAGTACGAATACAACAATTGCAAACGGAAGTCTTCTACTCACCCAGACCCTAGTCTTATCAAACTCCCCCTTTCCCCACTTGCCCGGAACGTTCAAAAAATCGTACCCGAAATGAGACCTCTCGCCGTTGAAGCTCGCTGGCAGCTTGTCGCCCCGTCGGGCCATGAAGGCCGCCTCGACGCGAGGGTCGGCGGGGCGAGTGTAGTCCTCGGGTTTCCCGTTCTCAATGGAAAAAGAGGTGTCGCGGTATCCGGCACTTGCAAAGAAATGGATTGGTTGAGCACTCCAAGCTCGGAACAAAAATTTGAATTGACGCTTACTAGTCAGATCCGAATGCCCATCGCGGGTCACGGCGCACCTCGTCGGGCACGTCTGCGAAAAAGCCCTTGCCGATGCCAAACAGGTCGTCGATGTCCGCTTTGGGGAGTCCGTGGTTCACGAGGTACAGGAATCCTGGTCGACGGGAAGTTCGAATATTAAAATGACTCTAATTCGGTTGTGAGGATGGAAACGAGTACGCACCATGAGTTGTGACGGCCTTGTGAATCGCGTCTACTACAAGAGTTCGCGATGCTGGAGTGGTGTCAGCACCTCGAAACCCGGATAAGTCGATGGTGGGGAGTTCAAGCTGCACGTCATTTCACAATTCACCGTCTCCGCTCACGCAACGCTAATCGAAGGACTCACGCGTGGGGATGGCTCGGGTGGGGTTGATGTGTTGCTTTTTGAAATGGTTCCGACTATTGCTGTTCCACCAATATCAACAGCCACTTTTCCAGGATGAATCGAGCGTCAATTCCAGCGGAGTCATCCAATCATCAAGCGTAGCGTTGATTACCTGGAGGAGACATCGTGTGGAGTCAAATGAAGCCAAAGCTGAGTGAACGCGGGCCGAAGTACAACCGATTGCGCCATAAAAGATAATCAGATTCCAAAGCACGTATGCAATGGAAAGACTCATCAAGTAATCCTCCTCCGCGGTGCATGGCACGAAAGATCGCGACAGTTCCTCCGGACCAGCAGGAGACAGGATTCCAGTCATGACAAAACTCCCAACTACATAACGATTACTTCCCAATCGTTGAACATCGTCCACGATAGAGACTGTCGCTTCCGCAGTCCTTGAAGAGACGTCCCCATCAAGAGGTGTTGTCTGAATCCAACTAATTCTCAGTTCATTTCTTCATAGCGCGACTCGAACGAAACCATTTGACACATGGTGCAGGATCTTCATTGATGCGAGAGTACTTAAAAAGACCCGACATTACAGCGGAAACTATCACGTCGGGTGGTTGGCTCAAGACAGGAGGTGGGCGGAACACCTTTCGTCATATCATTTTCCGACTTCATTTGAAATACTCTACAGTCGCAGATATTGGTCAATGACTGCCGGACAGCATTTTGATGATAATTGACCGGAAAAAGAACCTTGTCAAAGTGAGTCATGTAATTTGTTAGTTCGATAGTCGATACGAGTCCCCAAGGTGCTTACACAACGATTCAATTAACCAGCTGTCCCACGGAGAATATATTGCTGCTGAACGACTTGAATGCCTCATGAGTGCGTCGCCGTTCACATAAACTGAATGCATATTGTGAAATGACCTTTTGATGGCGATAAGTACTCGCACAGCAATATTGTGCGTACGATGTGCATTTATGCGCATCCTTCCAAGGATTTCGCAATCGCAATTGTTGTTCCAGATGAGCAAGGACGTGTTCTGTCATATGATTTCCCGCGGCCCTGATCTAATGAAATCACCGGAGCAGGAGCTTCGGTGTTTATCTTCGAGTTTACTTGAGCAAGAAGTGTCGTTTCCATACCTTTGTGCGAGTTCCGAAGTTCGTAATCGTGTGCTTTCACTGTTGATCGAGGAAACTGTGAAGGCCGCCAGACTCTCTCCGGCTGAGATCATCCGAGGCTGCATTCTGGATGATGCTGAATGGACTGTGGAGAATGGCATGATGACTCCGAGCACCAAGGTCAAGAGGAGAGAAGTGGAGAAGAAGTTCGTCAATCAGATACAGCAAGTTTATGGGTACGCTTCTCAACAGTCATAGGATATGTACTATGCAAAAGCGTAAGATTAGTTGTTTATACCACCCGAATTTGTGTAAATACTAATGACTTGATAGAGCGAACTGTGGCCAATACTCTCGTTGACGCGTTTTCCAATTCCTCGCAACCCGAGTTCCACCAATCTAGGACAGAGAGACCTTCTGATACGGTTACTGAGGCGATCCCCAAGCTCTCCGCCAGCGTCGCGTGTCTTGCTGCTCGTCATCTTCGCCGGGCTTCTGGCATGAACCTTAGGATCGCGATCGGTCGTGTTTGAGCGGGCAATCGCAATATCGACACGGTCTAGCGACTTCAGAGATACCCCTTGAGTGATTGACTGCCGCGAAAGCGCTCCAAGGCGCTCAATTTTACCCACGATGGCGAACATAGGGTCTGGAGTCGTGCCCCAAAATCCCTTTCATCACGGGTCTACCTCTCAAGCTCAACACCAAACTCCTCCTCCTAATTCGGAAGGCCTCTGGCCCTTCCCACTTCCAGGGAGCGGACGTGGTTCCTCGGATGGAAGCCGAACACTCGGGAGCACCACTTCGTCCGCAACACATTCGCAGCAAGCTTCGGGGGAGCCAAACAGGGCTGCGCAGTACCATTTGTTCACTGAGAACTTTGGAACTGGGACTGGTCTGACAGGACCTGGAGGTGCCTTCCTGACAAACTTGAGTTCAATCGATGGAACATTCCAGTACCAGCCCGTAGGGGATATTCGTCAATTTCCAAATGTGCCCAATCGAATAGCCCCGTCTCCAGTGAATGGACAATTTGCAGTGCAGCCGCAGCCATGGACTGCCGCTCAGCTCCCTCAAGGCCGTAACGGTCTTCCACAAACCAACCAGCCAGCGTACCAGCAGAGAACACCTCCAGGTGTCCCACAGCAGAACGCGGGAGCCGCTCAAAATCAATATGCGCCGACGCAAAATCCGTTTCTGTCTCCTCAACCATCGGCCGTTCTGGCATTTCCATCTCCCAACTCCACGACACAGGCAATAATCCCGCCATTGCCCACACCTGCATACGGAGCCGAATTTTCAGGATACCCACAAATGATGAACTTTGTCTCTCCCACCGTCGGCCCATCACCGTTTACAATGATGCCAGGGAACCATCATCCTGCGCAACAGTTTCCGCCAAACCAGCACCCCATATTTTTCGTAAACGCACCAGGACCGGGGGGTGCGACGTCAGGTACCACTGGACCAGACCTAGCTGGTGTTATACAGGCTGCAATCTCAGCCTCCGCCGCTTTCCAAGGCGTACCGATGGAAGTTGTGGGACAGCCATTCGCTCCGCAAGGAGGATTTAACGTCCTCCCACCAGGAGTTGTGAATGTCATACCAGTGGGAAATGGGTTTCTTGTTGTCCCGGCCGCTTCTACAGGATTCGGAGTCCCGTCGGCTGGAAGTGGCGCGCAGGGTGGTGGAACCCCCAGTACGAATAATGGATTGGCGCCAAGTGTCTTTCCTCAGCAAAACTCTGTAACGACTACCGCAGCTCCTACTGCAATTGTAGGTTGTGGTTGAATTCTGATGATCGCGTCAAGGTGCTCATCCTCTGAAACACCTTACAGCATGCTGCAAATTATCAAACAGTTGCTCAACATCCTAATCCCGCGAACCATCCGCACCTTCTTCCATCGTACACATCTACTACGGAGCCATTTCCGTCTTTGGACCCCTGGTCTGTCCTTCAAAGCAATACGGAGGAGTCGACCGGCACTCGAGAACGAACCGTCACAGCCCCTGCTCCCAGCGAAAGTGGTGCTCCTTCCCACAATAGGACTTCAAGCAGCCGCACCAGTCGACCAGCACATGGTGCTCAGCCGTCTCACAACCCCGAGGGCCAAGCAACACGTAAGAATACCGCTGCAGCCCCTGGGGTCTCAGCAACAAACCCTACCCTAAGTCCCCCACACGCACGAATGCGGATGAAAGGCTCTCCATCGTGGCCCAGAACAGCCACCGCTGATAGAAGCAACATTACCTTGCCACCAGCCACCACGACCGCGACCGCTAGCTCGATGGATGCGAAGTCCTCGGCAAATCCACCTTCCACGGAAGCGCAACCAAACGCTGTCAAAGTGTCAACAGTTTCGACAAATCCAGTGCCGCAACCTACCACCGTGGTTGCGCCTGCGCCAGGATCAGGGTCAAAGCCACGATCGCGGCCCATATCACTCATCCCGCAACCGACGTCTCGGCAAAGGAGCAGGTCCGCCAACTCGGCACAGGGTCCGCCACAACTCGCAACAGCGGGCCCAGATCCGTCTCCAGTTTCCCCGGCGAATCCCTTTCTGACACCAAAACATTCACCCTCGTCTATTCAAGTACAGTCGATTTCCTCACCCGGTGCAGAGAGCCCATCAGATTCCCTTCTGGGTCAGAGTGCACCCTTGACACCAGATTCTGTAGTTGGGCGAAGTGTTGCACACGAGAACCCCCGTCCGTCAGACCAGCCACCCGTTGGAGTGAATAGGGAAGGAACATCGATTCCTCTATTAGCTGCACCCACTATTGGAACCCCGAACAGGCGAGACAGGCGATCGAACTCACTTCGCTCAGTACCACGACCAAACTTGCCAGTACTCACAAATCCATTTTCAACGAGTGCAGGTCCGGTCGGAGTACAGGTAACCATGGGTGCGAGTTCAAGCACTTCGCCTCCGGAAAGTGCGCCAAAGAACGTCGTCGTTGACACCATCGGCTCGCGAGACACTGAGGTTTGTTTCCCCGTTTCTTAAGTATTTGCAGTAACAATACACGGTATGATTGCCTGACACGTCCTACCGCTGTAACAGAATTCCCCCGACACAAGAAACCAAACTGGTCTACCATCACCTCCGACGACAATACCATCTCCTGAAAGTGCCGATTCGCGGGTGCTGGCAGGGTCACCACAAACACCCGAGGGACAAGTCAGTTCGGCCGGTTACTTGCACTCGCCTTCATCTTCAAATGGAGGTACACCTCAGCAAACTCCGGCTCAATCCTTTCAGACTGGTCCATTTTCTGTGAGCACCCTTGCATCGCCTTTGGGCACTGCTGGAAACAGCAATGCGGATTCGGGACCGTTTTCCGTCGACAATTCTCATCATATGTCCCAGGATAATGTCAGCTCCCACCTGTCAGCAATTGACGGCGACGGAGTAACAGATGATAAATTGACGCACCAAAAGGAAAGTTCGGTCCCTTCCGGGTCGTCAGATGTTTTGAGCGATCTTGGTGGCCACCAATCGCGAATGAAGAGAATTGTCTTGGACACCAGAGGAGTCCTCACAGCCAATGGTTTGGCATCCTCAAACAATCGAGTTATAGGCCATAGGAAGAGTCTCTCTTACGATTACGGCGGGAGCACTGGAGAACTTGACGCTGTGGGTCAGAGGAACAAGGTTCGTTGTATTGTTGCCAGCGTCTAGGATCGTGATGACAACGACATTACTCGCAGCCACCAAGACTCTTGCAGCTCGGAAACATATCGGAAGCTTTTCCCGCTTCACCAACAGGGGGCTTCCAAGGTCTTCAAACACCTGTATCTGCCCCTGCCGTCTCTCCGGGATCCAGAAATTTTATCGAACAATTCAGCGTTCACAATTCTGACCCAACATCGAATTCAAAGGATCGTCAAGTGGCGCAACTCCCTCCGATGGCACCGTCGCCGAATTCCCCTACACCTCTGGAGGGACGAAGGCCGTCGGGAGATGAGGACGGAAGCAGTTCTTTAAGAGGAAGCACAACTAATCTTGGAAGCACTGGTTCTATTTCTCGAGGATTTGGCCATCGGAAACTCAGAAGTGAAGGATCTATTCGTCTGCCCATAAGTAGCAACACTCCATCGGCAAGCTTTGTTTTGCCTGACAAAGGCAAAGGCACTGTGTTTGGCGAGTTCCGTGTTGCGATTGTCTGCTACTACTACCATTTATATCTCCACGTCGATTTCGGTCCCCTTTCTAGGTCTAGGAAAGTCACCAGTGAACAATCACACCTTTGACCCAGCCCTGGCTGATTTTCTGGAGATTGACACCAAAATTATCGCGGCAAGTGTTCTAAGTATCGTCACGAGAGTGATTTGAGGCTAAAAGTCACTACTTGGAAACAGAAACAGCTTTGTCTGATTGACTGTGCCTTGTTCCAAAAAATCGAGAGAGCTGAGTTCGCATCGATGGCATGGGACTCACCTGCCGAGCGCCGGCAAAAAGCTCCCAATATCGTAGCAATGACCGGACAATTTAACAAGGTACGACAAATGAATTGTTCCAAAAGTTGAAAAGCTCCGAACGTTTTTTCGTCCCCAGTTGGCTCTCTGGGTCGCCGCAGAGATTCTCGAGTCGACCAATGTCAAACGCCGCATGGCGAGGATTTCTCACTTCATCGCAATAGCCAAGCAGTGTGTCGAGCTGAACGACTTCCACAGCGCCAAAGCGATCGTCAGTGGGCTGCAGAGCACACCCGTGTGGCGCTTGGATAAGACATGGAGCGTGAGTAGGCGCGCATTCAGTTCAGTGCACGAACGGACAGTTTACTCAATTCGTGTCACTGGAAACCAGGGTATCGCGAGGAAGGATAAATCCACCTTTGACAAGATGTGTGAAATGCTCGCGCCGGATTCGAATTACGAGTCGTTGCGCAAAGAGCTTCGCAAAGCGGCAAAGCAAGCGCATATACCGTTTCTTGGTGTGTGGTTGCTAGATCTCATCTACTTGAACGAGGCGAGAAAGAAGGAGCGGGCAGAACGACCGGGATCGGCGCACGAGAGTGAGCGGGATGCTCAAGTGAGTTGCCAGTACGATCGCTACGTTCTAATGCACATAACTTTCGAAATTTTGCAGATTGCAACCACGATCGACGAGATCCTAAAATCCGCCGAGAACGCTAAATTCGACTACGACCCCATCCCCGCGCTACAAAATCTGTTGACGTCGGACAAGTACATCGAAGAGCTTCGCGCGATGCACGAGGACACGTTCTACGCCATGTCGTACCAGCTGGAACCCAAGGAGACTCCGGGGTCGTCTCCAAGTCGAGCACCCGCGAATGAAAGTGGAGAGCAGGACGGCGGCGGCGACGAGAAGAAGAGGATTCGCGTGGGAAGAACGACCAGCCATCAAGCCATGACGCCAAGCTCGACGAATGTGTTTTCAAGTAGTGGGTCCACCGGCGCCCAGGAGAAGCAGGCGCCCGTGGATCTCCTTACGCCGGATTCGGATCTCGTGTCGCACAGTCCGCAGTGGAGTTCGAGTTCCTCTGCTGGTGGGGATAACACAAACAAAGCGGAAGATGTCGCTGTGATAGGTGGACAAGGTGGTGCGGTCCCCCTGCCTGCACCGACAGACTCCGTTTCGGTCCCTGCACCCATGCTCCCCGAGCACAAATCTCGCACCGTGACCGGGTACCTCTCCATGGTGGTCCGATCCCCTGCCAAGGGCGGTAACGTGGGCCGCGACGTTGTCTTGGACCAGCGCAAGTGGAAGACCGTGTCGGCCGCTACTAACAAGAAGCAAAAAGGTGCAGCGTACGCTACGCTTGAGGATGAAGTCACGGATGATATGAAGTTTCTGGATATGGTACTTGGAGGGGATGTGGTCGTGCCTGAGGTTGGAGGTGGAACGAGGGAGGGTGGGATGCAGGCGCACGGAAAGGAGAAGTCATCGAGCAGCAAGGGCAGTGCACGAAAGATCGGTGGTGTGAGGAGCAGGAAGAGTACGGACGAGGAGAGCGCGAGCGGAGTGGATGTGCGTGAGACAAACGGTGCAGGAGAACGGAGAGGCAGCGTTGCTGGTCCTTCTCCCGTCCAAGCGATAATGAGCGACAATGAAAACAGTCGAGGCGCGACCGCTTCGACGGCAAATGAAAGCCAAGGATCCTTTAAAATGCCCAATCCCTCACCCGTTCCGCCACCTCCGTCTGCAGGCACTGGAACTGTCGCTCTCACGATTTCAACATATGGGAATGAAATGGGGGTGCCTGATGGGCATTCCCGAGACTCTTCGATGCTGGCAACACCGTCGACTATTGCTACGACATCGTCTGAGCAGTCGGGCGGGTCAAGGAGTGTCGCTTCGCCGGAATCCAACTTGAGCGCTGCAATGGACTCGCCCGGGTCGACCGAGGGTGAACCAGGAAGTGCGACGTACAATTCACACAACCGCGTCGCATCCAATGTGAGCACGTCGGTACGGTCGGAGAAACCTACTCTCCAGGGAACCGTGACGAAGAAGGACGAGTTGGATGTGGAAGGGAGAAGGGCGGCGAACCGGAGTTGGACAAAGGTGGCACTGGTGCTGAGAGGGACGTCGTTGCTCATGTTTCATTATCGGAAGAAGCTGCATAAAGCTTCGGGGTCGGATGAAACGTCGTCGGCTGTGCTTGATCTGGTGAGTAATTTCACAGCAGGTTTCGTATAACGGAAACGAACGGTTCCCACGTGATCTCACGACTCTTTGCTTCCTACAGAAACGACCGATACAGATCATCGACCTCTCGTCGACGTCTTCCATCGAGATTCCTTGCGACTACAAGAAACGGAAGAATGTGTTTCGCGTCAAACCAGCGGGGAAAGCACAGGTGCTCTTTCAGGTGGATGACTCCAAAGACCTGGATCGGTGGATGCAGGCTATTCGGGAGAAAATTGAAACGGTAGGTGCCTTGTGATGAAGCGTCGCCGCGGAGAATTTTCGTTCAATCGATTATCCTTTGACAATGCAATAGCTGAAGGCGCCGACAGAGCTGCCACCCGAGAATCTGATACAATTTCATGACCAATAGATTGTTTTGAGGAGCAAGGACAGATGGCGCTACCCTCTTTCGTCGGGATCTATTTATACAGCATTGTACAAATCGGATGTATTTAGATTTCACCTCAATCAACGACAGCCAACAGGTTCCATGTGGGTATTCTCAACGTCTCAGTCCATGTCTCGACTTTCCTTCCACTCAGCTTCTCACCCTGATGGAAGCTTTTCAGAGGTCATCAAAATGTGCCGGGTTCAAAATTTCTTCCGACAAACCTTTAAACGCTGAGTTCCAACCCTTCACGACAACCCTTCACCAATGGCATCTCCCACCCCCAAAGTCGCGAAAATTGTGCTGATTCCTGGCGACGGTATTGGGCCCGAGGTCGTGCGCGAGGGCGTGCGTGTGCTGGAGGAGGTCGAGCGCGCGAGGAAGGAGAAAACGGGCATCAGCTTCGAGTTCCAGACATGCTTGATGGGCGGATGTGCCATTGACGCTACTGGTACGTTTTCCTTGACTATCCGCGGGTCGTTCGCCCCAATCGCCCACCCTGGGGCGTGTCATATCGGCTTCCATTTTTCATGTACCTAAATCTTCGCTGCTGCAGGAAACCCCCTCCCTGCTGAGACCCTCGAAGCCTGCAAAACGTCTTCTGCCGTGCTCCTGGGCGCTGTCGGTGGCCCTCAATGGCCCTCGAAAGCCCACCCGGGCGTTCGTCCTGAGCAGGGAATCCTCGCGCTGAGGAAAGCCCTAGACGTGTACGCAAACATCCGACCTTGCAAGTTCCCTGCCAAGAGTCTCATTGCTGAGTCCCCCTTGAAGAAGGAGATTGTGGAAGGGACAGACTTTGTCGTCATCCGGGAGCTCACGGGAGGGATCTACTTTGGCGAGAAGAAGGAGGGCGATGAGAACACACGTGAGTCATTTCTTTTCCGTTGTCATTTCTCGGTGAACTTTACTTCACACACAAACTTCACGTAAAGCCGCAACGGACCTCATGATCTACTCCGCCTCCGAAATCCGACGCATCACGCGTATCGCGGCCCAGATCGCACTTCTGTCCACCCCACCCCAAAAAGTGATCAGCGTCGACAAGTCCAACGTGCTCGCGACGTCTCGCTTGTGGAAAAAAGTCGTCTCCGAGACCATGGCGGCCGAGTTCCCCCAGATCCCTCTCACCCACCAGCTCGTAGACTCGTGCGCGATGATCATGGTCAAGAGCCCCAGAGAGCTTAATGGCGTGCTGCTGATGGAGAATATGTTTGGAGATATTCTGAGCGATGAGTCGTCCATTATTCCTGTGAGTGAAGTCTCTACCTAGCGGCAGCGCGACCTTGGACCGAATTTAAAACACTATCAACTGAACCGCCTCAGGGATCGCTCGGTCTCATGCCCTCCGCCTCTCTCAACGGATGGGGCAAGAACTCGGTCGGCGTGTACGAGCCCATCCACGGGTCCGCACCCGACATCGCCGGCAAAGGTAAGCTCCTCTGTTCCTGATCGTCCCCACCCTGCCCCTCGCCCCCCTTCCATCACCAATCTCACCCGCCTCCACCCCACAGGCATCGCCAACCCTATCGGCACAATCCTCTCCGCGGCCATGTTGCTGCGATACTCGCTCGGCCTCGACGCCGAAGCCACCGCTATCGAGGATGCCGTCGCGCACGTCCTGGACGTGCAGGGTATCCGCACGAGGGACTTGGGCGGCAAGACGTCCACGGCCGAGGTCGGGGATGCGGTGGTAGAGGCGTTGAAGGGAACGTTGGCGAAGCTTGCATGATTGCGTTTGTGGTTACATGGATGTGAATGCTAGGTCTATGGTGGTGGTATGTTTTGGTTGAGGAATAGTAGAATGGCGACCCGCGAGGAGCCGTGCACGACCATCGACTTCATCGCTTCTTCTTCCCCGCTTTATGTCCTTGTGACCCAGTTTGTCGATCTGTCCTTGCACTGCCCGAACCTGTTCCAGTACCTTTACCACCTTTGATGTACCCTTGCGCCGAGGATGTTCCTAGCCACCGTGTTTATGTGCTTGAACCTATCGGGACCCAATGGAATTCCGCCGCACCTTTGGGGCACGAGAACGATGCGAACAGGAACAGTCAGCCCTCTCACAAACCACACAACCCATCTCTCGCCATCCCGGGACCACTCACCACCTCGACACCACCACACCCACATTCCGGGCATCCACAACCTCCAACAAGCGCATCAACCTTCCCCCAGCCGCTGTCTCGCCGTCGTCGTCACAGTCTTGCATCACGACCTCCGCACCCGGTTTGCCCCCCNTCCTGCATCACGACCAACGCATCTGCTTTGGCTCCCCCCCCCTCAGCGGGCTTCACAATTCGGTATGCGGATATGTTGTGTGTCGCGCGCGCGATGCGGCGGTCCGTGAGCAGGTCCGACACGAAGGACTGGAAGTCGGAGGGTGTGTGGATGGCGGTGATGTGCGCGACAAAGACGGATTTCCGGTCACTGGATGAAGAGAGAGCAAGTTTCCATAGGGATAATGGAAGGCGGCAAGATCAAAGAGCTCGATACATCACTCACACGAGCGGTTCTGAAGACACGACTTCGGGTATTGGAAGTGCTGATGATACATTGGACGTTCGGTCCAGCGCAACTCACTCTGCGAGACCGCTCGTAGAAATATCAGCGACAGGCTTGTCCTCCTCTTCTTCGACCATCCCAGTGTGATCCTCAATATGGTTTTCTTCAAACTGACCCCCAAGTTCGGCCACCGTGACCCCTTCCTGCTCGTCCACCCCGTACCTCTGCCCGAGATATTCTTTGAGCCACTCCACCCACTCAAAAACCACCATGTTGCCCTTATTCTTTTCCCGCAACCCCGCGAATCGATCCTCCGCGCTCTTCAAATCATCACCGGACAATCGAAAAGGTTCAATGTCGCCGTAAATAGCTCCAGGCAATACGCCTTCCGCTGCTAGCTCCCATAACGGGGGTCGGTCGAAGGGTAACAGTCCGGGAAGAATATCGCAAGAGAGACTCCGGCTGACGACCCCACAGACAAGCGTATGGACACGGATCGGTCTCCATCATTTCGATCGCAGTCGTATATCGAAGTCAGCGCGAGGATTTCGTCGTCGATTGCAGAACTGTTGTCCGTTTTCCTTCGTTCTCCGGTTGAATTCTTCTGATCACACTCCATTTTCTCTCGAGCCCATCCCCGCGTCGCACGATGTCGCCAAAACTCTGGACCGACGTGTACGATGACGGATTCGATGACATCGCAAGCACGCCGTTCCCCCCGATGCTCGACTCCGACATTGAAAACTCCAACCTGCTAGCCCCATACCTCCCGTCATCTCGGGCGGTCGTCAAGGTGCGTAGACCTCTGATTTACTGTAAACGAAAAGCTACTGATCCATTCTAGCTGCAGGAAGCACTTACGATGGCACTTTCGGGGATGTCCGAGCCGCGATCGCTGTTGGAGCTTGGCGCCGGGGACGGGAGGTTCTGCGTGGCTGCCGTTCAGGAGTTTGGACTTAAACTTGCCATTGGGCTCGAGCTGGATGAGGAGTTGGTCGACATAGCTCGCACGAAGGCAACAGAATGCGGTGTTCCCGTCCTTGGTCGAGATGCGTACACCTCAAAACCTCCGCGGGAGCAAGTCGGAGCAAGTATTTTCGAGTCGGGTGACCTGACAAAAGACTTTCTTGCCCGCGTGCACGCGGACATTGTCGTCGTGTGCTTGTTGGGAGAAACGAACACACTCCCGACTGTGAGGGACGTGATCCTGGAACATTACCGGCGCGGGTCCAGGATTCTGGCCGTGTTGTTTGACTTGTCTAAAATTGAAGAGATGGAACTGAGAGCGTCGTCGCCGAGAGGTGGCTTGTGGCTATACTATCAGTGAGGGTGTAGGACGAGCAATTGGTAAGGCGCCTGGTTACGCTTCGACATAGCGCGGGTTACGGCGCAATACCTTGAAATAACATGAATTTGACACTTTCCTCATGGTGATAGTGGTACTCTTATTGACTGAACCTATACTTCTGTGGTTACTACATAGAAACACCCACGGATGATATCAGTTGATTACCCGTAAACTACAACAACCAAATGATGATGTGGTATAGAGCATCCATGCCCGGGGCCGACCAGCCTAGCTCAGAACTTGAGGTTGATGAACGCCTGTATGGCTTCAGAAAAGCTTCTCTTTCGCTTACCCCCCTTCGCATTTGCAGTCTCGACTGCTCCCGCTCCCAGCTCTCCCGGACCACTGAGGTCCTTTCTTTCCTGCGCATCGTTTCTCACCAAAGCAATCTTGCCGTCCGGCCTGCGCAGAGTGCTCTCGCTGTCCCTGGTTGTTGGATACGCTGCGTCAATACCGACGCCAGGCGCGAGCAGGGAGGTGACTTTGTATACGTCGGCAGGGCTCGAGACTTCGACGTTGAGGTCTTTGATCGTACCGGAATCGAGACTGTACACCCATCCTGAGGGGACGAGGAGCGAAAGACGTGGAGTGTTATAACCGCGAGACCGAACCCGCACAACAGCCAAGTACCCACCAATAACTTTAACCTCTTGTCCCAACTTCCACGCATTCTGCAGCGACTTGGTCCGACACACGCTCTCGACACTCTTGAGCGTGTTGAACTCGACCATCGTTTCGGCGCGATGCTTGTCATCCTTGATGCCTGCAAGCACGGGCTCCTTGTTCTCGTAAAGCTCCTTAATAGGAAGAAGCCAGTTGTCAAGCGTGCCGTGGTCGTTGTCGCCTGGTGACAGGTGAGTGTGAGGTCGTGCAAGCGCCGGAAAGGAGAAAATAATTGTTCCTCTCACTCATGGCCGCATTGACTCCTCCACACCCGTAGTGTCCGACGACCTGAAAAAAGCCACACAAACATCCAAATCACGATCTCACAGCTTAGTGCCCCACATGACCCACCAGAATGTACTTGACTTTGAGCACTTCGACGCTGTACTGAATCGCGCCAAGCACGTTCAAGTCGGTAGAGTAGACGCAGTTGGCGATGTTTCTACGCAAATAACGACCGCGAATGTAAATGACGGACGGTTCCCGGGAGGTCAGCCACTTTTGGCCTTACCTGTGCACGAAGAGCTCGCCCGGTTCGAGCCCAAGTACGACGTTCGGAGGGACCCGCGAGTCGGCGCATCCTGATAGCAAACAATTTCATGACGATGCGTTTGGTTGGATATATCGGGCGTGTTTTTGAGTCAGGATCTCGGCCACCAATCCTGTCGCCAAGCGCGCTCACCGATCCATAAGTACTCAGGGCTCTGTCCCTTCGCCATCTCCTCGAAGAAGCCCGGTCGCTCTCGCTCCATCTTGGCGGCCCATGCCCTGTTCTGCGCGAGGACGTCGGCCGGTGTGAGTTGGCGAGGGGCGATCGAGTTTGACCGCGGCCTGCCTGCAATTTGGGGTACGGAGAGCTCTGCGGTGTGGGGAAGTTCCGCCGTGTTCATGCGATTGGATATCGATGGGTGGTGATGGATGAATTTTGTGGGGGTTTGGGTTTGGTCAAACAACGATGCTCCGTCCCGTGACGTGATGGAGGAGGGGCAGACCGAGCCAGGGTTTTGGGGAGACTTGAGTAACCAAACGACCTCTGTCACCGAGGATGTGTCACGACGTGGCCGTGGTTGAATGTTCTCGTCAGCGAGGCAAGGTCAAACAAACCAGGTAACATAAATAGGAAATAGGAAATAGGAAATAGGAAATAGGAAAAACGTGGTGTCGCCTCGCAACCCTATGTGCATAAACGGTTTTGCATCAGCTCAGCTCCGACAAAAATGCTCCCGCGATCTTTCTCGGGTCACATTGTCCCCGTGGTTGATTTGAATTAGCCGACCAACAGACCGGGTTGACGAGATGGAACGAACACACAGATTGCTGACGACCATGTGCAAATTATAGTAACGAATGACTTCTACAGTTGAAAAACATACCCTGGTTCCGTGCCCAGCAGCAGCAACTTCCGTTTCCGTGCCTCGAACACTCACAAACTGCCCCCCAGACCCTCAACTTCCAACCCCAAGTAAGATCGTCGCTCACCGCTGATAACCGTACGATGCAGCCAGGGGTGCTGGTAACATAAAACGAACCAAAGAGTCGATTCAGTCAGTAACTTTCCTTCCACACTACGGAACGAGACACCACTCACCGTAAAACGCCGGTCTGGCCTGCGGTGGGTACTCCTGCCTCAGGGGCACCACCGCAGTCCCGATGGCTGATTCGGCGGGAGCCTCGTTGGGTACAGGTATGAGCCCCCTGGCGCGATGCAGGGCGAGGGCGTCCGTGTCCATGGGGGTTTGCTTGGCTTTTTGTGCGACGAGGGCCTGATTGTGGTTGACGAGGAGGGAGGGGTGTGGTTGGGGAGAAGGAAGAGAATGGGTTTATTAGGCGAACTTGTATAATCAGAGAGAAGAGAGAGAGGACACAAACCACCGTCGCAGTGTGACCGTCCCACGCCTTCTTTTCGATCTCGGCCTGTCGCTGTAGCTGTTCTTCGATCTTCTTCTTGAGGTCGACGTCGCTGGCTTCCAGGTCGAAGATGTCCCCGCGAAACTCTTTGATCGCGGAAAGATTCTGGTGGATCACGTCGTCTGCGTGGGTTTGTGTTTCAACCAGAGCATTTGAATTATGAAGTGAGACGGGTTGGGAGAACACTCAGTCGTTATTATTATGGGGAGCGCAACCAAGAAAACTCACCATTGATGTCCAAATTACTGGTCTTCTTCCACTCCTCGGCTTTCTCCTTCTGCTCTTTCCATCGCGGGTCGAGCAGCTCGATACGGATGTGTTTATCTTCGTGTGTGGCAGGGAATGCATCAAAATGACCCTCCTCCGGTGAGAGAGCTCAGAGGAATTACTCACCCATTTCCCCCCAGGGTACTCTCTCTCCACATCGTGGACAAATCTGCGCCAATGCCGCCTTGGGGTCCTTCTTCTTTCCAACTCCTATCGCGCCTCCATTTGTCGCTGCACCCGCAGCACCGCTCGCAGCCGCACCTGCTGTCCCGTTCGCAAGTGCCATCTTCTTGGACTTTGGCACGTAATCCGTCCTCACCTTGAGCTGCCCCGGTTGGGCAAAGGCAGACCGTGGCACGATGACCTTTTCGGCAGGCTGCAGCGTTCGAGGACCATCGGGAGACGGAGACCGGGCGCGAGGTCGTTTGACGCCGGACTTGTTCGCGCCGCTCAGGGCGATTCCCGAGGAGAGGTGCTTGTGCATCTGCCTGCGGATGTCCTTTTTCACGCTGGACCCGGAAGCCACGGACGAGGGCGTGTCGGTACCGCCAGAAGGGTAGGCGTTCGCGGCTGGTCGCATTGGCGGCATGTCGGACAGCATGACGGGCGGTGCGGAGATGGTTGCGGAGGGAGGAGGACGGGAAGGTTGCGAGACTGCGGAGTTCTTAGAGAGGAATGCGCGCGGGTTCGCGAGCGGAACGTTGTTCGCCCCAGTGATTTGTGAGGATTGGGGAGGCATGGCGATGGTTGGGTGGGGAGAAGAGGGTGTTCACTGGGAGACCGCAACAAGTAATGTGGCTAAGTTATCACTCTTCATTCCTCCCAAATCCCGTTTCCTCTGCCGAACTCCAACAACAGCCCCAATGGCCTCTTCCATTGAGCCTCGCCAACCTCCTCTTCTCCCTCTCCCGTCGTACCGAGCGCTGCTGCCGTTCCCCTCTTCTCCCACCCCTTCCGCTGGAAATACTTGTCACGTTTTCGTCAATTGTCGGGGCTCTTTTTCCGTCTCCTGGGGACTTGCCGCCTCATGCGTGATGTGCTGAAACCTCACGCAGCCGTCTGTTGTCGCCATATTGAGGTTAACCGCTTCTATGACCGACTTTCGAGCCGGAAGGTTTGGAAATGCTCTGCCAGTCCATGGGCGACGGTGCGATGGTGCGGACGAAGACATTGCACGGAATAGAGGCGGAGACAATTATGAGGGCACTCGATGGTGTCCTCTTTCCAAATCTCGAGACGTTCATCTTCTCCTTGTCATGGGAGGGGATCTGGGATACCCTTGAAGAGGCTCTTCAGAAGGAAGATAACAGGTTGTCTAGTAATCCAGGCCGCAAGCTACGCATTGTTATGCCGACTTGGGAATTTCAAGATAGCGTACGCCTCGGACATGAGTATGGCGTGGCAGAAATGTGTGAAGGGGGGTGCATCTTGGAATTTGCGCGACTGCTACCAGGACTCCCACATTTATCAATGGGCATCTGTGAAAGCTGCTTTGGGAGAAGGGCGAAACGTAAGGAAAACCGATGGAAACGATGAACTCCAAAATCAACATGTGTAACTTGCAAGGAAACGTTCAGCGACGCCACCAGCAACAATAACTTTATGGGCCTTGTGAATTGGGCCTGCGGCATTCGTGAAGAGTCAGATGAGGATCCTGCTACTGATGAAACACCACAGTCTTCCCCTCGTCGTGATCGTATTGGATCAGAAGATGATGAGCCAGCGTACAATGCCAGTGATTGCGAGAGTTGTGTTGGATATCGTGACGACCATTTGGTTGAAGTGGAGAGGAAGAAGTTTGTGGAGGGTTGTGGGTGTGTTGTGACAACTTGTCTCTCTTGCGGCATTCCGGCTGGGTGGAAGTCTTGTGGGCTGAAGAATTGCGACAGAACGTATTGTCCCATGCACTTACCAAGGGCATGCGAAGTGTGTGAGGATATCTTTTGCCCGAGTGGCGACGACGGAAGCTCCAACGGCAATGTAGTGGAACGTTCTTCGCGACGGCTCTCTTGTGCGCACGCTGACACTGTCCGTAATCAGCGAGGCTACAGCTGTCAAGACGCTCTCCGGTGGTCTCTTCCCCAACCTCGAGAAGTTCACGTTCTCCTTGACAAAGTGCGAAACCTATGAGGACCTTGCCGACGCTCTCTCAGCGGAAAATGATTGGTCGAGTAGCCCAAAACACAGTCTGCAAAAGATTATGCTCGTACCGTCTGCGAGCGAGATTCAAGCTGTAAAGGAAAGCTGGGATTTGCAGGACAGTGTAACGGCGTGGACCATGCACCTTGCGAGACTCTTGCCAGAGCTCCCTCAAATATCGATGGGCATCTGCGAGAGCTGCCTTGGCAAAAGCCTTCGAAGATTTCCAGATCAAACCGATGCGAAAAATGCACCCTCACTTCAACATGTGCAACATGCAAGAAGTCATTCCTCAAAGCCACCAGCGAAAGCAGCTTTGCTGGCCTCAAAGACTGGGTCTGTGGAATTCGTGTTGAGCTCTCTGAGGACCTAGATGATCTCAATGAAATGGTGGTCGTCAGCACGGTGAAGACAATGACGGTCTTTCGGAGGAAGAGTTGGCTGGTTTTGAAGCGACTTTTGAAGTGGACCGCTATTTTGATGGTTGTGGTTGCGTGGTGACTACGTGCCGCTGCTGTGGGATTCCAGATCGGTGGAAGGCCTGCGGGATCGACAAGTGCTACAGAACGTGGCGCCCCGAGCACTTACCACCGTCATGTGAATTATGTGAGGAGGTCTTTTGCAGGAGCTTTGTCGACGTGTACGGAGACTCTCGCAAATTCACAGAAGAACGCTGCGAAAGCGAAGCTTGTCTCTCATATTGCGACGATTGCGAAAAGATACACTGTCGGTGGTGTGGAGCCAAGAGCAGGGAGGAGGTAGATGATGAGGATGAGGAATGGGAAACTGATTGATGAGGTGGAGGCTGAGGAATCGTCTGATGGCTAAAGGCTTGTGTGTCTTCATGAGAATTAGATATTGTTTTGCAATTATTTTTGTTCCTTTCAAGCATACCCAGATCTACTTTTGTTGACATCAAACATTGAATGCAAATAACAAAACACCGCACGTTGATATCATATATTTAACCCTGCGACACGGTCCAAGTCATGCAATGAATAATTGTGGAAAACCTCCATTGTTAACACAAGAAATACATCACATATTTGGACTACTTCACCCAGACTGCTTCAATTCTTTCGATTTGGTGATCACGTCGCATGCCATCTAGCACACCCTCAGCATATTCCCACTCCAACCCCCAGCCGCTAGGAATTCCACGGCACCCAGCCATTTCCTTTACACGCGTTCTCCCAAACCAATTGTCTTCATGTCTTGATTAAATATTTCGACCAATGGGTGCTGCAGAAACAATCGCAGGATCTTCACACAACCATATCGAGCGACAAAATGAACCTCCCATTCGCTCATGTTGGCACCGTAGGGGAAAAGGCGCCGTACATCGTCGGGGTGGTCCATGGCTGAAATCAAAATGAAATAGCTGCTCCGAGTGGGTGGCTTGGCACCGTCTAGAAGCATGAGGGCAAGATCCCAGTAACACCTCCAAACAGCATTGAAAAACGCCTCGTTGTTATTGCGTTCACGTTGGCACCGCGTTCCACAAGTAAAGAAGCCAAGCCCACGTGACCATACTCACTCGCAGTTGTACTCAGGGGTTATCGTCCTCCTTAGGGATTAGCGTCCGCTCCTGGGTCTAAAAGAAGCCGAGCCATGTCGATCAAGTCGTACTCACGCGCTGCGTGCAACGCCTCTTGATCGTAGGCGTGGATATCAGCATTATAGTCCAAGAGAAGTTGTGCTGCCTCTATCATCTCTCCACGCACCAAGTCTGGGAGCAACCAGCCCCAATTGATTTTGCTGCCCGCTGCGCCGGCGTCGAGCAGAATAAGCGCTGCTTCTACGTGCCCTGCTGAGAGTGTACTCATGTCCACTGTTCCAATGTTCCTAGCGGATCATCTCCGCTGTGCAGAAGGGAACGCATCATTGCAAGATTGTCGCTCTCAGCAGCGGGGAAAAGCGTGTCGTTGAGATATTCCTGTCTTCTATTTCCCCAGTTGGTTCAATAGATCCACGAGGGTCAGGCAGTGCAAATATTGCGGAGAGTCCTCGGAAGGCGCGATCGCCGACTGGAGTTGAAGGAGCGCTGTTACGACGTTGAAGTCGGGGATATTTCGATGGCACTCAATGTGGATTGCACGACTATGGCAGTTCGAGAAGCCACGGAGAGTGCGAGCTGCGATGACGTCTGGAGTCACCAACATGGAATAAAAGTGGCGATTGAGCCTGCAGACGAGGGACGGGAGGCGATCATTCTCTTCGCGGAAATGCGAAGTTGAAGTTCGGGAGGGAGGAGAAGGGAAGCGAGAAGTTCCAAGGCTCGTTGACATTCCACGAGAGTGACGCCCGTTGTTGCCGGACGTAAAACTGCGATCAAAGATTCTGGAGACAAACTGGCGCCGATCAACTTGCTGAGGACAATATAAAACTTCCCGTGACCATATCTTTGACCGCTTACAGAGAGTATTTGAGAACATACACGTACAACTTATGTCCCTTCTTGCTGACCCACTCTCCCTCAGGCGGATAGTCTGGTGCATGCATTAAACTAGCCAATGTCCACTCCCAAGACTTTCCCGTCACCTGTCCCGTGGCTGCTTCAACCGCAGCCCACCCTTTCTGCGGGTCTTTAAGGACGAGCACGTGACCGTCGTTGCGACGGTATCGAGGTGCCCCTGATGATGAGGAGTGTCGTGAGGGCTGCGATGTCTGGGTGAAGTTGTACGTCAGGCCGTCGATGAGACGTGTGAATGTAAAGCTTTTACGGGATGGGGATTGGGGTTCGGTTTGCATCGGTTTGGCAGTCTTGGCAAACAATTTGTTCTATTCAATATATCACCCACCACAAACCGTACCACTGACTTGGGATCAACTGGCAAAAAGACTGCGTTATTGTTGATATCGCCACAATTTATCTCACATGGATCACACTTGACGTCGATCGACGGAACCGTGTTCTCCTATGAGTGGGCCATGCGACTTCCGCCCACTTCCAGTTCCCTCTCAGCGAGAATACATTCGCGAATCGCGGAGCGATTTAAACTCCGAAACGCGATCGGATCATACGCGTATCGGCAGGTAACGATGCGCCGCTCCCCTGAGGGCGGTGCGCCACTTACACTGTTGACGAAACGGGACGAATCGCCCGCTCGGCCGCTCTTGGCACACGCCGCTAGAACGTCTTTTCGGTCACTTTTCACTCGGCTTTGGATGGATTTCTGGAATTCTCCCTCTGCTACTTCCCCGCCGAGTCTTCTCGTCTCCCAGCAAACGTCTATGCATGAGCAACCCTGGGGATTTCACTCTGCAATGCCTCAGGGCTGCTCCACACTACGAAACGCCCTCGCATCACCGAAATCCGCCACAGGGAACTCCACAACCACCTGCCTTCGGCGCTAGGCCACCATGCGCTTCCTCGCCGTCCTCCCCGCGCTGCTGGCCGCAACCGCGTCGCTCGCATCTCTCGTCCCCGGATCGCACGGATGGCCCGCACAGAAGCCAAATATCATCTTCATCCTTACGGACGACCAAGACGTAAAGCTCAACAGTCTCGACTACATGCCCCTGCTCAAGAAGCACATGGTTGATCAGGGGACCTCGTTCACACGACACTACTGTACCGTATCCGTCTGCTGCCCATCTCGAGCGTCGATGTGGACGGGTCTGCACGCACACAACACGAACGTCACGCATGTGAATCCCATTCACGGTGGGTGTTCAAGTTCAACATATGCTTTGGACTGCTGATGACGATACTCTCCCCACCCCACACCCAAGGTGGCTACTACAAGTTCATGAAGCAAGGGTTCAACGACAAGTACCTCCCCATATGGCTGCAGCAGGGCGGATACAAGACATACTACTCGGGAAAGTTCTTGAACGTCCACAACATCACGAACTACAACAACCCATTCCCCGCCGGTTGGACTGGCTCAGTGAGGAATTGCTTATGCTGCTACTTCTCTTTCTCCCAGATCCAAGTTTTTCGCACCCAAAATCCCTCAGGACTTCCTCCTCGAACCGTACACATACCAATACAACATGCCAGGCTCCACCAAAAACCAAGCCCCTCCGCAAGTCTACAACGGCACCTACAACACCAACTTTGTCTTCGCCAGCGCGTTCGAGTTCCTGGACGAGGCCGCGGCAGACCCAAACGGGAGCCCGTTCTTCCTCACCATCAACCCAATTGCACCACACTTTGAGGCTCCGGCGCCGTTTCCGAACGGGGGTCTTGGGCCACCGGTTTCGGACACGCCGTACAAGGACATGTTCAAGGATTTAATTGCTCCAAGAACCCCAAACTTCAACCCGGACGTGGTGAGTTATACTTCTCCGGCACGCACTCCTCCTCTTTATGCCGTCAGAGAGCCGCTTGTTCTGACAATCGCGCCCTCCCCTCTCTTCCACGCAGCCCTCCGGCGGCGGTTGGGTCCGCAACCTCCCCAAACTGACGGACTCCTACATCGCGACCAACGACGAATGGTACCGCCTGCGTCTGCGCTCGCTCCAATCCGTCGACGCCAAAATCGACGAGCTGTTCTCCCGGCTGGACGCGCTCGACCTCCTCGACAACACCTACGTGATCTACTCCTCCGACAACGGTTTCCACATCGGGAACCACCGCCTTCCGCCCGGGAAACTGTGCCCGTACGAGGAGGACGTCAACGTGCCCTTTATCGTGCGTGGGCCCGGGGTGGCGTGTGGAAGGGTGGCGGATGTAGTAACGAGCCATGTGGATCTTGCACCCACCGTGCTCAAGTTGGCAGGGTTGCCGCTCAGGGATGAGTTCGATGGGACGCCGATCCCTGTGACGGCGCCCGACCTGGATTGGGCCAATGTGGCGGGACGCAAGAGGGAGGTGACGTTGGCGGAGATGTGGATACAGGGGATTTCGTCAGTGTCGGAGGTCACGGGGCAGATTCTGAACACGGCAAGCTTGAACACGACGTATAAGTCGCTGCGGTTGGTGGGGTCGAATTACAACCTTTTCTACGGTGAGTAATCGGTCAAGAACTCCACAAGTACGTTTTTGCAAAATCTGACTTTTGTTGAACAGGTATTTGGTGCAACAACGACCACGAACTGTAAGTGACGTCGCTCTTCCTTCAACCCGAAGATTTTCCTGACAAACGTACCCTTCTTCTCGCCTCAACTCCAAACCCACGCTCCACCAGCTACGACATGCAAAAAGACCCCTACCAAATGAGCAATCTCTTCCCCGCCGGCTTCAACACCACCGGTGACAAGACCGCCATCATCCCAGGCCTATGCGCGTCCGCCCAGACTGTCGCCAGCCGGATCGACGCGCTCATGTTCATCCTCAAGACATGCAAGGGCGCCGCATGCCGCAACCCGTGGCAGGCACTGCTCGGCTCGCACGCCCCCGTTGCGAGCCTCAAGGACGCTCTGGACCCAAAGTATGACAGGTTTTTCAATTCGGTGCCCAGGGTCCAGTTTGCAAAGTGCACCCCGGCGCAGTTTTTGGAGTTTGAGAGGCCGTTGTTCGAGGAGTGGAAACAGAACAATGCGACGCAGGCGATTGGACCACAACCTTCGCTCGCGGCGATCTACAAAAGGTGCAAGAATTGAAGAACGGCTTTCGTTATCAATCACGCTATAGAAGAATAGTCTTTTGTTTGATTTTGGCACTTACACTACGCGCCGACTGCATGAAAACAATATGTATGTCAGTCTTGGATACTAAATATTGAGAAACAGAGACCCATTGATTGTAAAGAACGGAGCTTTATGTCAACTCAAAAATTCCCTTACGCTATAACGTTGATAATTGCGCGATCAACTTCATAATCACCCTACAACAACCAATCACCGTTCCCACATCATGGCACTGATTGAATCCGCATCATCATTTGACGCGATCCTCGACGCCCAACTCGCGGAGGACGGCACCGTCTACGTCTTTCTGTACGGGAATAAATTGCCGAAAGCGGGGAAGTCGGTGAGCAACGCGCCCAACTGGACCCGCGAACGGTACGAGTAACTTACTACGTGTCGCGTGTCATTGGTGGGAATGATGTGGGTCCAAGTGGTGTCCTGATTGTCAAGGTAAGAGCAGATGCCTCATTGTGTTGTTTGGGGTTTCGCGAATCTCATGTAGCTCTCCGAAATCACTGTATAATGTAGTGTCGGAACCAAAGACCTATGCCACGAAAGCTAACGTCACGTTGATCTACGTCCCCGCCGGGACGAGAGAAGAGTGAGTTGTGGCTCATCATAACCAAATATCCTTTCTGAACTTTCGCCTGCTTTCTCGACACTTCATTAAGATGGAAGCTGCCGCCCATCGGTCACGGCGATAAGTGCGTTGAGTCTCCACGGAAGAGCATACTCGAGACAGTCCCGAAACTGATTTTTCTCTCCTTGAAGGAACTTTTACCGAAACGACCCACGCATACACGCAACAGCTGTTCCGACTCTTATAAAATGGAACAAGGTTAGTCTCACCTTTTCATTCAGGGGCGGGGGTTGCCCCCAACGGTGTTGTCGAGTGGTGTGAAACAAGATCAAGGTTTTACTCACCAATTATCCTCGCCACACCTTGGATATCACCCCCGTGCTCATGAACCGTCAAATCACCAAGGATGGACCGGTTGGTTTCCTCGTAGACATGCCAGACTGCGGCAACGAAGGTAAACTTGAAAATTCTCCGCTGTATGAAATAAATATTAGCTCAGAAGAAGAGGGGAGGAGGAAGAAAAGCATGTTGCCAAGCATCAATTAGTGACACGATTCTTTGTGCGTCGGTGCTCGGTCCCTCTCTTGTTTTCACCAGCACTGGCAGCCGTGATTGCGGTCCAATTCCAACACGCGCAGCAGAGCATTTCGTTCCCATCTTGGCCTCGTATACATTTAGCCCCACTCCACCTGCTGAACTAACCCATCTCGCGACCTGTTGCAATGACCGCCACGCTCCCCCCGAACCTTGTTCGGCTCTTCCAGCCCCGTCCACCCCTCCCGCACCTCACTCCCACCGACAAGGATATCCTGAAGCGCAAGCAGACCAGGTATACAGGGTCGCTTGCTGAATTCTTGGAAAGGGGAAGTGTACATGACCAGGACTATGAGAAGAAGGAACCGATTATGGAGACAATCAAGAAAAGGGTAAGTATGGAACAGGTGGCTTTGTTGCTCGGGTGTCGTGGATTTGTGGTTTGCTGCGCATCAGATATGTAAATTCTGATACGCATTTCTTCGCTTCAATTTCCGAATTCCCGCAACTCAAAAGCGCGAGGATCGACGCAAACGAGCTCAGGACAATCTCGAAAAGGCCGTCGAGGAGTGGAATCCAGACCGTGACCCCAATGCCGACTCAGACCCGTTCAGAACCCTTTTTGTGGGACGCTTGGTGAGTATAGGGGACATCAACATGCGGTAATATGCGTTTGTTGTGGTAACTCGTTCCTAACAATACTTCTGCGTGCAACGCAACTTCTACCTTCATGCAATACAGGCATACTCGACAACCTCTGATTCCCTCCTCCATGCATTCGAAGTATACGGACCAGTGGACCACGTCCATCTTGTCACCGACAAGCTCACGGGCAAGAGCCGCGGTTACGCATTCGTAGAGTTCCGCCGGGAACGCGATTTCGCTGCTGCCTACCGCGACGCCGATGGCATGAAGATCGACGGGCGGCGGGTAATGGTTGACATCGAAAGAGGGAGAACTGTCAAAGGCTGGCGTCCAAGGCGGTTGGGAGGCGGCCTTGGTGCCCTCAGGGTCGGAGGCCCAAAAGATAATCAGAAGTATTCGGGGAGGGACGTTGCTGGGGTTCGCTCTCTTCCACCAGCCTTGGAAGGTCTCGGTCCAGGTCCTGGCGGCCCACCGGGTGGGCTCGGAGGCCCAGGAGGACCTCCATACGGTGGGGGTGGTGGGTATGGCGGCCCTGGAGGATATGGTGGTGGTCCGCCACCCTATGGTGGGGGGGGCTTCCGTGGTGGTTTCCGTGGCGGATACCGCGGTGGTCCCCCTGGAGGGTTCCGAGGAGGGTGGGGTGGTCCCCTAGGAGGACGGGGCGGGTGGGAAGGAGGTCCTCCTCGTGGTGGAGGCTACGGGCGGGGAATCGGCTACAGGGACGAAGACGCACCAAGGGATGGGTTTGGAGGCGGACGAGGTGGCTACGGCGGGGCTTATGGTAACGGGGGAGGGTACAATGGCGGTGGCTACGGCGGTCCTCGAGATGACGGGTATCCTGGGCCGAAAGTCGAGATTGTGGAGAGAGACACCCCAAGAGGTGATAAAGGTGACAGGTCGGGTGATCGAGACAGGGGCGACAGAAGTGATCGCAAACGTGACAGGTACGCTTTGTGTTGAGATTGGTAAACTACACACTGACAGTTGTCCCTTACTTCAAATACCCTTTTTGCTTGTAGATCTCGGTCACGGAGCCCATCCGACCGGATCAAGCGTGAGCGCACTGACGACCGTGACCGATCCGACCGGGACAGAGACCGGGACCGCGATCGTGGTGACCGTCGTGATCGAGACCGCGATCGTGGGGACAAAGACAGAGACCGCGATCGCGGTGACAGAGACAAAGACCGGAGGGATCGGAGGGAGAGGCACTAAAGAGCGACGTGGATCATTGCAGGGGTTGGTGTGGAGGTTTGAAACGGTGACGTGGAGGGTATCACGGGGATGTTGACGGTTGAACACGGTTTTTGGAGTTGGGTTTTATAAGGTTTGGGTGGCAAGAACACTCACGGACACCTGGCTTCCTATGAGGCAACTGCTGCATACATAGTGGAGTAAGTAGCAGTAAGTATGTCCTCCTCAACATTCTTCTGCAGAGAGATGGATAATAGGTTGATGACGTAGTTTCACGGGTAAGAACCGTGGTAAGGTTGTAGCATTTTTCCCATTTCCCCTTTCCCAAATCTTTCGTGCGAATCAAAGTTTCGAAAAAGTTGAGTTGTAAGTTTGGTAAGACGGCATTCAACAACCTGCACACTGCTGGGTGGACACAAGTCAACAATTGACTTGCCGCAGAATGTACCAACGAGAATACAACTATGTTGACTGCGTTTTATGAGTTGCCGTCGGAGTTTGCCAATTTAAATACTGATGGAAAACTATGCTCGATTCCATTCTGTTAGAAACGCAAAATTTTCAGGAAATGTTTCAAGGAAAAGACAATCCGGGAGGACAAACGGGTCGGTGTGTTGGATGAATCACCCTCACCTCGTCCCAATCAAGCCCATCACCTTCCCAACCGAACGACGAACAGAGCGCATCTTCGGCGTTTCCGCCACGAATTCATTCCATTGCTCGGGATTCTCCAACCCTCTCACACGAGAAGACCGGAGACCCAGAAACTCCCCACACCAACACAATGGCAGCATCTCCCCTCGCCGCGTTCTCTCACGTTTCATTCTCCGCTCCATCGGAGACTGTGTATAATCAAACATTGGAATTCTACCTCGCTCTGGGGTTTCAGACCGTTTCGCGGACAGGGGAGCCGGTTGCGGGTGTTGACAAACAGGTGAGTGATCGTCGAGCGTTCTCAGTGGCTCAAGGACCCGCAAGATGGAAACTGCTAGCGCGCTTTTATATGAAATATCTTAATGATTGAGGTCCAAGGACGTTCTGGATTCAGAGGGCAGCCAACATGAGTTTCGCGATCGACAGCTGGCCCTCGACTTGTCAGGATCAGAATCCATCATTTTTGAAGCTCATTCTGCTGTCATCGACGATGGACGTTTCTTTTCACGTGAAATTTTCTGATTCGGTGGCACTGTCATGTGGAGTTGGCGGCAGTACTGGTCGGCCATGACGACTCTGGATGGAGCAGCGGTGAACGACGTAGGATGAGTCTCTTGCCGACGGTTTCTAACATCTCCCACACATTTTCGCAGGTCCCGTCCACCTGGTTACACCTGCATCCTTCGCTTTCCACTTCTAGTCTGACTGGTGTGACCATACACCTTACACTGCGAGAACCAGCGAGCGTTGGAAATGAGCATTTTGAGTCTGAAGAGAGGTTCCTTCAGAAAGTTAAGGAGCGGCAGCAGCGGCTTGCGGAAGGAGATGTTCGCGGAATTCAAATAACGCTTGTCGGCCAGAACATGACGGTAGGTAAGGACTTCACTGGTTCCCCGATTCAAGAGGTGTACGTGGAGCTGTCTCTACGCCATGGTTTGGGGAGATGAACGGGACGGCTTCGAGGTAGCACCACTTCCCCCACATTAATTGAACCACCACCTGGCGTTTTAGGTTGCCGAGTCCACACTTCACAATCTCAACCACCCGTATGTTCGGCGTCGTCCCCCAACCGCGTCTTCGAGTGCTCCGCTCGACCTCTACACGTACGACCCGGTCGCCAACCTCATCCGAATCACAACGTCAACAGTTCCATTCACGTCGGAAGCTCCTTTGACCGTCCCCCAATCCCCACCGACTTTGTCCGCAACCCCACTTACTCCTTTTCGCTCGCTATCTCAATCTCGCCCCAAACGACTTGCCTTCCTCACCTCGGGTGGGGATTGCTCTGGCATGAACGCTTGTGTACGAGCCGTGGCCAGGTGTGCGCTGGCGAGGTGCTGCATTCCATATGCGGTTCTGGAAGGATACCAGGGCCTCGTTGATGGTGGCGATAAAGTCAAACGAGTTGGATGGGAGGATCTTCGGGGAATCATGCCGCTTGTGAGTGGAGATGCGTTCGGTGCTTGCCCCCGCTTCTTTCTCGGATCGCTTACGCTCGCTAATATATATTTCCGGTACCAACTCATCGGCGCCCCACTCACCAGGGTGGTACTGTGATTGGCTCCGCCAGGTGTCTTCCCTTCCGGTCTCGCCCAGGCCGGCTCGCCGCCTGTCTCAACATGGTAAAGCTAGGCATCGACGCTCTCATTGTGGTTGGAGGTGATGGATCGCTGACCGGTGCGGACATTTTACGAGCGGAATGGGCAGGGCTGGTTGAAGAGCTGGCGAAGGAGGGGAAAGTTACACAGGAGGAAGCTACGGGAGTGGGCGCAGAGCTCAAAATAGTGGGATTGGTCGGAAGTATCGACAATGACATGGCCATGACCGGTGAGCCAAGTCCCTCGTTATGTTGATCGCAGGTTCACACTGATCTATATCCATCATTAGACATTACAATCGGAGCCAACACATCTCTGCACCGGATCTGTGAAGCCCTCGACTCAATTGTATCTACGGCGTTGTCCCACCAGGTATGTGAAAACATCAAGCATGCTTTTCACATCACATTGAACATAATTTGCGACATCCCATCAGCGAGCCTTCGTCGTCGAAGTTATGGGTCGTCATTGCGGCTGGCTTGCTCTTATGGCAGCCATAGCCGTTGGTGCTGACTGGGTGTTCCTTCCGGAGCGTCCTCCTCCAATGACCTCCCGATACCCCGACTGGGAGTCTGAAATGTGCGCACTTCTTCAGCGGAACAAGGAGATGGGGAATCGGAAGGCGCTCATCATTGTGTGCGAAGGAGCAATTGATCAAAGTCTCCAGCCTCTGAAGCCAGAGAAGGTGAAGGAGGTCATTGAGAAGAGGCTCGGCTTGGACACTAGGGTCACGACGCTGGGGCATATTCAAAGAGGAGGGACTCCGAGCGCTTACGATCGCTTTTTGGTATGTCTTGTCCCATGTTTTGAGATTTTTTTGCTATTACATTTTTTCATATGTCCACTATAATGATCATAGGCAACGGTCCAGGGTGCCCGCGCTGTCGACGCTGTCCTTGAAGCAAACCCAACGACTATGAGCCCGATGATTGGAATGAGCGAGAATCAGGTGACCAGTGTACCTTTGATGGAAGCAGTGAAAACGGTGAGAGAGGCCAATGACGGCGACCTATTTGATAAAAATCCCATCAACAACGGACACTTCGTGACTAACGTCATGATATAGACTAAAGAAGTGGCGAACTGTGTCTCTCGGAAAGACTTCGCTGCAGCAATGGATCTCCGCGACCCCGAGTTCAAGCATGCCTACGACGCCTACATCGAGTCCACGCTCCTCGCCGACGCGCCCCTATCCAATTCAGTTCCAGCCACACACCGTCTTCGTGTCGGAATCTGCCACGTGGGAGCTCCAGCTGGAGGCATGAACGCCGCAACAAGATCCGCCGTGCGCCTGCTTCTGAACCGTGGCCACACCCCGCTTGGTTTCTCTAATGGTTTCCAAGGCCTTGTTGATGGGGATGTGAAGACCCTGAACTGGCAAGACGTGAACGGGTGGACGACCAGAGGCGGTTCCGAGCTTGGGACGAACAGGGTTCAGCCGGCCCCTTTGCCTGGTGCAGCTCCGACTGGGAAAGGTTCTGGTGGAAGCGGCGCAGAGTTCTTGGAATTGGGCCTCTTGGCGTACAGCTTCCAAAAATGGGGATTGCAGGCGTTGCTGGTGATCGGTGGCTTCGAAGTGAGTTCTCATGTTTTGATGGTCATACCAGAAGCGTCACTGAAAACGGTATCACACCTCGGATGAAAAGGGCTTCACTTCGGTGTTGAATTTGAGCCGTGCGCGAGCGTTGTATCCAGCATTCTGCATTCCGATCATCCACCTTCCAGCCACGGTGTCGAACAACGTTCCAGGCACTGATTACTCCCTGGGGTCTGATACGGCACTAAACGCTATTGTGGAAGCTTGCGATAGGATCAAATTATCCGCTGCAGCAAGTAGGAAGAGAGTTTTCATTGTCGAGGTTCAAGGCGGAGAGTGCGGGTTAGTAATGTCTCCGGTTTCAGTTCATTGAGTTAGCACGTCATACAATCAGCCTTGCCTTTACTTCTTGTCCAACATCTGTCACAGGTATCTCGCCACGCTTGGAGGTCTCGCAGCAGGTGCCACAACTTCCTACATTCCTGAAGAAGGGCTGAACCTCGCTCGCATCCAGACAGACATTCAGCACCTCAAGCGACGTTACATTGAAGAAGACCAGCGCGGGATCGCCAACGAAGGACGGGTGATTCTCAGGAACGAGGCCGTCGGAGCGAAAACTTACACCACGGAGCAGCTCGCCAACATCATTCGAGACGAAGCGAAGGGGCTCTTTGACGCGCGTACAGCAGTCCTGGGTCACCTTCAGCAGGGCGGGGTGCCAAGTCCTCTTGATCGTTGCCGTGCTGTTCGCTTGGCGGTGAACTGTGTGGATTGGCTGGAGAGGGTGGCGTTCGAGAGCCTGGAGAAGAAGCTCAACGGTTCGAACACGGATGTAAATGTCGACATTCCTCTGGCGTCACCTATGCCACGTACTGCTTCTCAGGCCGAGCTCGCGAGATTGACCAGGTCGTCTCCGACGACCAGATCTCCTACCCCACGCTTTGCTTCTCCAACGTCTGATGTCGGAAAGGCGACGAAGCGGGATTCGGACGACATCAAATCGACCCGGCGCCCGAATGTCTACTGCCCGGATAGCGACACTGCGTGTGTCATTGGAATTCGCGGTGCACAAGTAACGTACTCCCCCGTCGAATCTGTTGCCGGTGAGACGAACTTGACGAAAAGAAAGGCCACAATGAGGCCCTGGTGGTTGGAACTTCAGGGTCTAACAAGGTGAGCAAAAGTTTGTATCGTCACTCGACGAGTCGATAGTGACCGCCTAATATTCGCAGGCTCTTGGCCAAGTATGGCTACTCAGAAGAAGTAGAAGCCGATTTGCCCCCAGAGCTGCTTGACGCGAAGGGTTTCCGGAAGCTTGACCTATTGAAGTACCGAGGGCAGGCGTAGAGTATGTAAGCGATTCGATGTTGTATGGTTGTCAAATGTGTTCCTCCGGTTTGATCCGGTGGATAACGTTATGCCTGGCTTGGGCCGCAGGCAATTTAACATAAAGATGGAGTTTTGCCGGTCCCGTCTGCTTGCTCGATTATAAAAACCGAAACGAGATACCCCAATCATGGCAGAGAAAAGCGATCGCGAGAGCGCCAGAGTCGTGGACTCGCCAAAAGGTGCGAATCAAGCGAGCAATCTGTCCGAGAACGTCCCCTCGCCATCCCCGCATCTGTCAATGGCGCTTACGACCATATCGTCCGTCAGTCTGGACCACACTGATCACCAACACCAAATATCTATCGGGTCTGCTAACACTCGACTACAGTCTGAAGAAGGTCGGGTCCAAGTATCCCTTGATTGCCCTCTACACCGATGGGTTTCCACCGGAGGGTCATGCTGCGCTGGACGCCCGTGGAATCGCAAAGAAGAAGATCGAATATCTTCTTCCGAAAGCGCACAAAGATTACTCTAACGAAGTGCGATTCTAGTGAGTAACTTGTGTCTTTTTGCTTCGTCCTACTTTCATCTCAGCCATCTGTCTCGCAGTGATTGCTGGAGTAAATTACAACCCTTCTCTCTCGTAGAGTATGACCGAGTCGTGCAGCTGGACTCTGACATGGTCATACTCCAAAACATGGACGAGCTCATGGACATTCCTCTGAACGACACCGATCGAGTTTTTGCTGGCAGCCACGCATGTGTCTGTAACCCGCTGAAGAAGGCCCACTACCCCAAAGATTGGTGCGTTCTTTCAGTTTCAATGAGTTTGGGCGGGCTGGAGCAAGTAGTTCACCTTTGGTTATTGCCAGGGTCCCTCACAACTGCTCCTTCACATCCCAACACGGTGATCCTGACAAGGCACAAATGGAGGGGGCACCATGCAATACCGGACTTTCCATGGTCAACGGAGGTACAATCGTCTTTGACATTTCATAAGCCAACGAGATGGGAATTAACAGGTTCAAACTATACTGGATTTTCACATTCTCAGGACTCCAAGTCGTAAATCCGTCGATGAAATCCTACAATGCCATCATGGCAACACTCGGAGAGCCGTCAAAGACGAGTTCATGTGGGTGGACATTGTACCTGACGGGATGATTATAAGACCGGTGCCTCCTCGATTTTGAACGTCGTCATTGATTAATTCCTCCCTCCAGACGAATTCGCCGACCAGGCCCTCCTGTCCGACGTGTTCAAAGACCGCTGGGTCGGTATTCCGTACATCTACAACGCTCTGAAAACTCTCCGCTGGTGCCACGCTCCGATCTGGAGGGACGATAAAGTGAAGTGCGTTCACTACATTTTGAGGTGAGTCTCTCGTCCTCCCAAAAGAAACTTCGGTTATCTACGTTTTTCTAACAATTTCGCTGCTTTCCATTGACGAACGACCAGTCCCAAGCCCTGGGACAATAGGGACAGCGACGACTTCACCCACACCTGGTGGTGGGCAGTGAACGATGAGAGGCTGGCTAAGGAGAAGGAAGCTGGTGTTGTGGATGGATTCTGATCAGCTATGCCCTGCAGGAGGGTGCAAAGCTGGGTAATCACTGATTTTGAAATATTTTTTAGACGTGATTTTTACGAGTAGCCACTTGTAATGATATTATTCAAATGCTCCAGCGCTCCCAACTGTGGGATTGCGAATTCACATCGAAATCGAATGAATGAGAATTTGTGCGGAAGCTGGCCGGGGAACAGAGCACCGCGCGGGGGATCAATGAAAACTACATTCCCCAGATGAAAACAAAAGATACGACTCATATGTCGGAATTTGCAGACTTTTGTCGGAATTCGGCAAATCGCGCAACTTTCCGAAGCCCAAAAACCAATTGATCCGATCCACCCTTGCAAACAAACGCTGACCCACCAATGCCACCAATGAGAGTCCTTGAAGTCCGCATCGCAGACGAATCAGCCGGATGGCGTGCAGCAGGTGTGTTGCAGCTGCCCGACTATCCTCTCACATATATTCACATTTGGAGCTGAATTCGAGGCTTCAACGTGCGGAACGACGGCCAATTCAACATCGGTGATGTAGACTTCCAGCTTCTCGGGAAGAACGCCGCAAGACCTGGCCAGTACCCCGTCCTGTCATGGTTGCTGCTGGATCCGTCAGCGAGAGCGCGACCAGGCTCGTTTGAGACGCGTGCAGTTGAAGGGCTCGATATTAGACTCACATCTGAGGACCCTGGCGAGGCGATAAAGCGGGCGCACCCGAATAGAGCGGAGCAGGTCGCGAGCTTGGTGATCCAAACTCCGGACGTCGAGAGGACGGTGAAGGCGTTGAAGGACACTTTGGGCATGGAGCCACGGCGGGTGATAATACCAAAGGACGGGAAGGCCCCGACAATGGCGCTGTTCAAGATCGGATCGACCATTATCGAGGTTGTTCGAGGCTCTGGGCAAACTCGGTTCTGGGGGCTCATGGTCGAGACACAGGACATTGAGAAGACGTACGAGCTCGTTAAGGAGCGTGGAGGGGCGCGCAAGCTGAAAGACGCTGTTCAGCCCGGGCGGAAGATCTTTACGCTGGAGAATAAGGCGGTCGGTGTGGGTGTGGATGTTGCTTTCATTTCACGGAACCCAAAAGCGCGGCCGCAAAAGCAGAACTGGAGTAAAGTTTGATTGTGATTACTTCTAGGCGGTGTATAAATATGATACGGTAGAGAATTTGTTTTGATTAAGGAGATTCTGAAGTTCCGACACACTCTTGTTGAATCACATCGACGTAAAGCGCAAAGATTAATGACACCTCAGGTGAGTCGCATCATCCAGAGCTTCTTGAGTTTATTCTGCCTCTCGAGATCAGCAGCATCAAGGCTCTTCCCCTGGTCCAGGATCCATTCCGGAGTGAACCCGACCTTCAGAACCGCCTCGAAGCCCTCTTCCTTGGTCGGCTCCTCAAGCTGACTCCAGAACGAGTTATACACAAGATCAGCAAGTTGCTTCCGCTCTCCCAAGACTGCCCTGAGCGCCCCGTTATGCCTGCACATATCCTTTGGGGCAGTGAAGTGGACACACCGCACTTGCTTCACTTTGCCAGCAAGGGGCCCTTTGTTGGCGAAATCAAACCATTGCGCGCGAGTGGTCACGTTGCGGTTAGTGGCGTCAATGACGACGGAACGAGATGAGAGAAGTGCGTTACGAGCGTGCGTCATGCATGCGGATACAGACTTCAACGTGTCCTTTACGGCGAACGATCGTTTAGGTGGTGACAACGGTAAAATGAATTTGAGGACCATTCACCTGATTAACGATGGTGTAGCCCGCAGGCTCGAACCACATCTTTGCGAACGAAGACTTTCCGCACCCAGGACTTCCCACGAACAGGACAATCTCGGGTCTTGCTTTATCCGGCGCAACAAGGGGTAGATGAACCGGAGTGTAGACATTTGCTGATGGGGCGGGAGGGAATATATGTACAAGAGTGATCAATTTTCGGACGGTGTCGATGGAGCCCCCAGCTCGAGTACAAAGCGAGACGTACCAGGTGGAACATAGGTCGAAGGATCGAAACCTTTCATCTCAAACGGTGCTGCGGCCTCATCAGCGAAGAATTCTTCTGGCGTGTAAAAGCGGATTCCCACGTTTCCTGCGAATTTGCTGTGAAGATGGAGTAGCGAGCCCCAGGGGAGTTAAAATGAACAAAAAAAAACCATCGTTGGTGAGTTACAGCTGGTAATACAAGGCCACTGATCAGGGGCACGAGTCCTCACCGGTCAGAATCAGAAAAGTCCTTCTTCCGGCCCGCTTTCCACCCGGCGGCACGACCAGCGGCGTCACCGACAAAGAACGACTCTTCAAGATCTTTACCATCGTACAATTTAGTGCCATGGAATGTCGAAGCTGCTACCTTCGCACTCACTAACAGGACCGAACTCCCTCTCCATGAACTCGAACATCCCCGGTCGCGGCTTGCGGTACTCGTCATCGCCAGACGACACGAAGAGCAAGAGGGGTACTTTGAGCTTTGTTTCAGGAGGCACGACGTGGATGAGCGGACGTTCTCCAGATTGAGGAAGTAAACGAGATGAGAACTCACACTTCGGGCCACTTGCGTCACCTTTCCCTTAAAGTCCTCTTCCTTTTCCTCGCCCTTGGCACCCTTCTTCGCCGCGAATCCACTCTGGTTGGTGAAAAAGGCGATCCTGCATCCTGCCTCGGCGCAGCGGCGGAGCGCGCGAGAGACAGACTTCCCCGAGGGGTCCAAGAACTTCCAGTCAGCCGCGTCCTTGGCGAAGACGTTGCCAGACCGGGTGGTGATGAGCGTCGAGTCGATATCGAAGGCGGCGAGTGGGGGCGATTCTGGTATTGGTGTTGGGAGAGTCGTCGTTCCGATCCCAAGGGGTGAGCGGGTTCATATCTCGTTCACGATCATTGAGCTGAGCCGTTTCATTCACGAAGACTCACTTTCATTGCCTAGCGAGACCTTGCGCGCCGCCGATCCGTCTCCACCCGTGGGGTCGAACTCTCCCCAAATGAAATCTTCATTCACGCGATGCCACGCGATGGGAGTGCTCAGCGGCCCCAAGCTGCCGGCGCTACTTGGGTTGAAAAAGGCCACGGAGGTCAATTCGGTCGCAACAGCGGCGGATGCGGATGCTGCGATGGTGGTCATGGTTGAGGAAGTGATGATGGAAGCCGATGCGCGGACCGTTTCGGACACGGACACGGCCACGACCGCGGTCTCAGTTAGAGAGCTTGTCGATACGTTTTCGGCTGTGACGTCGGCCGGTGTGGTAGTGCTCGCGTCTGTTCGCTTGGCGAAGAACGAATGGATGCTGCCGGCGCCGGTCGCTTTCTTCCTCGCGGGAGAGGCTTCACGTCAATAAATCGAGCGTGTGGGAAATGTGGGACGAGGTGAAACCGATTATCGACGCTGAATCAACCGTTAAGAATTACTGAAGGGGCAAGCAGCTCTCACCAGCCGAACCGGTCGCTTCCACCTTTCGCTTCTGAGCAGGCATTGTCGTCGACGTCGCGAACAGTCTGACTCTGCGGCAAAGGAGTCCTAGCCGGCTTATAATGGTCGCAGTGTGGCCTCGTTGTGGGCTTTGGCTGACCACGGTTGCCTTCGGTTTCCCGTTTTGAAGACAAGACTTTTTCGGCGTAATTACAAAAAATAAAAACTCTCCCTTGATTATGGATAACTTTTAGTTGTGATGCGAAGGGAGTTGCGCCCTCAAGTCACTGGCGAATCATCGTGTAGTGTTTGGAGATGCGGGATCCGTCAGACCGCTGGTACTCTTCACGCCGTTTACCTGTGAAAAGTGCATTTTATGGCGTTTCTTCATACAAAAAAACACTCCTTCCACTTATCACTCGAAGGCTGTCACGACCTGTAGCAACATTCGACGCTGAACTTGAGTTCATCTGTCCCCTACATAAACCACATGACTAATCTGGTTTGTCAACAGGGATTAAGGTGACCAAACTGGGTTTGGACGAAGCGGAATCAGCATGACCAATCTGGCTCAGGAATTGAGCTAGAATTTGTCAGACTTTCAGTTTTATATACTTTGTCAATCAATTGGGATGACACTAATCAGAAACGACAGTTCACCCGAAATCAGGCGAAATTGTTGTTATTCATATATTAATACCAGACAGCAGTGGTGTATTTTAATCCCTCTAATAAATCATTGAACTGAATCACTTGTCGATCAATGCCTGAATCTTTGCCTTCAACCCCTTCGAGATCTTCGTAAGAACATTGGGACTCGTAACCGTGGTCTCCTACGAGAGAGCCCATGTTACTTGCGTTAGCTGGGCCTCAGAAGCCGACCAATACGTTTTTCGCTGGCGGGAAAGGGCAAACCCACATTGAGCTCTTTAGCGAGCCGTTCAGCTTTCCTCGCTTCCTTCTCCAGCCTCTCTTGCTCCTGTATCCGAAGGCCTTCATTCACCATGTCGTCCCATTGCTTGCCTCTGTGGGGTGGGGTCATCAACCACGATCGAGCACGCGATAACACACGGCACACCAAGAACTTACTTTGGCCCACCGCAACCGCACATTTTTGTGAACGACGTGGCGTTCCGAGTCGGATTAGTTTTCCGTCGAGATCGATAAGCAACGGCAAAATAAATAAATCTGCCGGAGCGGAATTCCACCCTCGATCTCGCATTGCGCATCGCGTGGACCGAGTGATCGCCATGTGCGGGTGCGCTGCAATGGGCGCGTGAGTTTTCGTGTGACGCGTTGTCGCCAGCCACCTCCTTGTGACCGATCCCCGGTCACTTTCGCTGTCACTGAAGGCCGAACCCAGCCTGGGAGCTGATGGTCCGTGAAGCAATGATCAGACGAGAAATCGAGCAACGCGAAAAAGAGGCGAAGAAAATGGCCATGGAAGCCGAGGGTGCAGTGAGTCGCTGAGTGACAATCAACTTTCAAGGAACACCGTTTTTCGAACGCTTATCTTCGCTCCAGGTCACTGGCCTGGATTCGAGTGTATCTAAGAAGTTGGCGAAACGTGCAAAAGCCGCCCTTGCTAAATTTCTGTCGCCGTAGCTTTACCGTTGTATTTTCAAAAGTTAATTGGTCTCGTGGTCTCAACCACACGTCAATGAACTTTGGACCATACGGCAGCATCTTTAAGTTTAGAGTATACTGTAAGAGTAAGAAGTATCGCTCGACTGGCTGATTACCGTCAAGATTTCTCCCCTGTTGGCTGACAAGAGAATGCGATGACATGCGACACAATCAGCAGCTCCAATCCTCGTTTTTGCAACGACTTGAAGTTATCTGCGTGAAGTAGTTGAAACGTGGGATGCATTTCTTTGAAAAATTGCTGTCGACTTCAATCATTCTTCCGTACGTCACTTGGTCTGTGTCGCAGTGTTTTTTTTTTGTTTTTTTTTTGTTGCATTCCTGCAATGTTCGATGTCAACGAAACTTGTTCTCCGAATTCGTAATCTCATGAGGTACAAAAGCAATTGCAAAATTGATATCCTCCCAGCTCCCATAATACAGTCACACCGGTCTTTGTCATCTGATGATTCCTAATTGTCCTTCTCCTTGCTGCTTTTCTGTCTCGCTTCCCTCCTCCTCGTCGTCCTCCGCCTCCCTGCACTTGTCCCCACACCAACGATAGTGGGTCTTTTCGCAATCCTCGCAATAGGAGAGACAGGCATCAGATTCACACCGCTCTCTGTGGTACGAGCTTCCGTCGTCACCGCTGGGGAAAAAGACCTCATTGCATAACACGACTCTGGTAAGTCGTTGGGGCAATATGTGTTGTGGCATCCGTCCATCCCACATATCTTCCACCCAGCTGGAACCCCACAGCGGCGACAAGTCGTCACCACGCGACCACATCCCTCCAAATAGGCCTCCCTATCGAAGCCAGTCCAATCGTCGTCCCAATGATTATCATCGTCGGAATCACCATCGTAACGACGGTAAATCTGCATTACTTCATCTTCTTCAGACTCATTACGAATCCCGCAAACCCAGTCCTGGAGACCAGCAAAGTTGTTCTTCTTGATCGTTTTGTTAAACAACTTCTTGCACGTCGCACATGTAGACTTACAAGCTTGGCATCGGGTTCTGCAAAGCTTCGAAGGTCTGTTGCTAAAGCAACTCTCGCAATACCCAGAGTAACTTGGCAGAGTCCTGGCAAGAGTCTCGCAAGGTGCGTTACGCACTCCTACACTCTGTCATGCAAAGAGGCACTTTTCCCAACTGCGGGAATGTCACTGGCAGTTGGCACGAACGTAAGTGTTTGTAGACTGCGTTTTGGGCTGCTCAACCAATTATCTTCTTCCGAGAGAGCGTTGGCGAGGTCCTCAAAGCTCTCTTCCTTCGTCAAGGAGAAGGTCACCTTCTCAAGGTTAGGAAAGAGAACACCGTCGAGTGCCTTGATAGCAGTCCCCATGTCAATCCCGCCCAATGTCAGCGCGTGTAGTCAAGGCGTACAATAAAGCCAATAAGGCAATGATTTGGATTAAAGCTTGTACATAGAACCAGCTAGGTGCTGCGGAGATCCTGACTGCTGTGGGTTGGTGTGGAAGGAATGCAGAGAGAAACCTTGATGACATGCGACGCAATCAACAGCCCCAAATCCTGACTTTGAAATGAAGTACAGTGATCAAATAAACATGAAGCAATTTTGAATTTTTTCTGTCATCAGAAATAATCCGTCACGTGACTATCTAAGAAGTACGCAAAAGCACGAGCACAGGCCGTTGCCCTCGCGAAGATTCTCTCGTCATAGTGTTGTATTTTCAAAATTTTGTTACATCTCTCATCAGAACTTAGCAATATCATGGCTACTTGTCGCATCGCTCGAAGTAGTTAATCTGGTATAATTTCTTTTCTTTTCTCATTTTGGCATCCTGAGCAACAGCTCTTCGATGTTCCGTGCAATAAGCACGGAGTTAGGGCTCGTATGGATATTATCCTTCTGAATTAATTGGTGCTCTCAACCTCACGACTAAGAACTTTTTACATCTTACGTGTACAGGATTAAAAGTTTCGTTCAGAAGCTTGAGCTTTTCGGCTCCCTGCTTAACCTCAACGCTCAAGGACTTCCTGAGATCAAAGGTTGATACATGGTGCTTTTGCCTTGTGAGAAAAAGCAGTTCCATGTCGTGCCCGCATCGGACACCCAGAAGAAAACTTTCACTCGTAATCCCCCTTAGTCGGCTCCCACTCTGGCAGCTTGAGTTCCTTTCGGAATTGATTCCTGCACCACCAGCGTGGCCGCCGTCGCGAAAAGATTGACAAGGACGACAAGGATTTTCCCTACGCAGAGGTTGACAAGAAGGTCGCCTTTTCCCGCAGCGTACTCCAGGGGCGCACGATGTTTTTGGTCTTGGTAGGACGTGTTGCGGCCGACCCCGATGAAGACGGAAAGCATGATGATGGAGACTCAAGGAATGGTTGAGAGGCTTCAAAAAGAGAACAGGCGTTGGTGAGCGCGCGGGCGGGTGAGGAAACACATGTGCGCCAGTGGTCGCCTGTGGGCGGCCCCACTAGAGAATACGATACACGACACCCCACCCAGATGTCATGGCGTCCAAGACGCCCCACAGCCTCGTCCGCACGTAGTACGTATTCATGGCGTACATGAGCGCGCCGACAGCGCCCGCCGAAGCGAACCCGATGATTCGCCAGCACTCCCCACACCCTCACCAGAGAATAAGATACACGAGCGCCTCAGTCTTTATGACATCCGTGATATGCCACAACCGCATCCGAACGACGACCGTATCCACTCCGTACATGAGCGCGCCGATTGCGCCTGATGCTGCGCACCCGATGATTGCGGACCGAGCACCATCAGGACGCGAGGATGTTTTCATTTGTGCACGGTGATGGACAGGATTAGGACTGCCAGGTGGAGGAGTGCAGAAGCGAGAGAGGAAGCGAGAACGACGTTGCGCTGGGTGCCGTCGAGGAGACAAGGTGAATCTTACAGAGGCAGATGGACATCCCCAACACAGCAAATGATCACCGAAAGAGGTGCCGGACGTCGCCTGGTACGGCGGCGGGAGCAGCGGCTCCTTGCATGACACGCTGGACTCCATGGCGGCGTCTGCTCGCGTGACGACGATGGTGGTGTGTTGAGTCCAACTGAAGCTCCAGGTGCTGTCCCTCCACCTTTGGCCCCTTGTTGGGACACGCTATAGAAGTCACATGGAGCCGGTATACACAAAAATATCGCTATGGTGATCCAGCTGACCAAGAATTGTTGATTCGTCTGGTTCTGGACCAACTCTTCCTTTGCGACACCACATCTCTCTCTGTGGTCTATGTATTATTAACATGTTGTTACTGAGCTGTACAGACTACAAACCTATCGACAAAGGAGTTACTCCAACATTACCAAAACATGGGAAAAAATTAAATCAAAATGTGGTATCCATCAATCAACAACGCTTATTCACGCCCCAAAAGTTCGATGGGAGAAGCCAGATGGCGATGCGTCACA
>KQ965747.1:357507-383280 GCA_001574975.1 Gonapodya prolifera JEL478 | reverse complement strand
GCACGTACTGCGCAGGCGCCCCGTCGTCCATCGGGCCCATGCTCAGCGACTGCATCTGCCGTGCAAGGTGGAGGTTTCCCATAGAGGATCCGGGGGAGGAATTCGTCTTCCTCATTGATCCGGTACTCTGCGATTCCAACGACGTGAGCGTCTGTTCCTCTGTAGGTTTTCGTTGCAGGGGAAGTCTCGGGAGGGGGCCACTCGATTGAAGGGAGCTCGAGTGGGCCGAAGAACGCTCGTGGCTCGAAAACGTGCGTGATGGGGGTGCGCCGAAAAAGGAACCGGAGGTGATACGGACAAGGGATTCGCCGGGTTGCAAGGGAAAGGAGGATGATTGCGTGGGAAGGAGATGGTCGGCGAGGTGGAGACAATCCCTGCCGACCGCATGGTCTCAGTTACCAGTTGAACCTCAAAAAGTATAACAAGACATGGCGACTCACAGAGGAGCAGTACCAACTGCACCAGACTCTGGATCAAAACAAGAAGCCCAACCGTCACGGTATATTGTACGGACGTCTACCGTGGATCCAGGTGTGAGGCTCAGCTCGTCGGGTGCAGAAGCTTCGTACTGTGGGGCGAGTGGCGTGCATTTAGCAAGAATTCAAAAGAAACGAGGACATGAACGCTCATATCCACCTTTTGTTCAACAAGGAAGGGAGCATCGGAGTATTCAATGTTAGGAGCGTCTTCTAAGCCCTGGGGTCCGGCTATTCGAAGGAAGAACCTGGAGGACACGGTTCCATCTCCAAATCATGCTAAATGAAAGGCGAAAACTCACCAATGCGGCTCATCGGGTGCTTTTCCCTTCTCTTCATTCATTCTTCGACGCTTCTTCCTGTAGTATGCAAACCCAACAACTACTCCAATGAGAACCACAACGGCACCGCCAGCACAAGCCCCAATAAGGGCAACACTTGGTCCGCCCGACGAGCGGTTTCCTCCATCCGCTCTACCGAAAGCGGTGCCGTTCGGGAAAGGAATAATTTGATCCTCGGAGAGACATACTTTGGGTAAGTCACCGGAGACCGTGAAGAGTTTTGGGTTGGTATTGAAGTTCGTGAGACTGCAAAATGAAAGGGTTTGGGGAAGTAGACCGTCGATAGCACCCTCTAGTTTGTTGTCTTGGTGACGGTCCGATCTGATTGATTGATACTCGTGCGTCGAACAACTTACACCAACCAGAACTTACCGTAGAAACTGACCGAAAAGAGTTTCTTAAGGCTTGTCAGGTTCGGAATTGTCCCAATGATTTCATTCCGCGGAATAACCAGGTATTCCAAATTGGGATTTCCTGACACATCAGGTATCGTCGTGAAGAAGTTGGAACCGCCGTATATTCGGGTGAGATTTTTCAACCCCATGACCGATGGGAAAGCTCCGGTGAAGTTATTGTTGTTGAGCTCTATAATCTCAAGACTGGTGAAGTTTTCAAGGGACGGGAGGGTTCCATTCAAGCCAAAGTTCACGACGGAAGCCGTTACGACACGCCCGCTCCTGCAGGTGAAGCCTCGAGTCGTCTTCCGCACGCCTCCGTCTGTGAGCGTGACGTCTACGCTGTAGTTGCAGCAGAAGCCCCGATTCCAAGGGACGCTTACGGCGCTTCGATCCAGGAGCGACTCAAAAAACGCGCAATCGGCTGAGGGGTACGTCTCTTGGGCATGAGACGCGAGAAGGGGAGCAATCAGCAGGATTAGAAGGGTGGGTCCTACTATGGGTCGCATTCCATTGTGTTTTTGCTGCGTTGGGTGCAATGCTGCTTGAAGGTTGCCCCGATAAACGTTTTCCCGACGGACACAAACGCCACACGGAATCACGATGCAAATTCTGGCTTCGCGCTCCAGGAGCAACGTATCAAAACCCAAAAGTAAGCTGCCAAACCTGTATGTCACTTTCAAAACTGATAAATAAAGATTCAACATAAATATCGACTAAGTCCCTAAATATGAAGATTCCTGATCACATGATCCTCCCTTCCCAGCATTCACCCCGCCGGTGGAGTGGTATTCGGGAAATGGGCCCTTTCACTTAGAGTCAGTCTTCTCGCACGTCCAAGAGATTGTCCCGGGACTACGTCACCCTGGATACTTTGCACCTCAGCAGTGGTTGACATTTCACTTGAAAAGGTTTGAGCACGCTCAGGACGGGTGGGAGACAGCGTTTTAGTAAGCGTGGAGCCGGAACTCCTTGCCAGTGTCACATCGTCCCGTCCTTGTGTCAGAGCACTGAATGTCGATCCTTGAAGACTCCCCGCATTGTTCAGTGTTGCTGGTGGCGATCCTACACGTGATCCCAGGGAAGGTACCGCACGGTTTGGAGTCTTTCCCGAGTTCCATGAACCGACGAAAGAATTCGCCGCGAGTGAAGCACTTCTGACCATGGAATCTTCTCCTCGGCCGAGTGGGAAAGACAGTGGGTCGGTTTTGGAAAGAAGGTGGTCGGTGAGGAGAAGACAGTCACTGGAAGTTGAAGAGGGAATGAGAAATCCAGTGAACATCAACTTCCAGTGAACATAATGAAGTGACGTAACTTACAGTGGGACTGTCCCGAAAGTGCCTGCAACCTCGTCCCAACAGGCAGCCCAGCTATGTATGCAAAGACGGATCACGTAAACAGTGTGTCTGATTCGCTCCGAGGTTTGGAATTCCCACCCATCACGGTAAATCGTTTTCATCCGCACAACCGTTCCTGGAGTTAGGTCTATCTCGTCTGGGGCTTGGGCGTCATACTTCATCGTGAGGAGTGTATCAGACATGTGCGAACTACAAGAGAGGCGATGGGGACCGGGTAAACATTTAACTGACCTTCTGCGTCACAACAAACGGTGGCCCAGTGTACTCGACGCTGGCAGCGGTATCAAGATCCTGGGGTCCGGCAACACGAAGGAAAAACCTGCACCGGAGATCGGATCAACATTCAAAACAGCGATAACAACACACTGCTTGATCATGCAAACGAACCAATGGGGCTCCTTCAGCTCGGGTTCGTGCCCCTCCTTTGCTCTCCGTCTCCTTCGAATCAAATAAAACGCGAGGCCCAGAGCAGCAAGAAGAACCGCAGCTCCCCCTGCTGCTGCGCCTGCTATCACAGCTACTCCTGGACCCGCGGGTGTGGATGACGGGGGCAGTACTGAGGATGCCGGTGTCGGAGATATGAGAATGGGTTGGTTCGGGTTTCGATAGGTTTGGTATTCGTAAAGACACGCAGGGGGTATGTCGCCCGTCAAGGTGTAGAGCCCGACGTTGGTGTTGTTGTATGTGATGCGGCATACTTGGACGCTTTTGGGTATTCGACCGTCAACGGGGCCAGATAGGTTGTTGTCTGGAAGAGGGACGCATGAGACTCGTTGGCTCAGGGGGGAGAGGGGAGAGGGGAAAGCAACGACTCACTGTAGATCCACAGAGTTACGAGTTTGGTCAGCATCGACAGGTCGGGAAATTGCCCGCTGATGTCGTTGAAGTAGAAATGCAGGTTCGTGAGGTTGACCAACGTCTCCACGCCCGGAGGAAACGATGTAAATGGATTGTGTCGTCCATACAACTGTGTCAAATTTGTCATTCCTGTCACGTCGGGAAATGGTCCGGAGAACTCGTTACTCGTGAGCTCGAACGTAGTGAGACTCGTCAAGTTTCTGAATGGTGGCAGTGGTCCCTTCAAGTTCAGCATGGCCACGCTCGCTCGGGTGATTCGTCCATCCGCGCTGCAGTTGAAACCTTGTCCGTATTTCTCAGAGTTCCATGGATCGAACACTTCAGTGTAAAACTCGCAGCACGACCCACGAGGCCATCGGAGGGTGACGTTAGAGGCATCCAGCAGATCCTCGAAATATTTGCAGTCATTCGCGGCACTTTGACAGTCGACCACCACCACGCCACACGCGGTCAAGGTGATAACAAGAAGCGCCCATGGCAAAGAAATTCCTCGGCGACGTTTTCTCATCTGGTGATGGATCCAGGAACCAATCAGGCGGGTGAGGTCGGTGACCTTGGCGCGCGATCTCTCGCCCGCAGAACTGTTGCAAAATAGCCGAACGGCTTTTATTCCTAAAAGACTGAACTGACTTTTCAAAAACGATATCTACATATCAAACAGGACTTCGGGAATTTCTAACAAATCATTCCTTTGAGGCCAGCCAAATATTTGACGTGCGTTTCCACTCATCGGCTCCCGTTCACGTCACGCAACGGCATCCCGTCTTCGATCATGCCAAAGTTGAGGTGGAGACGGGAGTCGGTGCTCAGCGTCGACCGGCTCATCTGCGAGCTTTGGTTCGAGGGGCTACGAACTGTTCCCAGCAAAATAATACAATGAGTTAGACAATGAGATGCAAAACAATACTGGTGACCCACCTGTAGAGCCAGCGCTCCATTTACTGTACACGGCAGATCCGTGCGGGCTGGCGGTATTAAACAGCGTCGAGCCCGGCGACGCGTTTGTCGCCATCGAGTGTACAGCAGCAGATCGTGTAGGATCTTTCGCGGTGGTCTGGGAGCCCGGGAATGGGTATGCTGCTGAGAGCGAGACGCTTCTGATCATAGAGACTTCGCCCCGTGCGATAGGAAACGATAGCGGGTTGTGAGAGGCGCTCGAGTGGAGGTGGTCTGTGAGGAGGAGACAGTCCCTGGATGCATGAACGGGTATAGAGGGTTACATTGAAAAAGGATAAAAGGTTATGAGGCAAAGTCGGCACTCACAGTGGCGCGGTTCCGACTTGCCCCGTACTCTCGTCCAAACAGGCTGCCCATCTGCGGTGTTGTCGCAGAGTGAGAACCGTCGTCACCACGCACCCTAAACTAGGCTCACCCGTCTCGAAAGATGGTCTTCACTATCACCGTCTGTCCAGGTGTGAGGGTCATTTCGTCGGCGGCTTGAGCGTCATACTGGCGGGGAAATTCGTTGAAATTGTCGATACGACGACCATGATTCGTCAATGAGACCATGAGCGAACCTTCTCAGTCACCAAGAACGGCTGTCCATCGTACTCGACACATGCGTCTTCGTCGAGGTCCATTGGTCCTGCCACTCGGAGGAAGAACCTGTGATGCCAACCAGTTGGCAGTTGGCGCATGCGTGCATCCACATCTGTTGATGACGTGCACTCACCAGTGGGATTCGACGTGCTCGGGCGACTTCGTATGCCTACTTCCACCCCTCTTGCGTCTGACAACGTAAAACGCCAGGCCAATCGCCGCGAGGAGCACGGCGGCTCCACCTCCCACCGCGCCCGCAATGATGCCGACGTTTGAACCGGACCCGCTTGAATTGGGTGCAGGTGCTGCAGCTGGTGAGGGGACCAGATCGTTCGGGTTCCGGATCACCTGGTTTTCGAAGAAGCAGGAGGGCGGTACGTCCCGAGTTAGAGTGTACAGGTCGGGATTGGTGTTGTTGAATGTGAGCCGGCATACGGAGACGCTTCGTGGGATGAGCCCGTCCACATTTCCAGACATAAAGTTATCTTGAACGTTGGGGAGTGCATGAGTGAGGCTCCGCAGTAGTCTTCCAGCTGAAACGTCGAGCTCACCGTGCACCCAAAGCGTGAACAAATCCTTCAGAGCGGTGAGGTTCGGAAAGGGGCCCGTCACATTGTTGAGGTAAAAATGCAAGTTCCTCAACCCGACCAGCGTTTCAATCCCGACCGGCATTGTGGTGAACCTGTTCGCCCGCGCGTGGAGTTGCGTCAGGTTCGTCATCCCGCTGATGTCGGGGAAGGGGCCCGAGAAGTCGTTGGCGATCATTTCGAATACCGACAGGCGCGTCAACGTCTTGAACGAGGGCAAGGTCCCTCGCAGACCGAGCAGAGTCACGCTCGCCCTCGTGATTCGTCCGTCCGAAGTGCAATTAAATCCTTGGAACGTCTGCCCCTGATTGAAATTGTCGAACACGTTCCTGTAGAAACTGCAGCACGCCCCCCGCGTCCACGGCAGCGCGACATTGGATGCGTCTAGCAGGTCCTCGAAGTATTTGCAGTCCTGTGCGCTGGAGCCGTCTGGGGTGGAGCTCTGACCCTGCACGAGGGAGACGCCACACCAGCTAGCAAAAACAAACAGCAGCAGGCGGCCTCGGGCGGGCGTCCCAGTGGGTCGATCGGTCCGTGCACGATGGAGTGCTGATAGAAGACGAGGCCCGGTGCCGTTGGGGCGTTTGGGGGGGGGGGGGGGGGGGGGGGGGGGGGGGGGGGGGGGGGGGGGGGGGGGGGGGGGGGGGGGGTGCGGGGGCGTTGAGTGGATAGAGTTGAAGGGGTGGCGGTGGCGACTACCCCGACTGAGCTGGCACATACTTGGCATCCAAGAATGCAACCGGCGCATCGAACACGTGCTGTTTCGTCTTTCTCCCAATGGAGCAGAACACTATCGCATGCCTTGTGCAAAACGAGAGGGGTCACAACCCTACATCTCCTTTGTCGGTGGCGGATATATTACGGATTATTTCGTGTATATACAATCAAAACAGTTCCTCGGCGGGTTCCTGACGACAGGTTCAAAACCCAAAACCGGTTCATCAAAAGTTTCTAGGCACTGCAGGTGCAGGAGCATTGTTCATCTCCTCAAGCGCCACCGCATCCCCACCACCCCCCAGCAAGCTGCTCCCCACATGCGGCGACGTCCACGCCGTTCGCGATGTCGAGCCGGACAATGGCCGCGACATTGCGGCGGCGGGCGCGGTGGGTATACGTGCTAACGACACCGAATTGTCCCTCGGCGACGCGATGGCAGTAGACCCCGGGCTCGACGGCACGATCGACGACGTGCTCCTCCCGTCCGCGCGCACCACGGATCCGACGCCCGAGGTCGAAAACGTCTTGGACGCGCCGCCGTTAGAGCGCATGATAGAAGAATTGCCGGGGGACCTCCACGATGCGGACCGGCTGGTGGGGTGGACGAGTGACCCTTCGCCCGGAAGCAGGGGGAACGATCGCGCGTCGGGAGGTGCGAGGATGTGGTCTGTGAGGAGGAGGCAGTCTCTGTGGGTGCGCGCGTTGGGGGGCCAGGAGATGGGACGGTGAAGGTTAGGAAGGGGTTGAGGGGAGGAAAACGAAAGGGCAAATGGCAAAGGGGAAAGGGTAATACGTACAGGGGAACGGTCCCGAATTCCGTGCCGGATTCGTCCCAGCATGCGGCCCATCTTTAGTTGCATAGAGTGGGGTGGTGTGGGCCAGGGACAGTCAGTGGCGCTGCCTCTGATCTAAAAGAGGAAAAAGTGGGGGAACGCACCCATCACGAAAAATCGACTGCATCTGCACAGTCGTCCCCGGCGTCAAGTCCATTTCGTCGGGTGCTTGCTTCTCGTACTGCCGGCCCCTCCCCGCCAAACAAAATCAAAGATACGCCCCAACCCCAAACGCAAACGCGCACCGGTCAGAGGAGGCAGTAGCAGTGGCATTGAAAGTGCAGGAGAGGAGAAACCCACGCTTTGTAAAACGGAAAAGGGCGGACCTGAGTACTCGACGCTGTCGGAGTTGTCGAGCCCCAGAGGGCCGGCTGTGCGGAGGAAGAACCTGGATTGATACGCATTATTTGACGTTTGAGGTAAAGGAGATCCGCACAAAGCGCCGGACGGCGGACATGCAAGGAGCACGCACCAGTGAGGTTCTTTCAACTCCTTCACTTCACGCTCTTTTCGTCGCTTCCACGCTCTCCATACGAAACACGCCGACGCGGCGAGGAGAACGACCGCACCCGCCACGATCGCCGCAATCACGCTGGGCCAGTTCGGCAGCTTGACCGTGTCTTTACTCGAGCTCGATGCTGTGTTTTGCGGCCTGTTCACGTTGGGCAAGACCTGCCCCTCCGACAGACAAGCGGGAGGTACTTGATCTGTGGCGGTGAACAGGCCTGGGTTGGTGTCACCGAATGTGAGTCGGCAGAAACGGAGACTGGGCGGTAGGAGGTAGTCGACAGAGCCGGAGAGGTTATTGCCTGTGGGTGTTAGAAGGTGTGGGAAGCGGGAAGGTGTAAGTCTGGTGCCGCAATAATATATTGGGCCGCCCCACCCGTTATATTGAAGTAGACGAAGTACGAACCGTCGACCCAGAACACGAAGAGTTGCGTGAGGTTGGTGAGGTTCGGCAACGGACCGGAGATGCTGTTGTTGTACAGCTGCACGTTCTGCAGCGCGACGAGGTCGGGTAATTCGGGCGGGAAGGTTGTGAAGTTGTTTCCCCTCGCGTACAAGAATTTCAGTTTGGTGAGCCCCCGCAGAGAAGGGAAAGGACCGGTGAAGTTGTTTGCCGTGACGTCGAGCAGCTCCAATTCCGTCAAGTTCGTGAGGGGGGGTAAAGGCCCCTTGAGATTCATTAGCGCCAGACTGGCTCGTTCGACCCGCCCGCCAGAGCAATTGAATCCGCGAAACGTTGCGGGCACGTCGAGCGGAGTGAAGTAGGTGCAGCACTGTCCACGCGTCCAGGGGATTGGCACGGCGGATGCGTCAAGGAGTGACTCGATCTCCAAGCAATCGGGGGTTTGTCCGGTGCAGCCGCCACACAGGAGTACGAGTGCCAGCGTCAGCACCGTGCAGGGGGTAAAGGCTATGCGCATTGTATACGATCCATGTAGCGAGTTTTGATTGACTTGCGATGGGTTGCCGATACCTGAAATCGATTCCTGAATAGGCAAATTTCAGGCAAATTTCATCCAAAGTTCACCCGGAGGGCAGGCAAGTCAGGCATGTTCTTAAAATTTTCTGAACATCAGAGCACCATAAGTAGTCCCCCTTCCCTAGCGCGTGGATAAGTTGACTCAAATTCCGTCACCTATGTCTTAAAGGCATACAATCAAATGCATCGGTGCCGTGGGCCAAACGAATGGGCCCCATTCGGGTGCAAGGGCATCCGTGGGATAGCACGACATTCGATCCCGCGGATCGCTTCTGTCCCCCGCCGCCGCGCTGCACGTTGGTGCGAGAGTTCGCTTCACACTCCTCGCTCGTTTTTCGTTGCGCTGTCCCGTCCCAGCGATGGCCCGTCTTCGCTTCGGATTCTTTCTCGCGGTGGCTGCGACTCTCGCACTCCTGTGCACTCCCACTCCATCGCACTCGGCAGGCGTCGTGCAGACCCTGTCCTCCCTCAAGTCAACCTACGCCCTCACGATTATTCTCCAGGCGGTCGACCCGGGCGGTATCTTCGCAAGCGCCGATTTCGTCAAGAGGCTCAACTCAAACTCAACGCGGAAAACTCTGTTCGCGCCCCTGGACGACGCCTTCAATAAGGTCTTTGCGTCCGGACTCAGCCTGCTCTCGCTCTCGCCCTACCTCGAGGAATTCGGATCGTACCATTCCTCACCCATCGTGCTCTCCAAGTCCTACATCGACCAGCAACCGGGCGCATTCTACCTACCCACATTCCTCGCCGCGGGCGGGGTCACAAACTCCAGTCTGATCACACCGCAAGTGATTCGCGTCGCCCAGACCAATGGCACGCTCACGTTCCAGATCGCCGGGTGGTGGGAGTCGGTCGTCATTGCGAGCTACCCGGCAGACGACGGCATGTTGTACGTCATGAGCGAGACACTGCCCCCTCCGGTCACGTTGAAGGAGACGCTGGGGTTGAAGAAGATGGTGCTCATGCCGCTGGTGAGTGGTCCGACCGGAGCGAGCAGAGCGAGCGGAGGGAGGACACCGACGCCTAAGCGCGATAGCGCCGACCGAGGCCGATATCTCGCGGAGCGAACCCGAGAGCAGCGAGTGTGTCCGTCGGAGGCGAACGCTCCTGCGCGGAGCGCGAATGATCCTGCTGTCGAGCAAAGCGAGAGGTCCTTCGGAGGCAAATTACAAATTACCCTGGGGATGGATACGAGAGCGAGGCTTAAGCGCCGCACCGCATCCCGCACCTCGCTGACCGTCGATGCACCCACACCTTACACCCCCCACCTCACCCCCACCACCCAACTCACATCCGCCCCTCTTAACAGGTTCCGAGCGCCAAGAATCTCACCACCAACTATGTGTCCAAGTTCACAGACTTTGCCGTCGCGACCAACTTCACGGACGAGCTCGAAGCTGTCGTGCCTGGGACGATGTACGTTGCGTCGCGACTCGCGCTTTCCCCCTTTCCCTTTTTCCGCCTTTTCAACCCTTCTAACCCTTGCACTCCCAACTGGACCACCCTAACCCCACCAACCCCACCAACCCTGCCACTCAACCCCGCGACCCACCGCTGCGTTGCATCTTAAAGCCTCCTCCCGTCAAATACCGGATTCGACGCCGCTAAGGCCGTCATCGACGATGCGACCACGGACGAAGCGGTCAGGACAAAACTCATGTTGGACGTGCTTCGTTACAATAGTTCGTATCGTCGTCCCTTCCCCCTTGCCCCTCGCCCTTCCTCAACTTCCTAACCCCCAACTTTTCTGCCCAATGCCCCCCCCCCACCNCCCCTGCAGCCCTGACCGGCATCTTCTACACCGCCGAAAAACCCGGCCTCTACCCAACCCTCCTCAACGAAACCCTCTCCCTGAACGCCTCTACTTCCCCCACCTTCTTCGGCTCCACGCCCATCGTGCGCACCGTCCTTCTCTCCAATGGCGTCGCGCACTTGGTCGACTCGCTCGCGTTCCCGTCGAGCGTCAACACGATGCTGTACGCGCTGAATAATACCCCGGATAGGCTTGCGCAGAAGAGTGGAGGGTATTTGATTATTGGCGTCGCGAGTGCGTTGTGTATATTGGGAGTGTTGATTGCGTTTGCGGGGTGGGGCCAAGGGAAGTGGAAGAGTTGGGCGGAGGAGAGGAGGAGTGAGTGTAGTTGTCGCCTTTCCGTACGGCGAGGCGTGGTGCCACCGTGTGTTCTGTGCTTTTTTAGTGCACATGCGCGACCATACCGTCAAGGTAAGCCACCCCTTCCGTCGTTCCCTTTTCTTCCCTCCCCAACCAACCTCTCCACCCCGCCACACCTTCATCCCGCATCGTAGCCCCACCCCTTTTTCAAAGCCTACGCCACCAAAGTTGGCGCCCTCAAGGAAAACAGCCTCGTGTACGACGGACAGCCGTTTCTCGTGGCGCGCAAAGTACGCTTCCCGTCGTCTTCTTTCGATTCCAGAACTTCGGACTGACGCCCGTCTCTCGCGCATGCTAGTACGAGCCCCAGGCATTGGACGAAATCGCGTTGTACCCGGGTCAGGTGAGACGGTGGTGCTGATTGTTTGATACTGAGGATGATTGCTGAAAGCCCCCCCCCTGCCACCCTCGACAGCTCGTTCGCATCAACACGATTTTCAGAGATGGATGGTGCATTGTCCACTCGATCGACACGAACGAAGTGGGAGCCGCGCCTCTGTGAGTATCATCTTTCCACCCTCTCCCCCGTCCCCTCATTCTTATCCCCCCACCCCACCCATGTTCGCAGCGACTGCCTCCGCCTCTCTAGTCAACTCCCCGATATCCCCGACGCCGCCTCGCTCTCGGGTTACACGCGGATCGAATCGGCATACCCGCCGGTGATGTCGCGCATCATGTCCGAGCGCACGTTGCAGACCAGCCAGTCCCAGGCCCAACTCCTCGACATGTCCACCGAAGAGCATGTGTCCCCGAGCCAGGGACACGGGAGTTACGAGCGCAACGGAAGCTACGAGCGCGAGGGCGTCAGGTCTCCCCAAGGGAACGGGATGTACGAGGCCCGCGACCGCTACAGCCCGAGCAATCCCGAGGAAGCGCAGCTGGACGAGTGGCTTCGTCGTGAGCAGACGCGCGCCCGGTCGCGGAGTTCACGACGCAGCGTGGCGAGCTCGCACCACAGGCAGCAGACGGCGGAGGAGTTGGCACAGGAGCTTGGGTACGGACCCGAGCCCACCAACTATTCTCATTCCTACGGCGCCCCGTCCTCGGGCCTGGGGGCTCAGAGCGGCGTGCTCGCCCAGATGCCCCCGAGCTTGAATAGTTTGGAGAGGGAGAGGGAGAGGGAGAGGCAGAGGTACGAGACGGAGGTGTTTGTTCCGCAGAGGGCGTACACGGGCGGACAGAGGCGCGCGGATGAAGGACGGCCAGGCCCTGGCGGCTATGGGCAGTACTGAGACGTGGGGACTCGGGTCGAAGGCAAAGGCAGCGGAAATATTTCTTTATCTAGCCCGAATAGGAATAGTTTTGTACCGTGGAGTAACGATAATGCCGTTTTTATCTATCGTTTGGATTGGAGCTTTTCCCACTCGTCGGGGGTTTTGGTGGTGAGCCCGAGCGCGTGGAGGCCTTTGACTTTGAGCTCTTCGTCCAGCAGGGAGTATATGAGTTGGTGACGTTTGACCATGGGCTTCCCAACGTCGGTGTGGGGTGAGCTTACGTTTGAATGACAAGTTCGTTTCGAGCGATCCTCCTCACCTTCCCAGCGAACTCCTCCGACACAACCGTTACGGAAAAGTGCGTCTCCTCCGGATTCAACCCCTTCATTGCGGCGTGGCCTCGGTGCTTGGAGCTGTCGTCGACGATGTCGATGTGAGTCGGTTTCAACGCGGAAGCGATCTGAGATTCTCAAGAGAGTTCAATGAACGGAAGATGGAAGGGAAGAGCAGGCGATTCGCACCTTTTCTTTGATGGAGCTGGCGATTGGTCCTGTCGGTTCCGCCATGATTGTCGAGGTTGAGGAAAATGGTCGTGGAGAAATGAATCGATCTGAAATAACGGTCCCCGTTCGAGAGTGCCCGGGTAGCAACAATGCGGTAGATCGGTTCACTTGTCGCAGAAGCACGTGCAATCGATGAGGACTGACAAGTGACGGTGTGGACATTTAACTACACGATATTTTGCCGGTGATGTCTCATCATTGCAGTTTTCAAGGATGGAGTAACGTTGGTACTGTGTATATGCATGACGATGATTCCAAATAGGTGTGAAGGCTAAAAGGTAGCATTTTATGGTCATATGATTGATCAATGATAAGGGCAAGACTTCTGCAGACACAGTAAGTACTTATGACTGTATCTAAATCACCGTTGCAATCTTTTGTTTTTGTGTAGGTCTTCTGTATTGGATAGTTATGTGGTAATGAAGCCCTGCTTGTCACACCTGGACAAATACTGCAGGCTGGGTAGCATCATTTCACCAAGTATCACTTACAACCAACACCTGATATACTGCGTCCTTATTGAAACAGGATTTTGTGCCAAGTTGGGGAGTACTGAAGGGGACATAACATTGTGTCAGAAATACACAACCAGGCAAGGACAAAGTCAGGCCCCAATTGTCCTTACTCATGGCCAGGCACCAATTCTAATGTGTTAATGCAAAAAAATTCCTTGTGGAGGTAAGAGTTGGAAGGATATGAGTGATCAGATACTGTTTTTGGCAACATACACAATATTCCTACCCACAGTACAAAATCCAGTCACCCAAACAACCTCTCCAAGTTTGGGGACCCTCCCCATTGAATTTCATACTATGATTTACATAAGATAAAGGTATTGGTAAAAATTGAAGGTGCACTGAAGGGTGCCACCAGAACTTAAAAACCTCTGGACAAAATCAGGAACTTTCCATGCCTCCTTGCATCTACACAACTGATCCAATACACTCATAGCATATGCTTTCCTGACAGAACTAAGCTTTGGAAGCATTTAGGTGATAGGAGACTGACTGTTGCAAGCATTTGACACAGCACCTGGACAAATTCCAGCCTCCTTCATCAGTCCCCATGCCCTGGAACCCATTCCATTGCGCTTTAAGCATACTACTTCGTTACCAAAATAAGCTTTCAAGCAATTCTAAGGTAGTAATGTTGACCAAGCCCCGCCCTGCAGCCCTTTTTTCCAACACACTGCAACCCTGTGAGTGTGAATTGGGGGTTGTTTGAGCTGACAAAATTCAAGTGGTGTAGTTTTTGATATCACAAAGTTTGGCTACTGTTGGTCCCCTGCCAGGTGGCATGAGGGGAGTCTTGTTGTATTCTCGCTCCTTGGTTTGATTTGCAAGAGAAGGTTTTGCCGCACAACCATGGTCTTAAACATGCAGTGTTCTGGATTCCACTGCTGTCCAAAACGCGGCGGATGCTTTTTGGACGTCCTTTGGCTGAGGAAGAGCATCCGGTCACCCTGAGCTTTCGCTCTCTGTTCATTTTTCGAACACTCCACTTTCCAAAGATTCCTGTTCAATCCTTCACGTTGAATGGAATCTCTTCAAATTGAACTATTCGGAGACATGCATTGATATTCATACATATTCAAGCTGAAAACACGAACGCTTTGGAGCCTTTGGTGTTCGTTGCAGCTTATATAATGTTTTGGAATGCATTATACGTTGACCAGTGAGTTCGAGGGAATAAACTGATACTATTTGATCTTTTGCATACATGACCAATTACGGCTTGAAGGTCTTTGGAATCCAGTAGTCCAACCCCTTGGGCTTCACTTCCGGGAACTTGTGCGACTCGTCTCGTGGATTCAGGTTCTGTCCCGAAGCGACAATAACGCCCCATCGGCGGCCAATGTCGGCGGGGTTCGCGGCGAGCTTTTCCTTGGCGACTTCCAGAGGCTCGGTGTTAATGGTGTAGGTCACCCCTGGGAAGAAGATAAACAATGGAGTTGGTTGGCAGCAGACATGGACGAACCACGTTACTTCTGAGCTCACCTCGGACCTTTCCAACCAAGGCATACAACTCGGCATACGATGTGATTGCTCCAGTGACCTGAGTTTCCCGGTTCTTGAACTCGTCTGGGCGGAGCAGGATCTGAGCAAGGTACGCAGCAACATCCTTTTATTTCCGGGGTGTTGGGAAGTACGTTTTCGTTGGCAACGGTCCACTGGGTACTTCAAACACAACCGAGGACTTACATCTCGTGCCGTGACGGTGAATTTTGTGTTCGGGTCGCCATAAACAAACGCGGTAGATTTCTCTTCGTTGATGGCGGCTTTTCCGATAGGGTAGTCGAGGAAAAAGCCGTTTGAAAGCCCGATCCACTGGAGGTGTTTCGCAATGTCACAAAAGCGCCGTGGAACATGGATATCCCAAAAGGCAAGGTTCTCACATCGATTCCAGTTTCTTTTGCCAGGTTACGAGCGGGCCACTTTCCGGCTGCGACGGGGTTTTCGAATCTAACGGTAGCGAATGTCCGCGGTCGTTGAGGATTCTGTTCGTTCGGTGACCATCCCCCAAGAATGAGACCGAACTCACTCTAATGGGACTCCGAACTCAGAAAGCACCACTGCGCTGGCGCCCGCACGTTTGGCGGCCTTGATGACCGAAAATTGCGGTTCTTTGAGGGCGAGGAACCCCAGAGCGATGACCACGTATTTCGCTCCTGCCATGATCGTAGTGGCGATTTACTTTCGCTACAGCCACGAGCAGCGACAACTCAAGTCCGCCTTTCGCAAACTTACCTTTCACAGCCTCTACAAGCCCGTCTTCGGTCCACTCCGGCACCAACTTCGTCTCATACCCTCCGGTCGATTCCTTCACCTTCCTCCCGACGAGCCAGACATTGAAACCGACTTTCTTGAGCGCATCGGCGATGATGACGGCGAACGGGCCTTTGTTCGGGGGGGGGGGAAGGGCGATCGTGAGTGAATGGTGGAAGAAGGGGCGCCAAATGATCCCTCACCGTTTCCAGCGATTGCGACGTTCTCTGCGGTCTTCGACATGTAAATTGCGATTGTGATGGCAGCGAGGAGGATGGCGATGGAGCGGATGAGCATCGGGTCAATTATGCCATAAACCGGGTCATTCGAAATGCCGCCCTAAACCACGTGATCCGTCGCTGACGCCGAAAACCGGGAAGCAATAGTAACTGGCGCGACTATAACGTCCTGGTCGAAGAGACTGGGCGATTGAACGGCGTCTAATGAATGTATGAAATTTCTTGGGTAAAATTGTGTTCGGTGGCAATTCTGGTATCTTTCGCCTTCATGTGCTCAGTTCTATTCAAGACCAATTCAAGGGATGGTCGTTGCGTCAGGTAAGAGCTCGTCCGCCGATTTTAGCGCTCTGTAGTCGAGTTCTGTCCTCATTCGTCAACCCATCAATAATCGCTTTAGCTTCTGCTCCAGGGACTGAACATTTTCATGGTAATCGGCTTCGTCTTCATGCTGTAGAAAGGATGGGCGCTCTTTGCGGAATCGCGAGAGTCCAATTGTTGTTGTTTTAAGGTGCGATATTGGTGTCGATCCCCTGAAGCAACTCGGTATCCCAATGCGTGCTGCTCTTCTCGCCTATGTGACTCTATTTTCAGTGAGAGTATGGAACCAGCATTCCACCGAGGGTGAGTTCAACGTTTCAAGCATCTTGAGTTCTCTATCCATACCCGTTACACACCCATATTTCTTTTCCAGCGACCTCCTTTTCCTCTCAATGCCCGCCGAACCCATTCGAGTTGGCGACATTACTGTCTTCAAGCTTCAAGGAAAGCCAATTCCCGTTGTGCACCGAGTGTTGACAGTTCACGACGAGTGAGTGCCTGATTTCCTCTATCCGGACGATTTCCTCTATCCGGACGATTTCCCGAAAACTTTTGGGCCAGAGACGCTACAGGAAAGCAATACATTCTTTCCAAGGGTGATAATAATCCCAGTGATGATAGAGCAGGAGGGATTTGTGAGTTATGATTCATTGCATCGACAACGCCACCGGTGGTAATCAATATTTACTCCCTTTCCGCCCAGACAATGCCAACCAATTGTGGATCAACCGTGAAGACGTCACCGGGAAGGTTCAGGGGTGAGGAATCGGCGTGATGTTCCTACTTCTTCGAACTATGCAACGAATGACCCACGTGTCCCTTCTGAACACACCATCAGCTTCATACCCTACGCAGGCTTTGTGATCATTATCATGGATCTCTATCCTCACCTGAAATATGCACTCCTGGGTGTGCTGGGACTGTTAGTTGTGTTCCAACGGGAGTGACGGAAGGTCCAGCCGTTGGGAACATCGGCAAAGACACTCCGCCAACTCCCATCAGACCGGTGTAAATTGATTGGAAGAATACAAGACCGTAATAAAGTCCAAAATTGGGAAGTGCAGTCCTGAATTTGGCCACAGCCCCGAGCAGCTCACACATTCAACGACGGGCCATAAACATCGCTCTGGCCAGTTACAACGTCGCAGAGTGCAAGTCCCCCGTTTTCTGGAGTCCATATCTTGCGATGCGTCCTCGAGGTGATTGGGGCTGATGGCCATGGTGGATATCTCTTTTCGTCCTCCTCCTCGGACTGCAGGGAATCAATGCGCAGTCGCAAGCAACCGACTGCACCGCTGTGGAAACGATGTACACCCAAAGTGGTCTCTGGGCTCCCTGGGTGGCCGGAAATTGTTGCGAGTACTCAGGGGCCATCGGGTGAGGACAATTCGTCATGTGCGACATAAGGAATCGAATCACGACGATCAACTTGAAGGGCGTGGGGCTCTTTGGGTCTATTCCGGCTCTGGACGGGCTCACCTCGTTGATTTGGCACAACCTTCAGAGCAACTACCAGGGCCTTTCCCGTTCACCAAGGACCAACTCACCACTATATATCTCGATCACAATGCTCTCTCTGGGCCATTTCCAGCTTGGATAGCCGACTTGACAGAGCTACAGTTTTTCGAGATAACGTCAAATCAGCTCACAGGCACGTTGCCCGACCTGAGCACACGTCTCACCAAGATCCAAATTTTCACAATATCTGAAAACAATCTCGAAGGCAACGTCGACGGGAAATCCCAACCACAATCACCTTCACATCGTGCACCCTCAACAGTGCGGTGGGGACGGGCAACAAAGGATTGTTCGCGTGTTCGGGAAAAATTCCGAAAATTTGTACCCGGTAATACGACCCTCTTATTAGTACAGGCCCAGACTGTCCGGGAGCCGGCTCTTCGGTCGCAGCTCCTACAGCATCCGCCTCGGCAGGGGTCGCAAGTCCAGCAGCCACCTCCAACCCAGCTGGTGCCACGACCGAACAGCCTTCTTACGTCAACATCACCTTGGTTGCTGCTGTAGCTGGTGGATCCTTTGTCGCGATCGTCCTCATCGCGCTGGGGATGTGGTGTTGTCTCCGAAGGTGAAAACAAAATGCTGCAGCCAAGCCTGGGGACATTCATCAAGTGGCTCCTCCAGGCACATATGGATACACACCGTACTACTGTGAGTGATGAAATGCGTTTTGTCATCGTGATGTCGAACCCTCTGACACCCCAATGCAGATCCGAACCAAGCCGGGGCCACTCACCCTCCAGCTACCCCTAACCAGGGTCTTTCTCCCGCCATGATTACTCGCCTCGCAGGCAGAGGCTCTTCCAGTGGACCCCCTCACGTGAGTGCACGCATCTCTCCATTAAACTCATATAACCTCACAGCTTGCTTTGTAGTGGCTCTTCCTCCACCTCGCAGCTCCACTCGGCCGCGAAGACGAGCCCTTCGTGGACTGCAAGCTTGAAGCCGAAGCCGTCGCTGAAGTATGCCTTTCTCTCTTCGAGTGTGTGACTTGACCTTACCTGTCACCATCATTTCCGCTGCTACTTCAGTTCCCCGCCACACACCCGACGAACTGCCCCTCTTCCCGGGCGACTGCATCCTCCTCACCTGCATATTCCGCGACGGCTGGGTCCTCGCGCAACCCCTTTACGGCACCACGCACCCAGACGCGCGCACAGTTGGTGCTGTCCCCATCGAAGCCCTGGAGGTCTTTGGCGTCGAGCCGCCCCAAAACAAACGCAGCGGTTCGACTCGCAAGCGCAGACACTCGCGGAGGGACCCGGGTGGAGCGCCGTGGGGAGGTTCGAGAGCAGGATGTGGTTGGGTGAAGGCGCAGGTGGGACGGCTGTGATGGGGTTGCAGCCGGCGATGAGTGCGACGTTCTCGTCGGCGATGGAGGGGAGGGTATGGGGGGAGTGGGAGCCGTCGGGGAGTGGGACAGGTGAGTACTCTACGTTGCTGCCCCAAGTTACTCCTCTTTCCTAGGACATGCCGCTCACACTTTTATCCTCCGTTTGCTCCAGTCAACGTACATGTCCACCTCCAAATACGTCCGCGGCCCCTCCGTTCCCGCATCTCGCTCATACCAACCACTCGACCAACCAGCATCGAAACCCATCTTGCCACCCTCCCGCGCCTACTCCGAACACAGTCTTCCCTTCGACTCCCGCACGGCCTACTCTTCGTCTCAATATAATACCGAGAGACGTACTAATCCATCAATTCTGAGGCCACTTCACTTCATCGAATTCTGATCGACGTACCGCAAGACAAAGCAACATGAATTATGGTGGTACGTGAAATATTACACATTAGTACTGAATACTACTGCATGTATGTAGCCCCGCTCTACTCTCCGTGCTATACTCTATAACGTAAGCTTGTATGTAACATCCCTCGACAGTGTCCGTCTTCGCGAGTACTGAACAACCAACTATCCTGCCATGACCCCAAAAGCCTTTCCCACCCCGTACGTCGCACCCATGGCGAGCAAGCCACCCACCATAACCCTACCCGCAGCGCGCAGTGGAGGCGCTCCTCCCAAATACGCGCCCATCCCGCCGAAAAAGAGCAATCCCAAAATAGTCACAAAAACAATGGCCACAACCTGCACAATCGGGTCGACCCAAAACCCTCCACCAAGAAGCGGAATCACGGCGCCAGCCGTGAACGAAAGCATGGACGCAAAAGTCACGCCAATCGGGTCCGACAGATCCTCCGTATCGATCCCGAGTTCCTCCCTCGCGTGCAGGGCGACGAGTTGCTCCAGCGAGTGGTTATTGTGGTAGTGCTCGGCAACTTCCCGCGCCAGTGCGGGTGGAAGCCCGCGCGACTCATAGATGAGGCACAGCTCGGACATTTCGGAGTGGTAAGGAGGTTCGCCGCATCGTAGGAACTCGAGACGCTCGCGGTGCATGTCAGCGAGTTCGGCGTCGCGCATGGACCAGACGGAGACGTATTCGCCTGTTGGTGGGGTTGAGTATAAGTTGGGTACGAGGTAGGATTTGGGTTGTTATCATTGAACTGGTTAGTTGGTTGATTTTGGACATGGTAATAAGCGGTGACCCACCTGCACCCATGCTCATGGCGCCGGCGACAGTACCGGCGATTCCGGCCAGAATAGTTTGGTAGTTGTTGCCGCCACCAGCGATGATACCGACCATGAGCGACGCCACCGATATGAGGCCGTCGCAGGCTCCAAGAAGACTTGCGCGAAGCTGTGAACGGAGGTTTGTTTAATGTTGGGTGAAAGAAACGCAAAACCGGTCACGTTTCGACGATCGATGGTACGCACCCATGGCGCACGATGCGAGAAATGCTCGTGACCTTCGTCTGGGATTAATTCCTTCTCAGGAACGGCGATAGAGAGCGCATTGGGTTCCTTCTTATCGCCAGCGCCGAGGTCTGTCGCGCCGTAAGCAGGTTTGATGGCGTTGCCTGGTAATTGCATGTCGGCGCTCGAGACTCCGAGCACGGTTTCGCCATCGTACGATGACAGCAGGAGGGACGTCTCGGAGGAAGAGCGCGGCGTCGAGGGGGATTCCATCGTGAATTGTAGCAATCGAGGTGACAGACCCACTTTGCAAGATACCTGGTTGTGGGTCAGGTTTACCCGGAAAGTCAAAGCGCAAAACCAGCAATTTTGCCCGAATCTGGAACACCATATGAAAATACAGAGTTGCAACTTTTATCTCGAAGGGCTTTTGGAGGTGACTTTTCAACCAAACCCACAGTCGAAGATTGCACTAGTCTAAACACTAGGGCAAAGGAGATAGTCGCCACGAAGCAAAGACACTATCAATTTGAAACTCGCTTATTGAATCATGTGGTTTGAATTGCGGAATTGCACCTTTCGAAATGCGGCTCGCCACAAGTGTCCACAGTAAACACAGTTTTGCCACTTGACATTCAGGGCAAACGTTGGCACTCTTTGCCACCCATCAAGCATCGGAAACGAAGGAGGGTGCATTCTGGATGCGAGGGAAGGACTAGGAACAATGGTTCGTAGCGTCTGGACCATGCCATTTGCCGGTGTAGTTTCTAAACTTCATGAACGAACTAATTCCAACGAATGGCCAGGCCGATTGTGCATACTTCGAAAATCTTTTCACGCAGAGCGGACTGAAACCTCCATGGCCTACCGGCAGTTGCTGCGGGTACTACGGGGCTTTAGGGACAGGACAGCAAATCAATTGTGATAGCAAGAATCGGATTACATACGGCTCTCTCCCATCTGCGAGTCTCTCTGGAACGTTACCTCTGCTGAGCTCTCTTACGTCTCTTCTCTATCTGAATCTGGCAACAAACTTTCTGTCGGGACCAATTCCCGATCTCTCCTTTGCGACAGACCAACTCACGTATCTCGATCTCACCGGGAACTCATTCTCTGGCAATATCCCAAGCTGGTTATCCAACATGACAGCCATCAACTGGATACAGCTCGCGTCCAATAACTTGTCCGGACCCGTTCCCGATATATCCCGGATTCCGAACCTCAGCTCCCTTCGTCTGGAAGAAAATAATCTCGAGGGCAACGTTGACGGAAAGCTGCCCAGAATTTCCACAGCTTGCCTCTTGTATACTCCAAACGGAAAGGGCAACAAAAACCTGTACGCCTGTACGGGAAATGTGCCCGCCATTTGCACACAGAACGTCGGGCCCCTCCCTTCATCTGGTCCCGACTGTCCGGGAGCAGCCGCACCAACAACGGCTGCAGCTGCTCCATCGACAGCCCCAACACCCGCTCCACCAGCTGCCGCGCCTGCCGTACCTTCATCCTCCCCGAGCTCCTCTTCTCCCACCATCGGTCTCATCGCAGGCGTTGCAGCTGGATGCTTTGTCGCCATAATACTGGTGGCGTTCGGGGTCTGGATGTTTGTGCGGAGACGGAAGGGCGGAATTAGACCAGCCAAACCCACTGAAGTGGCTCAAATCCCGCCAGTGGGCGCTCACGGATACACATCTTACTACTGTAAGCTATTTCCCCCCTCCCCCCTCCCCCCTCGTTCCCCTCATCCATCGTAACCCCTACCCTCCCGACAGACCCACCCCCCCACTCATCCACCCCACCCCCACCCGCGCCCAACCTCCCCCCCATCGCAGCGCACGCCTACTCTACCGCGCCATCGGACCTCGCTCTCGGTGCCGCTACGCCTCGAGGTGTGTTGTCGGGTAGCACGGCGCATTGGTCCAGTGGCGGTGTCCCGAGGTTAGGGATGCAGTCGGGAAGACAGGCGGGTGTGGGAAGTGGTGGGGTGAGTGTGTTGCGTGGGTGCGAGAGCTTTGCGCGGACGGTGATTTCACGTGTGTTGTCTTTCTACACCATCTTCCGATGCGTTCACTCGTTGTCGCGGCCCGTGACACATTAGCCTCCCCACGTAAGTCTTACCTTCCCTTTCACCACATAAACTCGCCGTGTTGACCTCTTTATCTTCACCTGTTGGACCTCTGTTGGACCTCTCTACCCCAGTGGCTCTTCCTGCACCTCACAAGACCCCTCGGCCTCGAATCCTCACCTTACATCGACTGCAAGCTGGAAGCCGTTGCTGTCCTCGAGGTGCGTCCTTCTCTCCTTACTGTTCCGCGCGTCCCTCAGCCCAATCCCTTCACCTCCGACCCACTCGTCCAGTTCGACGCCACCCCCCCCGACGAACTCCCCCTTGCACCCGGCAACCGAATCCTCCTCTCCTGCGTATTCCGCGACGGTTGGGCCCTCGCACACCCTCTCGACCCTCCCCCGGTCCCAGGCGGTCCTGCGGTCGGTGCAGTCCCCATCGAAGCCCTCGAAGTGCTCGGTGTGGCCGGCTCTCAGCCTGCTCATGCACATGCGCAGTCTGAACAATGGACGCCATCGGGAGACTGGAGCGCCGGGCGGTTTGAGAGCAGGAGGTGGTTTGAGGAACCGGGCTTGACGGCAGTTACGGGGATGGGTCAGGGCGTGAGCGAGACGTTTTCCTCGGCGGGCAGAGATGATTCCGGGAGACTGGCGTCGGGGGCGTTGAGTTGGAGGCGAGCGGGTCAGGTGGGTCGGGCTATGCGTTGTTCCGTGCGGGGGAAGTTATATTCATGTGTTCTGCCTCGAACAGTCTACTGTATTCGGCTCTTCCGCTCTCGACGTACGGGGCCCAGCAATACCTCCGTCCCATTCCTACCGTCCCGCCGACGCGCCCTCCTTCCCACAATCGGGGCCCCACCACAACCTCCCCTTCGACTCCCAAACCGCCTACTCCGGCTCAAACGTCAACCCCTCATCGCGCAAAACTCCTAAATCTGGGGCGGTTGACTCTCGTGGTCCTGCGTCACGGAGCTCCAAGGTGTCGTCGGCCTCGTCGGGTGGGCGCACGTCGGCGGGCGTTGACAGGGGTGAGTGGTGAGGTGATGTGGAGTGGGAGTCGTGGAGACGGTGTTCGTAGACGGTGAGATAGAAGTGCCGACTGGGCGGCGAGCTATTCAACGTGCTCTGGCACTGTGGGTTGGGTTAAACCAATCAGCAGCCGGGTCGTGTTCGCAGAATAATATTAACACTGAGTTATTTAATTACAGTGTGTGTAATGGATAATTGAACTCAGGGCGATGGGAGTGCACCACGAACAAGTACTGCACTGTAAATACATTGACAAACGTTTCGAAAATGAAATAACTTTCCGTAATTTACCAACTACCACGAGATCCACAAAACGCAAAATATACAACCAAAGCCCATACACGCTAGCAAGATTGTCGAGTCATTATCTGGAGGTCGGTGACCTCGGTGCAGACATTGTTGACCCACTCATGACTGGTCGTGTGAGATCTCGAGCTGGGCGAAATAGGGGATATCGCAATCTCTGCACCGTTGCGCCTCGTCAATCTTCACGTAGCGAGGGCCCGCCACTTGTTGGTCTCCATGTGAAGAACGGACCCATCAGCCGTCTGGAGAGCGATTTTGGGAACTGATCGAATCTGCTTTTCTCGGTGCAGCCCGTTGGCAAACCGACGCATGTACGAGCAGTAGATGAGAACGTAAACGATTTGAGATAGCCAGACGATAAGGAAGAATGTGAGTGGGTACTCTTGGTACTGTGGGAGTTTTAAGGGTTTCATCGAGCCTCGAGAATACCCAGCTAGAGGATAGACTCACAAGGGGACGTATCGCATAAAAGACAAAGTCAATGAACATTCCTGCAATGCTATCAAGGAACACTCTGAGCGTGGCCGCAACCCGGTTCGCAGCCCCGCATCCGTCCTCATCTTCTTCAGTGTCCAGCCTCCCTTCGACGAGATCCCAGAAGTAGTCTCGCAAGTAGTATAAGTGCAGCACGATGAAAAGCAGATTTATGAAAGCCCCGGAGGCGGACGTGAGCGTATCTGGGAAAGCGTATCGGGGATCCGTGTTCACGTCACGTGGGAGGGGCGCGATTGCCAGGGGTTACGGCACACCACCTTCATGGTTCAAATCCCAGATGGGAGACTGTTCGTGCCGCACACTGCCGGTCTTCACGACGACGAAGAGCTCACCATTGGAATGACGTGGCGGTGAAAAGCATCGCCACTCCGATGACCACCATGACAAAAGTGTTTCTTTTGTACGAGAGTAGCCAGATTCGCAAGGTGCAAGTGGCCCATTTCCCCAGGTCAAAAATCAGAAAGAAAACGCATCCAATTCTGCATCAAATGGAGATTTAGTCGAATGCTGAACTGCGTATTTCGATCGCTTTATGCTCACTGTATGGTCGGATTGCAAGAGGCATTGTTTAAAATGTACAGGCTGAGAGCTGACAGCATCGGTGCGATGACCGTGATCAGCGTTAGCACTTTGAGGTGACCAGGAAAGACGGAAAAGTCCGGTATGAATGTGATGAAAACGACAAGCTGGGCCAATAAGCTGGTGGAACGAGAGGTATGTTTTTCCTCCTTGAAGTTACTCGCGTACCTCGCGTACGGTGGGATCGACGTGCACACCTGGCTAACGTGAACGAATTCACGTAGATTTAAGACCTACATTCGAGTCTCCAAGACCGACGTCCGTATCCATCGATTGAAGTTTAGTTGCTGTCTGGTCAACAATTCGGGATATCATCGAGAAAAGTTGGTTAGACACTCTCCGGGAACCCTCTCCCGCACTCTCCTGAAGAAAGGTTACAATATCAATATATAACGTTACGCTGCGATTTTCCAGCTAACTTTGTGTAGAGTATAGTTCAAAATGTAGTACGTGAATGGCTGTTCAAGCTAGTAATGTAGTACGTAAATACAATGCCAAACTGCATGGAGTGGATGCTTTGGAGTTTGGACGTGGATGATGTACGCGAACACGGTCACCCAAATCGACCAGAAACGCGTGTAGGAAACGAAGCCGGCATTTCAATTGAGCCTGCTGTTCGCGGGGTACTGCAGTGCATGCAAGTTCATACGGTTTCTGTCAATTGAGACGTAGTCCGGTCCCGGCATAGCTTCCATCTCCTCTCGCTCCCGAAGTTGCGCTGATGGCGGCGAGTTCACTGCAGCAGGATCGACCACAACTGCTCTTCTCGGAGGAGCTCGTTTGCGAATTTGCGCATGTATGAGCAGTAGATAACGTCTGTCAGGATTTGTCGAGTGATGTTGGGTTCGAGGTTTACTTTACCCTTTAGAAAACCAATCGGCTCAAAACGGAGCTGCTCATTCTGGGAACGTGGGAACGTTGGGAATTCGGAGAAAGGCTCGGAACGCCCTGAACGGTGATCAAAGTCGATGCCACTTCTTCAATGTACATACAATTTTCACCAGAACAAAGCCATATATTCTGTCTCAGCGAGCTCTCAGCGTGATCGACAGTATTCCAGATTAACTGCTTTGACCGTCGACCGATTTTGAGGTGACCAAAGGGAGAACGTTGGTTAGGTGCAACTCCTTGGAACAACGTTGTTGAATCAGTTCGCTTCAACCCCCCC
>KQ965747.1:305315-352519 GCA_001574975.1 Gonapodya prolifera JEL478 | reverse complement strand
GGGACTCCAGCGGATGGCGCGAGACTACCTGGGGATTCCAGGGACCAGCGCGGAATCGGAGCGGATGTTTTCCGCGGGGAGGAATGTTATTGGGGACCGGAGGTCCCGTCTTGGACCTGTAATGATTAGAAACTTAATGTTATTAAAGAAGTGGAAGCAGGAATATCCAGAATTAATGTGTATGAAGCGATAATTTATTAAGTTGGGACTTTACGTTTGTAACATTGTAACTCCGAATATATTTTCTTTTTACATTTAGCCTGCTTTTTAACCTGCGAGTTGTAACCGAGTCAACTCGCGGAGTTCGGAGTTGACTCCCATATGAGGGAGCGAGTTCGGAGTTTGTGAATCGTCGATGGAGCGAGTTCGGGAGTTGAGCAACAACCGAGGGAGCGAGTTGGGAGTTGACTCGCTCCGAGGGAGCGAGTTGCAAGTTGGACCTTTTTGAGCGAGTAACTCGCTCCCTCGTAACACTACTAGGGAGCACTACTAGGTGATCGAATACCGCTGCACTTCAGAAAACCAAGTGATCCAGAATCTGAATAGAGCGCCAACTCAAACGAAGGAAGCTGCATCTACCGCGACCCCTGTTGCAAGTCCGGGCCCTAATGTTGCCGCAATAGGAGGAGAAGCTGCAGCGGGAGGTTGCAGTTCTTACAGTTTCAGATTGTTCTTTTTCTTTCGTACCCGACGACGGAAGAATTTGGAGCGTAGAAGCCCAGAGCAAAAGGAACTTCACTGGTATGGCCTGTCCAGTTCCCTCCTTTGGGATTCAGATGTCACACTGCTCTCAATCCTCCAAATGCAACCACAAAGCATGCGCAGGTTCTTTCTTCACATCGCTGGCCCACAAGGTCTAGAAGACGCTTTGGGGATAGATTATTCCGGACCCTTTTTACAGTCGCTCAAAAGGTGAGAGGAATCCAAGGCTTCGATGAAAATAATGGCTTCACACAGATCCATTCCCAAGTACGACGCACAAGCTGCAGACGACATGGATATTGTACTCGAGCAAGTGGTACAAGTGCAGACAATTTTCAGAGATGGGTGAGCACTTTTTGTTCCTTTCCTCGACTCACAGCCTGTCGTTCTGAATGGTGCCTTCTACCTCGATCTGCAGGTGGGCGTGCTGGGACTCAGCTACGGGGAAGTTCGGAACTGCACTGCTGAGTCCGCTTCTTGAACAACGTGGCAGGGGTGACATTGAACGGACTCGATTATCCCCCGAGGTGAATCAGCGATTGCCTCTGTCAGGGGGTTGGGGTACGGGGTGTACGAGTGCACGAGAGATCGAGAGAGCCGAGGGCACAAGACCAGCGTGCGGAGACGAGAGCAAGGGCGAGCGAGCGAGTGCGAACGAGAGAGCGAGACGGGCGGTCACACCAAGTAACCTCGACGGGAACGAACGAGAGACGGGGAGATGCGATACGAGGGTACGAAGTCCAGCTTGTTAGTGCAACGTGTACACTGTTTATAAATCGGTTAATACTACTTTTAACTATCTTCCGTCAGGGCAAGTCCGCCACCAATCCAATGCCTCCCGTGTGGTGTGGGTAGGGTTGATTGTGCTGGTAAACGGGAAAGGCTGTGGTCACAGTGTAAGTCCAACCCGAGCCCCTTACACCTCCTCCTCAGCGATCATATTCTTCCACAAGCCGACGTCACGTCCTTCCCCCTGGCACGAGGGGAAAGCTCCTTTGTCCGCGACGCATCTCTACCCGCGTCGTATTTCGGCCACATGAACACCACCAAACTCACCAACTCCGCCACCGCCAACCCCTTCCCATCTTTAAGCACGGGGTCACCCTCCGGGACAGTATTCTCGCCCCGAAGTGCACGAGCGTGCTCAACTAACACGACGGCAGCGGGTGGGTCTGTGAGGTTGTCGAGACATGGGTCGTCGATTGCGTTGACGGCTCTGAGCGGGATGCTGGGGAGGCGAAGGTCGGCGAGCAGGACGCCCCGTGGAGAGCAGAACATTGAGATGGAACGAGCCTCACCGGTGTCGTTCAGTCGCGAAATACGAACTCGGGAACTGTTGCTTACTTTGTGGTGGAATTGAATGACGTTCCGCGGAGGTTGGATACGTAATCTCGTATTTCTAGAAATATGGTTTTGTATTTTCAGTTTTGTTTAAACACGGTACCACGTACTAAAAAGGGAAGCTCAGTTTGGAATGGGCGAAGCAGAGGTGCCAGAGTTGAGTGAAGACTCAAATCCCCCAAGTTTCCAATCGTTGCTCAAATGACCGGAAGCACCGTCACCGAATCCGCGCCATCAGCAGATGTCACTCAAGTGACCGTGTGTGCGCCCGTCAACATCGCGGTCATCAAATACTGGGTGAGTGAAGTCGAGTGGTTCTCTTATTGTGGCATCATCTGATGAGTCGCCTCCCACCACACGTTTCTCTTACCAATCGCCACACTTGGCATGCGTCTATGCCTCATGTGACTATGGCATCGTCGTGGCGACAGGGGAAGCGCTCAGTCTCTCTCAACCTCCCCACAAACTCATCCCTCTCCGTTACCCTCCACACGGACGACCTCCGCTCCACCACCACCGCCGCATGCTCACCGCTGTTTGCGTCTTCCGGTGAAGGGGACATCCTGTGGCTCAATGGGAAGAAGGAAAACGTCGCCAAGGCGAAGCGTTTCGCTGCTGCCGTCGAGGAAGCGCGAAAGATGCGGAGAGAGAGGGAGACCGCGGACGCAAGCTTGCCGAAGCTTTCTCAACAGCCAATCCGAATTGCGTCTGTGAACAACTTCCCCACCGCGGCAGGGCTCGCATCGTCGGCGTCAGGGTACGCAGCTCTTGTTTTCGCCCTCAAGGAGCTCTACGACCTTCCTGTGTCGGCAACGGAGCTCTCGCGGGCAGCGCGACTGGGCTCAGGCTCAGCGTGTAGGTCTGTGTTTGGCGGATTCGTCGCTTGGAGGGCGGGCGAGAAGGAGGACGGTTTGGACTCTGTTGCAGAGCAAGTGGCGGACGATGGACACTGGCCCGATGTTGAAGCTCTTATCTTGGTTGCGTCTGACGCCAAGAAAGACGTCGGAAGCACTGAGGGTATGCAGGGCACCGTGGCGACCTCGGAGCTGTTCCCCGCCCGGGTCGCGAACTCCGTTCCCAAGCGGATGAAGCAAATGGAGAAAGCCATTGCTAGTCGCGACTTTGACCTCTTCGCCGAAACGACCATGCGGGACTCGAACCAGTTCCACGCGACGTGTCTCGACACATACCCTCCCGTCTTCTATATGAACGACGCCTCCCGTGCCGTGGTTCGCCTCGTCCACGCTTACAACGACCTTTTTCTGGCAAAGGAACCATCTGGCGCTGATGAAACCGATGGACCGACATACCGAGGATACCGCTGCGCCTACACTTTTGATGCTGGTCCCAACGCAGTCATCTACACGCTCCGCTCGAACCTACCCCAACTTGCCGCAATCGTCCAGCAGCTCATCCCCAATGCCCCCGAAACGAACAAGGAGGAGTTCTGGGGACCCTACCTAGCTGAACTTTTCAACTCGGGGTCTCTGCCGGACGTTTCCGGAGTTATTGAGTATATGGGGCTTTCACCCCTTCCCGTTGGTGCTATTCGGCGTGCGATTCACACGAAAGTGGGCCCCGGACCCACGGTGCTGGCCAAGGGTTATGTTGATGGAGTGAGCTTGTTGCGAACCGACGGAAACATTATTGAGAAATAAATGTACATAACTAAATATGACCCCATTTTAGACGAACGATGTAAGCGATGCACTTCCCGAGTCGGACATGACTAGACGATGAAGGTCTATGCGAGACCAAGCCTGTCCCCTGCGCTGAACCCCACTTAATTATGATATCGAGAAGCCTCGGAGGATTATTGTGGGAGGACAGTTCTCTCTCGGGCTATTTGGCGGTGATCGTGACCCCACAACAGTGCCTCTCAGGGGCTGACGGCAAGCTGGGAGCCCTGGTTGCGGCACCCACCCTTCCAATCGTATCGCTCGATTTCCCCCGTTTCTCGAGAGATGCCCACACTTCCGCGGCACCGCGACGATACTCAATCGCAGTACTCCATCAATGAGGGCGAGAAGTACTACGGGGTAAGAGCTCCACACGTTGCCGAGCTCGGCGTTGCGAAGCCAACTCTAACGGTTGCTCCAAAATGTGGTCCGAACAATCAATCGACTTATCAAGGGTGGCAAGGAGATCAAACTACCCGAGTGGACCGCTCAAGAGGTTCGTGGGTTCAATCGTGCGTGTTTTCCCGTGATTTGGTTGACCATTCGTATTACAGGAGTCACGAGTGATGAGGAAGATCGATTTTCGACTAATACCATGGCTTATCGTTTGCTATACGTCCCTAAACGTGAGTCGGAGTAGTCCATTCGGTGGATGTATAGAGGAACTCGTTGACCATTTCAACCTGCTATTCTGCTAGATTGACCGTGGCAATATAAGCAATGGTAAAAAACCTTGACAACTATTATTTCCACGCAACGAGCGCAAGTTTAACCTCTGCTGCTTGCTGTCTTTGCACGAAAGCCGCCATCATGAACGCCGAGACGCCTACGCACACGATGTTCTATCAGCTTTCAATCACGGGAACGCAGTTTAACTGGGCGCTGAGCGTCTTCTTTTGTGAGTTTGAGTACAAGGCCTGTGCACTGCGAATCGACCGTCCGAACTTATGCATGCCCTCTTGATCAGTCGGATACGTCTTACTCGAGATACCAAGCAATCTTTTGATCACACGATTCAATCCTTCGCGCTGGATCGCCAGAATCATGACCACATGGGGTATCCTGGCGGTGAGATAAACTTTGTCGAGGTTCATCCATCCAAGCTCGCATTGATGGGACGACATGATAACCCAAAGGCTGCTATGGGAGGTGTGCAAAACTTTACGGGACTGGTTGCCGTAAGAGCTCTTGTGGGATCCATGGAAGCTGGATTTTCTCCCGGTGTATGTGACTCCCAATCGAGGCGCCACGTACGCTTCGGTATCCGATTAGGATGAAGTTTGGCTCATGCAAAATTCGGCATGTCAACAGATTGCGTTCTATTTAACCTTCTGGTACAAGAAGTACGAAGGTACGGACCTATCTGGCTGATGTGTAGCGAGCCGTATCTTGAACTGGGCACCATCCTTCTTCCAGTTTCGTCTCGTTGGGCCTATATGTTTGGTGGCGCCGGTATTTTCTCAGCTTTCTCCGGTCTCATCGCGTTTGGTGTTGCCGACATGTGAGCTTAGTTGTTTGAGATTTTAAATTTGATTGTCGATAAATCCCTCTCATTTCCAGGGATCAAGTTCTGGGACTTGCTGGATGGAGATGGTACGTATTAATACGATTGAGTTGCTCTTCAAGCATTGACTTACGTTTTGCTCCTTTAAGGCTATTCATCCTTGTACGTTGGATTTGCAAGTTTTGATCTTCGGCGAAGCACTGACACTTATCGTGACATGTCTTCACAGGAAGGGACAGGGTCGATGTTGATTGGGGTGCTTACTTGGTTCATTTTGCCTGTGAGTATCAGAGTACAGCCATAATATCTTTGAAACATAGTGGGATAACCTCAGGGTACGAAAGGATTACCCTCAAACGGCAAAATTCCTCAGCGAGGACGAGAAACGCATTGTAATTGGACGTCTTCCCCCAAGTGCGCCGTCGGTTGTGGCCAAGACGATGGAATTTAAGGAGATCTTGGACACTTTCCGCGACTGGAGAATGTACACATTCGGTCTTGCACTGATGATGCACTTGTGCACGACATACGCGATCGCTTACTTTATGCCCACGGTTAGTTTTGATTCTCGCTGGCTAAGATCCTCCTTTTCACAATTGTTCTCTCCCTCAGGTGATCAAAGAGATGGGTTTTTCTTCTACAACCGCCCAGCTTCTCACTATCCCTCCGGCTCTTGTTGCGGCGGTATGGGTGTTTCTCGTGTAAGCATATTTTATTCCTTTCTTTTTTCACCGTGAGGGAGATCAAAACAACTTTGCTTCCTCCCCCACGCCCCACTGCCGCTTTGCAGCAACTGGTCTTCCGACCGATTCCAAGAAAAAGCAATACACGGCGCAATTTGCATCGTGCCGACAATGGTGGAGTATGTCATCCTGACCACTATTCAAGCCAAATTGACTTCGTTTCAGAGATATGGTATGCTCTTCTTGGGATCTTTCAACAACGGAAGTAAGTTCCGTCCAAGACCTAACCTTTTCTAGTTTTCTCGTATTAATTTGAGCTTAGTGATCCCACTCATTGTTGGTTTGAGCACAATTTCGACCAAGGGTGCGAGTAGGACAGCAGTTCGAAGTGCATTCACAGTAGCCTGTGGGAACTTGGGTAAGGTCTCTTTCTTGTGATTGAACGCCGCATCATATCTCAGATGACACCTTTTCAGGTGGAGCGATCGGGTCCTTCATTTATCAATCCGACGACGCACCCTTGTATATCCGCGGCCACACCATAAACGTCTGTCTCTTATCGGCGGTACTTCTTCTGTACCTTGTGACAGTATGGTCCATCCACCGGGAGGGTATTTATGTTGGGCGAAAGGCCAATGAGACAGGTACGTCACATTCCATGATTTCTTCCCACAATTTTGGTTCACTGATGCCTGTTCTCAGTCCTCGAGCATGGCGGCATTGAGCTCGAAGGGGACCAGTTCGCCGATATTGAAAAGGTCATGCGCGCGGATCATCAGAAGTGAATTGTCTGTTTCGGAATCATCATTTTGCAATGTTGTATATAGTTTGCAATTGGATGCATTCAGGTTAAATATAGATACGCGCTGGTCGCGTTCGATAACTGTTGTCGTCGGAACTTCTTTCTGCCTTATTATTGTTTCGGTCTCTATTTCCTGGGGGACAGTTTCCTCTAGCGGCAACCTCCGCCAGCACGACAAATTGCCAACTCTGATTCGCTTACGCGAGCGCAATACCGTCATGCCCGTGATGGGACTTTCAGACATTGCGGAACAGGGTGATAGTGCAATCGCGGTGCAAGCCAACGTGAACGCCATCGCCCTTGCAGGGTTCGTGCCATCAAACACAACCGTGAAGCGCACGTGATGATCGCACTTGAAAGCCGTTCTCCATCAGTTTCATGGCACAGCTCGTCATTCTCGTCACTTTCTTGCCCGACCTCGCCGTCTTTCCGACCTCCCTCAGGTTCCTCAGTGTCCTGACCATCGTTTCGTCGATGCTATCCGCTCTTTTGGTGTTCCTCTCTGGAAATCATTCGTGCAATCCCGCTGTTCCGTGAGTGATGGCGTTTACAGACACAGCGCGTGAACGGTGAAGGAATTCAGGGATCCCGCCTCCTCTCGGTCCCCAACTTCCATTTCCGCCCACTTTCGAAGAATCGCGTGTTCCATGTATATGGTGGGCAACATTGGCAAAATGGGCCACATATTCTTTGCGAATATGGCTGCTCGCCTTTCGTAAAAATATCGGTGTGATGTTTTGTGCTGGAGTCCTGATCGTGGTGCATGTTTCCACTCATCAGTGGTGCGTTCGAATTATTTTTTCACACTAGAAAGTCTTCAAACGCTTTTTAATTAGGTGGTGCGCAATCTCTCCTGTTGTTCGGGTGCTACCGCGCCTTTGCAGTGGTCCCATCACACTTGAGCCGCAGCGTTGGACGGACCTGGTGGCATCCATTACAGGAGCTGTAATCAACCTGGTCTTTGTTGTTTTGCATGTGTTGTATTTGTGGTCTTATTTCCGGGACGCACTTTTGGAGAAGTTTAACACGTCTACCACAATCGTCATCTCTCCAAATCGATTCTCGGCCACGTTGCGGCTGTTTGCTAGCAGCATTCTGGTCATGCTCGCGGATTTCATTAAATGGACGATTCGAAGATTCGTGAGTTGCCGCTTCATGATTGGAAGCGCATTTCGAAACACAATTCGTCCCCTACCAGTTCGTATCGGATGCGCTGCACTTTTACATCCTCATCTGGGGCGATCAGATCTTGTCAGATATCATTTACTGCACTTACATGCAGGTTTTCGCAAACGACCTCGACCGTGAGGCCCAGCTCTCGATGCAACCGTTAGTCAAACAAGCCTACGTAATGAACTCGAGGTCCGCAAGTCCAGGCGCGCAGCCAGGGGCGGAGGTCGACTACGTTTCCTTGGATTCAATGGGCACACGGAAAGCCAACTCTCCCGTTATGTCAGAAATGCCACCACCCATACCGGCCCCAAGAGCAGGAGTCACATCGCGGGGATCCTGGGATAGAACTTGAGGTTGCTTTTCTTGGTCAATGGATGTATCAAGCGTACAATGTATATGAGCGCTGGTCGCGTTTGATACCTTTGTAATGAATTGTATCGACTGATGGCGTGATCGCTTTGTTTTTGTGTTTTTACTGTTACCTGGGGGACAATGTTGAGACCCTCATTGCGGTCAATCTTACCTTCGTGGCGAACCACTCAGTTCGTCAGCTACCGTTTGATTGCACGAACTGGACGCTTTCATGGCGGGGACTACGGTGCTTCCGAACTTTGTGGACCAGACGGATGGAGACATCGCGATCCAAGTCTATGTGAACTCAATCACTCTCGCCAGGTGCGCGCCATCAAAGACGAGCGCGAGGCTCCTACATTCAATTTAACAATTTTATCGACAATGCCGCTACCCATCAGTGTCGTCGCGCAGCTGGTCATTCTAGTGACGTTCATCCCGGATATGGCAGTGTTTCCGACATCGCTCAAGTTCCTCAGCGTCCTCACCATCGTTTCGTCGATGCTATCGGCTCTCGTTGTGTTCATATCGGGCAACTTTTCGTGCAATCCCGCCATTCAGTGAGTGGCGCTTGAACCTTTTGCGCACCAACAGCAAAGCATTCAGGGACAACTCCGACCCACACATTCGCAGAGTCGGGTGCACGCTCTACATGGTGGGCAACATTGGCAAATGGTGCACATACTCTCTGAGGTTATGGTTGCTCGCCTTTCGGAAAAATTTCGGCGTTATGTTTTGTGTCGGATTGCTGATTGTGGCGCACGTTGCAACCCACCAGTGGTGCGTTCGGTCTATATTTTTCTCCAAAATTTCTCCACGTTGTTAATGTGGAATACAGGTGGTGCGCCATCTCACCCGGTGAACGGGTATTGCCGCGTCTTTGCAGTGGTCCCATCACCGCTGAGCCGTTGCAATGGACGGAATTGGTAGCATCCACTACAGGGGCTGTGGTCAATCTGGTTTTTATCGTTCTGCACGTGTTCTATCTTTGGACTTATTTTCGGGACGCCATTTCAGGGAAGTTCAACACGACTTCCACAATCATCGCCTCTCCGAATCGATTCTCGGCCACATTGCGACTCTTTTCCAGTAGCATCCTGGTCATGCTAATTGATTTCATCCAATGGTCCATTCGCAAATTTGTGAGTTCCGGTTTCATGCCGAATATTCACAAAGGCAAATTTTCAAAACACTTTGTCACCTAACAGTTCGTATCGGATACACTACACTTTTTTATCCTCATCTGGGGCGCTCAGATAATTTCAGATATCATTTACTGCAGCTATATGCGGGTTTTTGCAAACGACCTCCACCGTGAGGCTCAGCTTGCGACGCAACCGATGGTGCAAGAAGCGTACGGAGTCCGGAGACCCATCAGTCCAGGAGCGCAGCCAGGGGCGGAGATTGACTACATTTCCTTGGAGCCAGTTACGTCAGGGAAGACCACATCATCCCCTGTTCTGTCAGAAATGCCACTGCCGATAGCAGCTGCGAAAGGACGACCAGGACACGCGTCACGGGGCTCTTGGGACAGGACTCTGTAAACCTTTTTCAATTCGTCTTGATGAGCCGCTTTCGGTGGTCGAATCTTGATATAAATAATCGTAATTTAGCTCCCTTTCGAGACGTCTTTGATTTTTCTTGATCGTGTTCGTTCTCATAAGTATGTAATGTTTGTAACTTTGGGTATTGAGATAAAGCCATGGCGCTTCTTGAACAATAACTTGAATTATAATACTCACTTCCCTAAAAATTCTCATTTCTCCCCATTGTCTGTTACCCTGTTTGCGACCAAGCTTCTGTGAGATTGGGGGACAACTTGCGACAGGGGACAACCTGCGACAACAGTTCGGGTGCCGAAGTGTTCCTCCTTCTTGCGGCCCACGTTCGACTTCGCAGGGGAGACCTGCGCCGAATCCCCATTAATCGCAACTTGGTAGCTTACGATCACACTGGCCATTTCCACCGGTTGCCAGATCTATGGATGGCCGAAGCGAACTTCACAAAATTTCCAACGGTGAGGCAAAGATTCGCAATTGATGATCACTGAAGAAAAACGACTTCAACGCTAGGTTCGCTCAGGTGGTAGGGATCACGCGTACGTCATCCCCCGTTTTCATTGACGTGCCACTGCCAATAACAGCTACGAAAGGACGACCAGGAAGCGCGTCGTGGAGCTCTTTGGACAGGACCCTATGAGCCCTTTCCACCTCTTCTTGATGAGCTGATTTGTTGGTCGGGATTTTCTTATTGACCGTTTAACTCCCTTTCGAGTCGCCCTTGCTATTTCTTGACATGTTTTTTCGTTCCTTGAGTGTGTTCGTTCCTTGAGTGTGTGGTAGTTTTCTCAATTTTGATTAGATTATGTACAGCACATGGCATCATTGCTGTGCGCAGTGATCCACGGTAGAGTGCCATTGACTTCCCTTTTTCCGTTACCCTCTTTGCAACCAGCTCTTCTCGTACAATGCAAAGTGTTCGTCCCTCGGCTCCTTTTTTTCTCGATGCACGGACACAATTTATAATTCCGGGGAGCCGATCTGCCGCCTACGCCCACCAGGTCCAGGCCAACTTGGGAACAGGCGCTGTTACTGATTCCCTTGCAGTCACAAGTCTAGGACAACGCAATGGCAGAGACGGACCTAGCAAACTTTGCCAATCAGGCTGATGGCAAGGTCTCGATCCAGGTTTATGTGAACTCCATCACCCTTGCGAGGCACGTGGAATAGAACTTTTTAAGAATCAGTAGCTGGCGGCTCATCTTTTCCAATTGGATTAGCGTCGTCGCTCAACTGGTCATTCTGGTTACATTTTTACCCGACCTTTCGGTCTTCCCGGCCTCCCTCAAGTTTTTGAGCATATTCACCATCGTTTCCTCGATGATGTCGGCTCTGGTCGTGTTCATCTCGGGCAATTACGCGTGCAATCCTGCCATTCAGTGAGTGCGTCACCTCCATACCAAGCAATTCAGGCTGAGGGATCGTTTTCGGTGAAACACGATGCGTCAGAATCAGATGCACCTTCTTTCTACTAGGCAACATGGGAAAGTGGTGCACGTACACTCTAAGGGTCTGGCTTCTCTCATATCGGCGAAATCTCGGGGTTATGCTGCTCATCGGGTTGCTCATAGGCGTACACGCGTTGACATTCCAATGGTGAGACGTAGACGACTTAGCCCGATAACGACGCCATAATTTTGATGCTTGGTGTGCTTAGGTGGTGTGCAGTCTCCCCTGCTGAACGGGTGTTGCCGCGCCTCTGCAGTGGTCCTCTAACTGACGAACAGCTTCGATGGACAGACCTCACAGGATCAATTTCGGGGGCTGTGGTGAACCTGGTCTTCATTATCTTGCATGTTTATTACCTCTGGGATTATTTCCGCGACGTCTTTGCTGGAAAGACATCTGCACACCTGGGAGGGCCATCCGCGATTTTAGCCCCGACGAACAGGTTCGCCGCCACTCTAAGACTATTTTCCGGTAGTATTCTCGTAATGTTGGTGGACTTTGCTCAATTTACCCTGAGAAAGTTTGTGAGTTGAAGTTTGGTTACAACATTCGGAGAATCACCCAGCTTACGTCGTGCTTTGTTGACCAGTTCACTTCCGATCCTCTCCACTTCTTTATTCTTATTTGGGGAGCGCAAATCGTTTCGGATATCATTTACTGCAGCTATATGCGCAGGTTCGCGAACGACCTACATCGCGAGGCTCAGCACACGGCAAAACACCCATACGAAGGTGCTCCGCGCTCAACTACCCTAGGACTGCATCCTGGAGGAGAGATTGATTATGTTGCATTAGATCCAGTGGGTACTGTGAAGCCCACATCTCCCGTTCTGGCAGATATGCCCCTGCCCGTCCCTGCTGCGAAAGGACGGCCGGGACTAATGGCCCGGGGGTTCGTGGGATAGAGCGTAATCCGGATAAGAGGCGTGGACTTGAGAGGACGCTTTCGACTGTTTCATGTTTGGTCATGCTTGATGTTTCGTTGCAATAGTGGCGCTGGGAGGGAGGATGACAGTTTCTTGCCCAAAACTTCGTAGAGTATTTTTGCAATTCATAGTCGATTGTCTCAATAATCCAACCGTTTGACTGCTGAGATGAAGAGAATTGACGTGGTTGTTGCGCAACTCGATGCAACGTAAGTTACCGCTAAGTTTATAAAGACCCGCTCCATCTCCGATAGCTTTAGCAACTTACCACCACACCAATGTCCGAAGAGTCTTCGCCAGTGCTTCTCTACGTCTACGACCTCTCCCAGGTGCAGTGATTGGGGGGACATGCACCGAAAGATGAATCATCCGTTTCCAGCGCAACTCATGGACCATCGTTGCATAATAGGGTATGGCCCGACTGATGTCGATGCAGCTAACGGGTCGCCAAATTGGTGAGTCCACGCGAAGCTCCTATCACCGTTGTCGGCCATTGGTGATCGATTCATTCGAGGTCAGACGCTATCTACCACACCTCCGTCGTCGCTTTTGGTCGCGAATACTTCTTCGGAGCGGGAATTATGGTAAGCCGTGGACCCTCGCTGCGACATTGATTCGACCATCTTTAATTACTCAAACCTTCGATTCGTTTCGACTCAGTCCACCCTTCCAGGTCAATCGCATCACGGAACTCCAATTGAGATTCTTCCCATGGGATACACGCAGCTACCCAGGGAGGTTTTCTTCGAGTACCTCCAGGAAATGCGGTCCGTGTACACTGCTGACAAGTATCACTTGCTCGGTACGTACTGAGATGGCGTCCTTTGCCAAGACATTCATTTGGTAATGCTACTTACGACTTTGCAGACAACAACTGCAACAATTTCACCAATGAAGTGTGCCAGTTCCTTGTTGGACGGACAATACCATCCCACATCACCGGGCTTCCGAACGAGTTCCTGCAGACACCTTTGGGCAAACAGCTGCTTCCAATGATTGAGGGAATGTTCGGACGATCCCGTTACAATGGCGAGCAAGCGCCGGCGAGTGGCATTGCACCGGCGCCACCTGCTCCCAGTCCTCCCAATCTACCACTCTCGAGCGCTTCCCCCTCCGCACCCCTCCAAATCACAAGCCTCGCCCAACTGAATTCCACCCTCACGTCACATAAGCTTGTGGTGGCATTCTTCACACGAGACGGCTGTGCGCCTTGCAAGGCAATTGCACCCGAATTTGATAATATCGTGAGTATATTGTGCGGCACCTCTCCATCCGAGAATCGCGTTGACAAATATCCTCACGGCATTGCTTCAGGTCAGGACCGCAAACTCCTCCTACACCCAAATAGGACGTCCTAAAACAGCGCGGAGCGGGTCGACCCAGTTCGTCCATCCTGTGATCGTCCACGCGTCAAACGCTCCCACCCTCCCTTCGCACTTCTCCATCACAGGATTTCCAACGTTCACTTTCTTTGTGGATGGGAAACGGGACGAAGGCGCGACAGTGCTTGGGGCCGACCGGGCACGACTGAAGAGCACGATCGAGCACCTTATTTCCACATCGTACCCACCTCATCCGCACGCATTGGTGACATTGCGTGGTGTTGACGGGCGGCCGGCGACGTTTGGAGTGGGACAGGATCTGAGTAAAGTCCTGGCGAAGCTGAAGGAGGTGGTTGCGGCAACAGGACCTGTGGAACCCGAGGCCTGGCAGACAATTGAGCGAGTTGCCGTGGAGCTCAGCAGGAAGCCCGAGAATCTTTCTACAGTAACACCCATCAATGCAGTCTCCGCTTTCCGCAGTCTTTGGACGAGACTGGTTTCATCCAACCCCGATTCGGTGTTTCCCCTGCTCGATTTATTACGCCTGTGCGTTCTCAATAGCACCCTCCGAGGTCCATTTACCAATCAGGAGGCTGACGTTGGGAGATTGGTGATGGAAGTCATTGAGAGGTGCACCAAAGTTGAGACGAACGGAAAGGCGATGGGGAAGGCCGGGCGAGTTATGGTTATTCGGATGGTGGGTACAGAATACTTGGGAATAAGCATAATAGTTCACTGACTTGTGTACTTGCGTTCCTGTCAGCAGGCTGCAAACTTGTTCGCTTTCCCCGACTCTGCCAAGCTTGCCCTTTCAACCACTTCCGTCCTACCTGGCACCCCATCGTCGTATCGCACGCTCACCACTTCACTGCTTGTGGAGTCTCTATTGTCCTCTGACACTATCGTTCGGCAGACAGCCTCTTCTCTTGCACTGAATATCTCACTTGCTATATCTTCCTCCTATTCTGGCTCGGGCGTCGACATACTTGGGGGAGGTTCTGTTTTCTCCCCCGTTGATGGAATTCATGAGCGAATATCGGATGACGACGATAGCTGGTTGGTGGAGATGGCGTCAGCGGTTGCACGAGCGGCAGAAGAAGAAAGAGACGCCGAAGTGCTCTTGCGATTGGCCGCTGCTCTCGCCTCGATAGCTCGGTTTGCCCCGGAAGGAGTGACCGGACTGTTCGGTGCCGTGGAGATTGTGGATCGCTTGAAAGAACGCTCGAAAGAGCTTTCAAGCAAGGGGGATGCGAAGGCCGATACGACCAGTCGCATTGTTGGTTACGTCGACGGACTTGAGAAGCTTCTTGGTACGATATAGACATTTGCCCGGTGATGCTGGAGAGATTGTTTTCATGGGGAAAGCAGCACTAAATATAATAAACAACATGAGACTGTTTCGGTCTGTAGGGTTAATGTAAAGTACAGTAAGAGGCTCGGTTAATTGGACGGTTGATTTGGTTGGCGACCACAGAAACATTCCAAAGACGTAATCGTGCCTTCACGGGACTGCGAACTGAAAGAGCCATCATGAGTGCGTCAAACGGAGTTTTTCCGCTTACTTCTTTTGCCATCACCAGCTTGAGTCTAACGTTGATCTTCTCGATTCCTTGACGGGATGTCTCAATTCTCGAGGAAAGGCGGGGGAACCTCTCGCGGAGGAGGGAGGGGGTGGTACTATGTGAGCCTCACTGCAGTTTCCATCATGGCTTGTCAAGGCAGTCGATAACATGTGATCACTTTCGCAACCCAGAAACAGAAATACGGTGGTGGGAGGTCCAACGGGAACCAAAACTCGTCTCCTTCACAGAGCGGCTGGAGCTCGCAAAGCTCACCAGGGGCCTCAGGCGGGAACTGGAGCGGTCCAGTGTCCGCAAATGACCAAGGATCTATCCGAAGTAACCAACACCTGGCACAGATTCTCCAGCGGATTGATGGCGCTCAGTATGGAGCATACAAAGATATCAAAGGAATGTGGCGATTTTTGACTGGGGCTGGGCCCCAAAGCCGGGTGGAGTTTGACTTGTTTGGCGATCACATTCAATCGGACGCTTAGTAAGACGCACCCCCACCATTTTCCTCATCTTTTGAAGAACTCGGGTAAAACAAAAAATTTCCGTTGCTCTTTGCAGCGCTCCCCCCTCTCGCTTCCGTGCCGTCCTTCCCTCCTCCATCGCCGGATTCCCTGCCTCACACTATGCAGCCCGTCCACTCAGGCTCGCCCTGTCAGACTATCTCCTACGCGTTCTTTATGACTACGTGTCCTCGCGCCAACTTGACCGACGAGCGGACTCGAGCGGTGGAGGTTGGCATGGGGCAAAGGGAGGAGACTTTCGAGTGGATAGACCCGGAATCCAAGTCCTGGAACAGAGCGCGGTTAGGGTGCACGAGGACGGAAAGCTAGAAGTGAGGTTTACGGTCGGCCTTCCAGCTCAGGGTGAGCTGCGAAACGCTGATAATAGTGCTCAACTATCGATAACGTTACTTCGTAATGTTACGCGTCATATAAAGGCCGGCGTATCCTCGGCCAACAAGCATCCACAATCCTTCTTCAACACCTCGCCGCCTTCCTTCGCACCATCCACTTCTCCTCTTTATCACACCCTGGTTTCAGCACGCGTGGCGTCCGCCTCCCTCCCTTACCAACATATCTCGACTTCATTCTCCACGACGCGAGTCTCCGGGCCCAAGTCGCTGCAGCTGGTCTTGTGGCATTTGTGCCCGACGGATCTATCTTGGCGCGAAATGGAGGCGATAGTTTGGATGTGCTCGAGGGGGGAGTCCCTTTCAAGAGCCCTGAATCACTCAGGAAATCGTTTGTTGTGGAGGGACTGAATCCAGGCTCCCAGAAACGAGTCACCGGGATGGGGATACTGAAGGGTGTCACTTTGATCGCTGGTGGTGGATTCCATGTACGTCGACTGGTTCTTCTATCCCCTCTGCATCAAACTAGGACCTGATAACTGTGGCTCCACAACCAAGGGAAAATCCACCCTTCTGACCTCACTCTCCCTCGCGCACGCACCGCTCACACCCATGTCCGGGATCTCTCTTCTCGTGGCGGACCCGAGCACCACATTTGTGCGCTCCGAGGACGGGCGAGCAGTATGCGGAACCGACATCTCCGGATTCATCGGAAAACTCCCGGGGGGACGAACGACGGAACGGTTTGTTACGGAGTCGGCGAGTGGGAGTACGAGCGCGGCTGCTGCGTTGGTAGAAGCGGTAAGTGTGGTTGTCCAATTGAACTTGTGATCAGTTGCTGACGACTGACAAGAAACGACTTCGCCAGCTTGAAACGGGAGCCAAAACAATCCTCATCGACGAAGACACATGTGCGACTAACTTCCTGGTGCGAGATCGCCGGATGCAGTTGCTGGTAGGCACGGATAAGGAGCCTATTACTCCTCTTCTGTTCAAGGCATGTGTTCACGCGATGGGCGATTGTTCAATTCTTCAACGGAACTGATTTGATTTAACACTACCATTGCTCGGAAGATCCGGAATATTGTCAAGGAATACGATTGCTCGTTTATCCTTGTCATTGGCGGTTGTGGGGACTACTTGGACGTTGCCGATACCGTCATTGCCTTGGATGCGTATGAGCCAAAGTGAGACACCTCATCTGAATGCACTCATCCAAAGTGTCGAAGATGGGTAACAAGTTGTTTCTAGGGACGTCACTTCATTTGCCAAACATATCGCCCTTGACATCCCTACCGGTCTCAACCTACAAAGCGCAGGGTTCGGTTCCTTCCGCCGACGTGTGCCCTTTGTGCCGAGCGCAAATGGGAACGTCGCCCCCGCAAAGCGGCGGCTGGAAGACACAACAGGAGTCGACGGTGAAACAGGCGTGGACGAAGAGCACACCTGGGACGCGACAGCAGGATCTACCTCAAGTCACGGCCGTCCTGGCAAAACACGTATTCACACGCCCTTCAACGTGACCTTGTTTGGTCGCGAACTCGACCTTTCCTCCCTGCAACTCACATCTGTCTCACAAACACGTTTCATCTCGCTCGCTATTCCATACCTTCGCGATCACGTGCTTTCCTCGGCACCCCCACTGGGACAATTAAAATGGACCGTACGGATGGCGGTGGAGCGTCTTGAGACTGACATCGAGGCGCGAGGCGTGGAGGTCGTCAGCCAGTGGTTCGCTGAAGGCCGGCCCGAGGGCGACTTGGCGAGGTGTCGTGGGGTGGAACTGGCGGCGGCGTTGAGCAGGTTGCGAGGTGTTGGACACAATTGGACGCAAATATAGCGCATTGTAAAATGAAGCACAATCAAGTGACGACATCGTGAATCGAAACCTCTTCATCCAGCGTAGCGACTCAACGAGAACCAAATTATCTAATTTTACATAATTTACAGTATAGAAAATGGTCCTATGAAGGTTTACACACTATTCGGTTACAGCAAAGTTCCTAGCGCACTGCAAACAAACGTGGAGATCTTTACGCCATTTTTGGAATGTCAACTACCATGAATCACGAACAATGTGGTGTCCGCCTTGGTCATTGGTGTGGCAGATACGGCATGCCGAGCAATGGTCGGTTGCTGAATGCTCCTCCTTTTGGATGCGAACAGTTAGTACGCAGTCCCGCTCAATTTCCAATTGAATGTCGCGCCAGCACACCAAACAGAAAAGACCACCACAGCAAAGGCACTTCAGGGGAAATCTTCTCCGGGACCAGTGAGGAGAGGTCGACCCAAATTGGTGTTGACACTTTGGGCAGACAAAATCTCATTTGTGGTCCGCAGTTTTGATATCGTCCATTCCCCATTGAAGCTCCAGTACCCCAGCTCTTCGACCATGCTTAAGCCGCCAACTCTACCCTCCTTGAAAGGCGCCTCTATCGATACGACGTGGATGATTGTCTCCTGCTTCATGTCGCTATCAGCGACCCACTTTATTGACGTCCGACAGCTTTGGAACTTGGACCGCCAAACTCGGCACAGATTTGAATCTGCCTGAAACAGTGTGCCTGCATATAAAAATGCTGGTTTGACGTTAAGTAACACCAAATTGGCTTTGGAAGTCAGACTGCGAGGAATTCTTACTCTTAAAGAGTTAAGTCATGATTGCTGTGGATGAGATATCTACCTCCTCCACGTTTGGGAGAAAGTTAAGAGCCCTGAAGAGATCCTTCGCAGAAATCCCAGTGAATCGAACATTGAGTGACATAACAACATCCTGAATATGCCGCGGTAGGTACTTCACAAAGCGCAAGAGCATGGCTCCATCAACGCGACACAGATTCAAAGTTTGTTGCAAAAGGAGGGGAGCCCGGGTTTGGAGGAGAAACAGGTGGTGGCCACTCATATCCTTCAAGCGTTCACGCATTGGTCCGTCGTGAAATCTCCCACATGGGCGCCCCCATGGTCCCTCTCAGAGAGAAAGTGATACAAAATTGACGACTGCCACTTGATACTGCTTGGTCTTTGTGGTCTTCTGGTCGACAAGAGTTTATGTCGATGCAAAGGTATCACGTCGAACCTGGATGGCCAGAGGTCTAGTGTCTCGAAAAGTGATGGCTCCGATAGAATAAATCCTCTAAAAAGCCGTCCTGCTTGCAAGAGCCGAAATTTAGAAGGGAGAGCAAGCTCCGTCAGAATTTGGAGGAGGATTTCTGGCGGGAGGAAGATGAGAGCAGCTGTCTTGGTGACGTCTACACTGCCCGGGGAGGTGCAAACCGGGGGATGATGCATCATATGTGCTTAGTTGGTAGGTGGATCAAGAGACGCGGTACTGTTTCCATGAGTGGTGTTGGAACACCACTGTTCACTTTGCATTTAGAGGATGAAAAGATGGGCTCGCATGAACGTTCGAGGGAAACAAAGGCAGTTTGAATTCTCACTGGATGAAATCTCTTCCTGTTGATCATCTTTGTGTCGCTCCGTCGCCATTGCAAAGAGCCCGTTCACCATTGACAAGCAAAAATGTAACAAAGTTCGTAGCCCCATCATTACGCCATTTCCCAGTCCTTCCCCACAATTGTCGCCAGCTGAGGTCGCTTTCCGCTCTCATAGTCACCGAGCCGGAGCTCCTTATTGTAACGCTGTTACCACAGCGAGAAGTTCGGAAGAGCACGAAGCGAATCACCTCTAAAGATAATCCGCTGTATTCGTACATAGCAGCTATGTTTTGTATCAACCTTGTCGCATCTTCAGGCAGCTCCGTTGGTCAAAAAGGGGGTCGACGGTGTTGTTGACTATCCTCATGTGTTACCTCAAGGTACGTTGGTCTCGTCCCTGCTTCATAGTCTCGAAGTTGGATCTCCTGTTTGTGAAAGGAGAGTGAATGCAGCTTTGATCAAGTTGAGACCCCCTCCCCCTTCAGCATTGGCCCCTTACCTCCAAAGAACACTTTTCATTCTCTTTAGCTGCAGTTATGATCATCATTGGCCTCACCCCATCGGAACCCAAGTCCACCATTGGAGGTTGGAAAGGGGGGTTGCTGGTTTGGTCGGCACTCTCGGGGACAAACTGGGCCGCCAACGACAGGAAATTCTCGATCATACGTCACGGCTGTGGTTCGTGTGTAAGTTGAGAGCGATGAACGGGCCAGGGATGTGGTCCTGTTCGGGGATCGACGCGAAACACGAAGAGCGATTGGTCTAGGCCGGCACCGTTCCGACGATCCGACGAGCCGAAGAACCGAGCTCAAGCACACCGAAGGAGGACACAAGCGAGCGCGAGGAACTTTGATAACGGTGGTCGACTCAATCGCCAATGGAATTGCTGGTGGCCACGGCAGGGCGCAGAAATGCATCACATTCCATTTTTGACCCTACCCTTCCCGTCAAAAGGTGAAGTAAATTACCGCAACATGCTAATTTTCATCAAAGATATCAGTAACGTGGAACTAAATTGGTGCTGTCATGTGGCCCCCGCCTGATTGGAAATCAAGCAAACGATTCGGCAACTCTTCTGGACCAAAATTTGAAGAAACATGTCGAGCCTCGCACACATTCCAGCCACAGATCCCAAAAAGACACCGATGCTGGTGTGCTCGATGGTGCGTCGCCCTTCCTCCCCTGGATTAGTGTTGCCTTCACCGACCTGCCCCAATCTCCACCGTTCCTACCTATACGCTGCCAAACTCGCCCTTCATGATTAGTGTGGCCGCGAGTTCGGATCACTTTCGCTGCCCATCCATGAGAAGGAGTGTCGGGAGAAAGTGGAACGGGAGCGGCCTGCGTCGGCTTCGACGCTTATCCAGAAGCAGGAGGACCTGCAGGCGGCCCTCAAAGCAGGAAAAATGTGAGATTTGTTTCAGTTCAACATGCCGCTCACTGGATTCGCCTATACCGACGTGTTACGTTGATTCAAACCCGACGTTTTTGCAGAACCCACGCGCAATACAACGACCAGGCCCGAACTTGGTACCAAGACGCCACCCGCGTGCACTGCCCACACTGCCACCGGGGATTTTCGGACGAGGAACGGCTCAATGTCCACATGAAGGGGTGCGACGCTGACCCTGAGCGGGAAGCAAACAGCGCGCATGGACGCACGGGGTCCTCGGACCGGAAGAGTGGGGCCGCGTCTCAAGTTGGTACGCCAAAGTCCCATTCTCAGGGTGCCACCCCGGCCGCGACGTCGCCGAGACCGGGAGCATCGAAACAAACCTCTGCCGTGGCGCTTCCTGAGGTTGGGCACGGCAGCTTGGGGCATTCTGAGCCGAGGAAGGAGAGTCAGCTGGCTAAGGCGGGGAAGAGTGAAGGCGGGGCAAAGTTCTGTCCGAGCTGTGGGACCAAGTTTGGAGAAGGTGATAAGTTTTGCAGCGAGTGTGGGAAGCGACGAGAGTGGGACAGTTTCGGCGTCACTTGATATTGTACCGACGCTCGTCGTTTAGGTCAATACAGCGAGCACCCATAGGATATATGGTCGGTGGTGGTCCAGAAGTAGTTACACAAGAAGCTGACTCGACGAATCGTCCTACTTCTTCCCGGACTTCTTGATCCCACCCCCACCAGCCAGTGGTCCACCCTGTGCAGCTCTTGCTCGGGCTTCTTCCAGCTTTGTTGTGAAGGAACGGGAAGTCGAATGAGGGACGAACAGCACTGAGCATCGCCCTAGAATCGAGCCCACCTTTTTCTTCTCCTCCTGCTGCTTCTTCTTAAACTCCAGATCGTCCTCGTCAACGTCGCCCTTGTCCTTCTTGGCCTTCAGGAGGGAGAAAGGAAGATGGTGGAAGCCAGCGATAAAACGAGGGCTGGAGAACACTGAAAGCCAATCTGTCTCGTAAAGAGAACACGAACCTGTTTGAGCGGTTTCAGCTTTCCTCCTTTTGTCCCGTATCAGTGGAGAGTTGGGTCCCAATCAGAGAAGGTCAAAGCAAATGGGCGAGTGAGCCATCAAGAAGAGAGCGGGGAAGGTAAGATGAAAGGAAAGGGTTAAACTTCGTCGGAGTTCAGTGGTAATACATGGGGAAGAACTGACCTTGGCGGCCTGACATCGTGGAGATAGATTTCTGGGTGGATCCGTGGTCACAGCAAATTGGGAAACTGATGCAAGGGCCTTCCAGCGTGAGCAACAGTCACAGGAGGTCCAATAGAGTTACTCTGTCAAATTAGCTCTTGTTATTTATTTCTTAAATTATCTCACACTCATACAATAAGTCGATGTACGGTGTCGGGTTCAGTCAACAGTTCAGAAACCTCGATTAAGACAACGTAACTATGTGCAAGCAGTGATAAATAAACAAGATAGCGGCCAGTCGAGCGGCAGGCGGAGCGTCAAATGTCCGATCCCCTCACCCGACTCTGGCCCGACCCTGCCTACGCCTCCTCCCTCTACAAACGTGCGCACACCAGAAGAGAGAAGAGTGGAATCTGGAGATGGACTCGGGGTACAGCACAGGATCTCGGAGGAAGACTCTTCCCGTGCTGGTGAGTGGTTTCAATAGCGATGGGTGAATCGACCACGAAACCACGGAGTTTTCACCACTTGTCACCCACAGTTGGCAAACGATGGCCGAAAAGTGGAAAGCCATAAAATCGAACCCGACTGGACAGAAAAAGAGGTTCGATTGTCCTAATGCCCGCTCTCGATCGTCGGTTCATCACATCACCCGAAATGATTCCGGACCACACGCACAGGAGGCATGGGCGATGAGAAAAGTGGATCTCACCATTATTCCATGGCTCACACTGTGTTACACGTCGCTAAACGTGGGTGGCGGAAGGTTTTTTTGTCCCCCCCAAAAAGACCCTGGAATTGACATTACCGCTTTTGGATTACTCACGCGGCTTTTAGATCGACCGATTGAACATCAGTAATGGTACATCTTAATCCGTACGCTGGTGGTTTGAATGCTGAGCTTACACTTCACCGGCATGTGATGAAGCGGCTATCATCAACGCCGAAACGCCAACGCACACGCTGGCCTTCGATTTGGGACTGAACGGAGACCAATTCAACTGGGCCGTATCGATATTTTTTTGTGAGTACAATGTTATACTGTCAGACACTCGCTCGGATTGTAACCACACCTTTCTTGGCATTCTTCCAGTCGGTTACGTCTTGTTCGAAATCCCCAGTGTGAGTACACGTCCTTTGCACGACCATACTCAAACTCAGAGAATCAACCTTGATCCCCCAATAGAATCTTATCCTCACACGAGTATCGCCGTCCGGCTGGATCGGACGTATTCTCGCCTCGTGGGGTATTTTCGCGGTGAGCTATCCTTGTTCTCATCCTCTCGACTTATGTGACCAAACGACTTTCCATAGGCATGTATGGGGGCGACACAGGTGAGGATAATCAGGAGCGAACGGGAAAAGCAGCTCAAAACGTTCGATATTCAACATTCTCCCCCTCTGCCACAAAGAACTACGCAGGACTGCTGGCAGTCCGGGCGCTGACTGGGTGTATGGAAGCTGGCTTTGCTCCGGGCGCGTAAGTACCCTACGTCTTCGCTTCCTGCAAGCAACTTTCATTAGATTCGATCTCACCCACACCGATGTGACATCCTATCAGCGCTTTGTACTTGTCGTACTGGTACAAGGTAAGGGTCTTGCACCGTGAGATCATTTCCTGCCGTTCCGTTATGTAATTGACGTAATTTGTTTCACGACCTGTCCTTGAACGAACAGAAATACGAAGGTACGTGGCACCCTTTCTCCTGGACGACACTTCGTGAGACTTACTCATCACCGACACTTCGTCTCTTTCTACCAGTGTCGTCTCGTTGGGCATGTGAGTATCACATTTCGGAATCGCGGCACGACACGTCTCACGACAGTTGATCCTCAGACATGTTTGGTGGAGGCCTGGTGTTCTCCTCCACGGGAGGCCTGATAGCGTTTGGTGTGGCGAATATGTGAGTCCGCTCAGTCATGGCGCTACGAGCTTCATTGCTTGACCCAATATGTATTCTGCAAAGGGACGGTCTCGGAGGTCTCTCTGGATGGCGCTGGTACGTTCATCATTTGATTTAACTGTAGAGAACAAGCTCTAATATTTTCTTTAATACATTTCAGGTTGTTCATCCTGGTAGGTCGGAGAACTGCAGAGTACGATTCAACCAAACACTCAAAATTTGTGTGGCAACGCAGGAGGGATCCGCATCGGCATTGATAGGCGTCATCACCATGTTCCTCCTCCCCGTGAGTCTCTGAGCGGGACAAACCCAAAGCCCTGTTCTTGCTTTTACGTTGTTTTTTTGTTTACACTTTGTTGCGCACAGGACTACCCGCAAACCTGTCGCTTCCTCACTCTCAGAGAGAAAGAGATCGTCGTCGGTCGGCTTCCTCCAACTGGTCCCTCGGTAGCAGCCAGGCGGCTTCGACTCGCAGACATTCTCAACGATTTCAAGGATTGGCGCATGTATGCCTTATCGTTCGCCCTGATGCTGCACCTCACCACGGTATTTTCAATTGCGTACTTCTTGCCAATCGTGAGACCGTTCTTGGTCGTGATGCAAAGGAGTGGAACTGACGCTCGTTGGTGTGTTATGTCTTCACAGGTCATCAAGCTACTGGGCTTCCAGTCGACCACCGCCCAGTTACTCAGTATACCTCCTTTCCTCTTCTCTGCATTGTGGATTCTCTTGATGTGGGTAGACTTCCTTCTCCCGAAGCCTCTACCTGAGTTCATAAACAAATTTGCAATTAGAAACTGGTCTTCGGATCGCCACCAAGAAAAAGCACTCCACGGGCTTCTCTGCATTATTCCCCCAATCGTCGGATACATGCTTCTTGCATTCCTCCACATCGATACACAGACGCCCTACACCCGTTACTCGCTTCTCTTCCTCGTGGCCATGTCAAACGGACGTAAGTTCATGGCGACATATCTGAATGATATATGTAATATAAAACTTTTCAGTCGTACCGCTGGTCGTCGGTCTGAGCACCATATCCACGAAAGGTACTGGCCGGACCGCTGTTCGGAGTGCATTTACTGTGGCGTGCGGTAACATTGGTGGGTGCTGCTATTTCGAAGTTTGCAATCGCAAAATGCACAGATCCTGATCCCTCACGAACCTTTAAGGTGGTGCTATTGGCGGCCAAATCTATCGAAACGATGACGCACCCCTGTACACACGTGGCCACGTTATCAACGGAAGCTTGATTATTGGCGTCTTAGTATTGTTCCTCCTCGCGGTGGTATCATTGATCCGTGAGGGCGAGTACGTGGGACCGAGGGCGAACTACACAGGTGGGTACCGCATTGAAGGGCTTGCGCAAAGGTGTAAATCTCACGCACCCAAAATTCCCGCAGTGTACGAGCGAGGAGGTCTCGAAATTGATGGTGACAAGCTCATACGACTGGAACGAGTGGTGGAAACGACGGATGAAGTGGAAGAAGTATACTCCGGAGAGCGTTGATTGTGACGACCACTTTGCAGTGAAATAACTCATCACGGAACAGCTTGTTTTGTACAATATTGAACTTTTCGTTTTTGTTTTGTATCTCGTATGATAATTATGAGGAAGGAAAGAGTAATAACCCAGTGCCCATATGACACTCCAGCGTGGCTCCCTCGAGATCCCTTCTCACTCGAATCCTTTTAGTGACATCTTCCGGTTCTTCACTCAGGTACGGCTCTCGGAACTCCTTCACGACTTTGTCCAAATATCGGGAATGACATGAAAGATCCACAGATATAGCCGGGCACCTTTTGAGGAGAGATAAAAGAGCACCAAGTGTCGCTTTTTATGGATCAACAAACTTTCGATTCTCTTTCATCCCATTTCCAACACGATAGTCTCTTGTGGGCGAAACGTAGTGCGCTTCAACGATGAGAAGGTTGGGGAATGAGCCGCCAAGCACCAATTTCGTGAATTCGTTGATGTCGGACGGCTGCATGTTCTTCAGAAAGCCAATGTCGAGTGTTGCTAGATTTGGGTATGTGCTCCCGGCTTGAAATCCCGACTTCACGCCTAGATGGAGTCCCTCGAAGTGACGTGCTTGTGAGAAACAGAAGAGTGTTGTGGCTGTTGCGTTGCGAACCGTCACTCGAGGTCGCAGCAAAGAGGAAAGAACGTCATGCTTGATCACCATATGGAGTATTGAGGACACATCAAAACCGGAAACAGACCCATTGATTCCCCCGCGTAGCATCACTTATGTGCTTTTCCAACAACTTGACACCGTTCCAACCGCTCGGCGCGAACTCAACGTGGTTGGCCTTCGAAGCGTTCGCGAAGGCCACGAACCACGGAAGCCAGTCGTAAAAGTGCCAGAGCAAGCGTCGTAATTCAAGGGAGCCGAATGGAGAAATAAGAGTTAACCCTGCATGTATGAGGCGTAGTGATTCCTCTGGTGTCGTTGATGGCAGTTCAGAGAGGAAGATTTCGACCCGGCAAGAGAAGGAAACCACGCCCCAGTCAATGGAACCTTTGGGCAGACGTCCCGCTTTTGTTGAAAAGCTGAAAGTCTTTCTTCGATAATTGTTCACGAGCGAAGGAGCGGGGGCCGAAACGCGTCAAAGTTTTCAAGTCGTCCAATGCAACGGCATCCGAGAGCTTCCAGTCCGTGAAAGAAACCACTGCGTGTACAGTGGAACCTTACGCAAATATGGCGATCGTGCTAAGTTCCATCATTGACTCCACCATAAGCTCAACAAAGCGAAAGCGGTACCTTTCAGAATGCTACGCTGTATCCTGCAAAATCGCGGGCACACCAACGGTATGTGTGTATAAAAACCCCTTCGTGGTGCCAGAAGTACAAGAGCTCGGAGCAGGAGCTCATCAGGAAGTGTTTCCATTTCACTTTCACCGGCTAAATTTCTGGGTTTCCAAAGCCATTCCAACCTTCGCCAATCCTTCTTCGCCGTTCCTCCTTCAGCCGTATGCACCAGCGTTGAGTTGAAGAACCTTCTAATTGATTGTATTCATTTGGAAGCGAATGTCGACAGGGCTCTTTACCGCTTTGGAACCGATGAAAATCCAAAACGTACCAAATAAATTATGTTTCTCTGAACTGGCTCTCATCGAATGTTCAGTTGTTGCCAAACTGTTCAACTTGAAAATTTAACCGGTGCCGTTTGCCAGCGACCACACCAGTTGCGATGGCGACCATGCGACGATTCCGGTTGCCACACATTCTTCTTATTTGCATTGCTGCCTTCTTTTACGCTGCGGCTCTTTTCGGCAATGCCGCATCGAAGCCCGCAGACCGAAAATCTTCATTCATGGTCCCGTCCACGTTCACCAACACCAAAGTTGAACGCATTCTCGACATTTCACATCCTGCAATTGCCCGAGAAACTGTCACGCTGGATGTTGAGAACACAGGGAAATCTGCGACTGGAGAATACTTCGTTGCAGTCGATGTAGACCTGGAATGCAGAAAACTGGCGTGGTTGGAGGCTTACGAGGGCAAAGGCGCCTCGAGGAAAGACTGGATAGTGGAGAAGGGGGCTCTTGATGCCTCCAAGTGAGTACAGAACGGCGCAATGCTTCCCGAAGTGATTGCAACTCAAAATGACATATCTGAACGCTAATCACCGGAAGCTCCGTCCAGCTCTACAAAGTCACGTTCCCGAAACCCCTTTCGCCTTTCAGTCACCAATCGTTTACTCTGTACTTTGTATGGGTCGGCCTTGTATCAAACTTGCCGAAAAAGGTGGCACAAGGGGAGCAAGGAAGTGGGGTTTACCAAGGAGCACTCCATTGGGTTTCACCTTATCCCACGACGGAGGAGAAACTTGGTGTGAGGTGAGTCTACGCCGCATTCCTGAGACTTTCTCCCTTTGCTCATATTCACGGCACCCTCAAAGACCTTCATCATCTGAAATACACTCTCGGACTCCCTCTGGCTCGCTCACTTCTACGGGCCTCTCGTACGGGCCCTTCCGCGACGTAGCACCCTTCTCCCGTGAAACCCTCCGAGTCCACGCAAAACTGTCCCACGTGCCTCTTCGCGGTTCGATCCTGAAACGCAAGATTACGATCAGCCATTGGACAGGAATTGCGAACGTGCTGGAATCATGGGAGTTGTGGCACGACGGAGCCGAGTGAGTCGTTTCCCCATGTCCTCACTAAAATAACACCTCAACTCCATCTTCCCCTGCCCAGGCTCGTACAGCCATTTTCTCGGACCGACCTCCTCATCCAAGGTCGCTACGCCACCCCACCCACCATGATCCAACACCTTCGCTTCGACCTTCCCGCCGGCGCCTTCAATGGGGAGTACCGGGATTTCGACGGCAACGTTTCCACCTCGCATTTCAGCAGCGGTCGATCCGGTGCCACTCTAGAGCTGAGGCCTCGGTACCCCATGTTTGGCGGATGGAAGTACCAGTTCTGGTTCGCGTACGACGTTCCACTTTCGAAGAGCGTGGGGATCGGGAAGGACGGGCGTTACGTGTGGAAAGGACCTGTTATGAGGGGACTGCAGAATGTGCCGGTGGACAGACTGGAGGTGGAAGTTGTGTTGCCGGAAGGATCGAAGTAAGTGTGAACAACTTCCCGGCGTGGTGATCGGTGGCATCTAATCGGACCTTTGTCATATTGTTTCCAAAGCTCGGCCCAGATAAAGCTTCCTTTCTCTGCCGACGAAAAGACCAGCGGTCGCGAGTACTCGTACTTCGACACCATCGGACGGGAGACGGTCGGATTTGTGAAGACCCGCGTAGTTGACGAGATGTGGAAAGACTTTGAGGTATGGGACAGTCTTGTGTTTACCACACCAATTTCCACTGAACATGTTCACTCACGTACGTTGCATAGGTTTCCTACAACTTCCCCTCAACGGCGTACTTCCGGAAGCCCTTTGTTGCCATCGTTGCTGTTCTCGCCGCATTCTTGGGGAGTATGGCTGTCCTGAGGCTGGAATTTTCTATTGGCAAGGTAGCGTTGTTCTGCCTTTCTCCCGGTCTGGTGGGCACTGATCGCTCTCGATATATTTCAGGACTCAAAAGGCGAGGCTGCGGAAATGGTCCGGACTGTCGGAATGAGGGTCCATGACATCCACGGGAAACTTGAATCCTTGCTTGCGAAGCTCAATGTCGCGTTTGAAGACTTGTGAGTATCTCGCTTTATTGTGATTCGCCTTTGCTGAAGCAATTCGACTTCACGACATAAACGTTCTGCATGTTTTCTTTACAGCAAACACAGCCACCATGACGTCGCTCGCTTCGAAGCCGCTAGAGCAGATCTCACCGCTCAAATTCAATCCACTCTTGTCGACCTTTCCTCCGTGACTAAGAGCGTCTCTGGCCTGTCCGGGGATGACTCTGCTCGCCTCGAGAAATCTGCCGCCCAGCTCGCCAACCTTTGGATCGAAAGATTGTCGAAGGTGAGACAAGCACAGGACGAAGTGGTGGCTCTTCGAAAAAAGGTCAGCGCGTCTTCTGTCGATGACAAGACCAGGCGGCAGGTTGGAGAACGGATCAAGAAGTTGGAGGTGGAGGAGGAAGTGGTGGCGAAGAAGGCGGAAACTCTCGTTGCAGGAGTGTAATGGCTATATGATTGTCACAGATGTCACGTGCCAATGATTACAAAAACGTAACATCCCGCTTGTAAAGGGTTTCAATTCAGATCACCGGACCATCGTAACCCTGGCAAGAAGTCCATATGCCGTGAACTGTAACTGAAACTGCTCTTAGATTGCAGAGGCAAAGTTGATTTATTAAATGAGGTTGCTCCGACCGTCACGTGCGTTGTGGTGTCCTCAGGAGGGATGTGTCAACGGCAGTAGCACCCCGTATCACATCCATCACGCGGCAACGCTCCACTTCCACATCCGAAGACTTTCACCATGGAGCATCAATCGCCATCGCATCAGAACAATCCGATCTCTCCGCTCCCTCGAAGGACGTCTCAACTGAACGTAAACCTTCTTTTGAGTCAAGCAAAGACAGAGTCCGCCTTGACGACTCCGGGACCCCCGGTACACGGAAATACCGGAAACGATGGTGGGCTGTCGAACATACTTGATCCAGCGCTTATTCAATCATCGCAATTCTCCCTCAATTCAAGCTGTCATCGGAAACGTTCCCCCAACCGGCCGCTCGCTCTCCTCCTTCCCATTTCCTACGACTTCTACCGCTTCGATATTGCCCCCTGCACCTACACGTAGCGCCCCTTACTCCAGCTCGCTTCCCGATGGGCTCTCCCACCTCGAAGACTTTCGTGAACATATTTCCCCACCCATCCAAATTCACTCACCTTTCCTCACCCCTCAATTTAAGACGCCATCACCAGCACCTGCGCAAGCGCTGGAGGGAATCACCTCTGCGGAGTGGTGGGGCTCGAGGCGGAAATCTTGGTTCGAGCTCGCCAGCGACGTTGCGAGGGCGTTCACTCCTGCCACAAGTCCCCCAATCAGCACATCTTCTCACCCCTCTCCGGGACGATCCTCGAGTAGAGGACACATAGATAACTTATCGTCTGGAGCTCGTCGCACCTCCTCCCCCAAGCTGGCAGTGCCCGCCGCCCAGCCTATTGAGTCAGACACCTCAAAAGCTTCTGGCCCCACGCGTCGCCACTCTACTCCTTCCCTTGACCCTGAAGAGCTTGCGCACCTGAAGAACAGCTTGGAGTTTTACGCTGAGTACCGCCGGGAAAACTTGCTTCATGACCTCCCCGAAGAAGGTGGCCCGATTTACCTTGACCCTGCGGAGGTTGTCCACGGCGTGGAAGCCGCTGCAGTTGTAGTGGACGACACCACCAGTAAGCCTCCAACTCCGCCAAGTGCCCGAAGAAGCGTATGGCAGGAGGCAGCCGACACATTTAGAATGGCCTCATCAGGACGTAACGCGGACACTCATGGACATTCAACTGGAAGCGACGATGGTAAAGTGAGCTCCAAAAAAGGATGGCTAGACTTCAATTTCGACATCGCTCTCGAGGGTGACGTTCTTTCGAAGAGGTCTCACCAGGACCGCAAGTTCCTGGGCGAGTACTCGGAATCAATTCTCATTCGAGCGTGCGAGGACATGGGTCTTGCATCAGAGCTCGCGAAACAGGGTTATGAGAGGCTTGTTGTCCGCATCGACGACAAAGACTCTTTTGTACATCGCTTGACCATCACGGATGAGAGTCTCTTCGAGGCGGAGTGGGAGAAAGCGAGCCGTAAACTGCCAAGTAGAGGACTTGCGAGTGAAGAAGTGGATTTGGAGGAATTTGCGAGGAGAGCGCCACTGCGGGACGACAACTACCTGGTGGTGAGCTTCTGCTCGGTACAAATGTGTCATCCCTTCAAACCGTGATGTATCAATGTGCCTCCACCTCCACCATTCAGGACATGTTTGTTCGAGTCTCCAACCTTTCCCTCGCCTCTTTCAAAACCTACCAACAACTTCTCCGCCTCGGTTCTACTCCCACAGACGTTTCGTTTCTCCTGCACTCCCTCTCCGCGGACACGCACTACGCCCCTCTCATGGACATCACGCCAAGTGATGTCTCAGAACTTGTGGCATGTATGGAAGGGAAGTTGGGGAAACCTGGGCAAAAAAACTCGGAGATGAAGTACACCGAAGTCAGCTGGCTGAGCTGTCAGAATCCCAGAGTTGGGTGGGTGCGAAAGGGCGGGAATAAGCAACACGCCGTCAAAACGGATGATCAGGGGAAGGTCGCAGACGGGAAGAAGGATTCGAATGCGGATGAGGAAAAGCCATTGTGGATCACTGGGAGCAAACAACACTCAAAGGCAAGCCTTCGGGCGCCACTTCCAGGGCAGAAGCATCCCGGATCTGGCGTTGCTAAGCGAGTTACGTTTATGCTTGTCAGCTTTGTGCGGTGGAGAGGTGAGCGCTCCATGTCGTGTGAAAATCGGCGACCCGATCTTGACCGTGAGACCTTAAAAGGGAGAGCTGCGCTCATCAACACACCGGAGTACTGGCACAACGCCTTTTTGTATTGGCACAAGGGCTTCATGTTCCTAAATCCAGCATTTCAAGGTTTCTTTAGGGCGAGCTTATGTGAGTTTCCATCAGACAATTGACTTGTGAACCACAGTGTAATCGGAAGTTTCTTTCACCCACGGAGTGGATCTGAATGAAGAGATAAAACGGCACGGGGTCGCAGCCATGGCTTGGGCATGGAAAATGGGTCAAGTACACGACGAGAAAGGACGAATGGTTTTGTGAGTCCCCTGTTCCCGCCTTCTCAAACCCCGAGTCTTTATCTTACGCGCCTCTACAGATGGCCGATCACGCAGGAACAACTTTACCCTACTTCACCTCGCCTCCACCGGTATTTCACCTCCGACAGTTACATTGAACTTGCCGATCGCTTTACACAAAAGTACCGAGGCCGGTTTCAAGTCAAGTGGGACAAGGCGGTTGCGACTATGGTTGAGGGATTTGAGGGAGAGCTGGCAGAACACGTTCTTCCTGCACCGGGACAAGCAAGCTGAATTGAAGGGCGTTTTACGTACTGACTTACATCTGGAGAACTTGAAGCTTTGTCTCTTATTCAAGTACCGTGACTAGATGATTTAATAGAGTTTTCTCAAATTTCTGTGTCGTGGGAGAACGGTTGTGTGCTAGAGGGACAATTCTTCCTCTCACGGCAAAGTTTTGCCGATCGCCTCAAAGGGACCGAGTGCCACGAAACGCATCGGCGGCTCGAAGCGATGGGGAAGAAGATTCAGATCGACGGTGAGAGAATAGAGATGCTGGCTCACTGCCTCCTTTGCCTGCTGATTGACGTGCGTTTTACTGCTGCCGACGATTTGGCCCCAATTGGTGCTTATGTTCGCACACGGAACGGTCCGGCCTGATAGTGATCACTGATACTGTATGTCCATGGTACGCTGGAGTGATGCTCTTTCGCGTCAAGTCGCTGTGATGACCGATCGCATTGAAAAGGTGTTTCATTGGAAAGCGCCGCCTGGAAAAGGGCATAGTGATTGCAAAAGAGCGTGGCATTGAGCTCGATGTCGTACGTATCTGCAGGAGGGGTGCTTTCCTACTTTCGCAATTGAAATTTCAATCATGGTCGACTAGGAATTCGGCGTTCTAATAAACTGCATTCGTTTGAAGCAGAGTGATCTCCGTTCGTGTTCTCCGACACATAGCTTGACACTCACCACACTCAGAATTTCGACATTTCAAATTGACAATTATACCAAACGCATCTAGAAGAGCAGTTTTTAAAGTTCTCGTGCAAAGCCGACAGGTGAGGTTGATACGGGCAACATTGCAATCACAAACCATCTCCACCCTCGTCGACACCCAAAAACCCACGGGGACCGGAAAACGGCTTCATAGCCCTCTACATCATACTGAAAATGATGTATTTACATTTTATTTAATAGCTCTACACTGTCTAGTTCTAGAGGAAAAAAAATCGAAGTTTTTGGGCTATACCACCATCCAGATGGTGATTGTGCGGGAAAGGGTTAAAGGCATTCAGTGATTATTGGGGAGTTTGACAGAACCGCTCGTGAGGAAACACACCGCTGTTCGCCATCGCCTGTAACTCGCTCAAAAAGCAGAGGAAACACGCTGAGGAAACAGGTTTGATTTCGAATGTATTCGGCAGCAGAAATACAACCATTTCTCTCAATGTATGATTAGCGAGACCAGCGCGCTTTCAGATTCAGTTGGTGTCAACCAACCCAAAATCAAACTTCTGCATGTAAAGCGAGACGACCTGCTGGGACAGCCTGATGCTCCACAGCTCCGAAAAGTGCTTTGCTGCATCTTCCTGCCGCCTGGTGGGGTCGTCGAGGAGCCACTCGAAGATGGCGTGCTGGCCTTCCGCATTGACGAGCGGGCGCCGTCCGAGCGGCCGGTTCCTTCTCCTCGGCGGCGGCACCAGAGGAGCGTTGTTCCAGTTGTAGATGGTGCGCTCCGTGACCTGAAACTCCTGCGCGAGCTCCTTGGGCGTCATGCCGCGCTTGCGGAGCTCGCAGATGATGATGCTCATTTGAGAGGGGTTGAGGTGGCCAGGCATGCCGCGGCGGCTTGGGGTCATTGGCAGATGATGAACAACGAGTGATGGGTGGAGGTTTCAAAGATTGGAGTCGTTTTCTTTCCATTTTGGGGCGAGTTTGCTGATTCGCTGAACTCAACGGTTTTTGCTGAAGGTACAGGCCGCAGTTTTCGTTTTTGCTTTCAACCCACCAATTTTTTCCGCGCTTTATTCACATGGCGTACCGAGAGAAGCTGCTGCAGAGCTGCAACTACTTCCGCGCGACGTGCCACCTCCCCATCACGACCCTGAGCGAGGGGTACTCCATCCACGAGCGAACCGTCTACAAGTGGCTGGCCGTCCCCCCAGCCCCGACGTTTGGACCAAAGAGGAAGACGGGGAGGCGCCGCAAGGTGTCCGAAGAGGTGGAGAGGGAGGTGTGCGAGTGGATGATGGCGGACTGCACACGGAGGCAGGTGGATTGCGTGAAGATGGTGACCGAGAAGCACGGCGTGAACTTGACCAGGCAGACCATTTCACGCATCATGACCAGGAATGGCGTGACGCGCAAGCGACTGTCGAGCGTCAACCCGGGGCAGATCGGCAGGGAAGACCAGGTGGCCGCGTTTCAGGAGCAGATGGCCGCCTTCGACTGTGAGACGTGGGCGGCCATGGACGAGTCTTCGTTCAACACGAATGAAATCCCTCGCTACGGCTACGCACCCAAGGGGCAGGCTCCCGTCGCAGTCAAGCCCACAGGCAAGAAGCAGTCATTCTTGCTCTTGCTCACCCTCCGTTACGATGTCCGGGACACATTGCAGAACGCGGCGAGGCTGCTCATTGGCGACAACGCCAATGACGTCGAAGGTGCGGGTGAAGGCGAGGACGTGAATGAGGCTGCGCCTGGTGACGGACCGGTGGTGGCGTGGAAGGTGGTCAAGGGTGGAGTGAACGCGGTCGTCTTTCAAAAGTACCTGAGCGAGGACATTGGCTCCAAGGTCTCTCGCAAGGGAATGAACCTCGCAATTGACAATGCGAGGATTCACCACGCGACCAAGGCGTGCGTGGAGAACGGCATCCCGACCATCCCCGAGACAGCGGTGTCCAAGCGCATCGGGATGAGATATATACCGCCCTACTGCCCACAGGTCAACCCGTGCGAGCACGCGTTTGCGTTCATCAAGCAGAATTTCGTCAGGCCAGCGCGTCCCAGGACCGAACGGGATCTGCTGGATGCAGTGGAGCGCGGATTGACAGCGCTCACGCAGACCAAGGTGAACAACATGTTTGAGCACTGCTTCAGGCGCGCCAAGCTGCCCAAGGTGACAGACCAGCGACTGGGACGTAAGGCTGCGGTGGTTGCCGAGGATGATGCTGTCGAGCAAGTCGAGAATGAAGCTGGTGCTCGAGACAATAATGAAGCCGACGTGATGGTCGGTGAGCAGCAGCAGGGGAATGTGGACGTAGTGGTTGTGGGTGCAGTGGCGAGGATCGGACCAGGTATGGTGTTTGAAGGTAAGTGCAGAACGTGCAGAGTTGACCTACCAGAAGGAGCGGGTGGAATGCGGTGCGCGGCATGCGAGGGACTCGTTGGAGCTCGTGGAGATGCGGGTGACGTTGTTGGTGCGGCCGCAGCAGTGGTGTTCACCAAGGCGACGGCGGGTGGACATGCCGGCGTCGCTGTGCGACTTTTGGCGGCGTGGAATGGGGTTGGGCAGTTTGACGAGGCTATGGCGCGGGATTTGGAGAACGCTGCGAGCTATGAGCATGTTGGGGGCGCTCGCCGCACCGCTCGGCGAGCACGACGCAGGGTGGCGAGGAGAGCTGTCCCTCCGAATCACCCCGATGTGGTGTTTGGTCCACCAAACGTGCAACGACCCGGATAGTTTGCAGAGGTGATGTGGAGAATCAAATTTCAACAGAGTATATACAAGAATAATCGTGCAGATTTCAGAAGAAAATCAACTAAGAAGTAGTGACAAGTGGGGAGACTAGATGGCACCGGGAATGGAAAAGTTCAGGTGGGTTACGCTGGCCAGGCGAGCGGGGTCCACCTCAACGTGGCGGAAGCGCTTGAGGATGTTGGAGACTGTTTGCTGGGTGATGACAATGCCGTGGCGCTCCTGGACCATCTGTACGGCATCGAACTGGCGCTGCTGCGTGTCTCCTACCATCCAGTCAAAAACCTCACGCTGCAGCTCTTTGGTCAGCTTGGGCTTCTGGCCGCGCTTGCCCCACTCCTCGCGGGGCTTGAGAGGCGGCGGTTTGAGCCAGTTGTACACGGTCTTCTCAGTGACTGCGTAGGCTTTGCTGACCAACTTTGCCGAGATGCCCTTGGCGCAGAGATCTTGCGCAGTGGTGCGCTTGGTGTTGATGTTCGCCGAGAGCTTCTTGTCGGGGGATGGCAGGTCAGGAAGCTAGACAAGGAGAACAGTCGATGTGAGTCTTAGTCAATGCCAGCTGCCATGAACAAGGCTACATACTGTTATCCACGCATTGATCATGCTGATGCTCACGCCGTACAACTCGGCGAGAATGTGCTTTGTATCATCGCCCGGTCTGTCCTTTGAGATGACTTGGACCGCGCGAATGCGCTCAACGGCGCCGACCTCAGTGAAGTCAATGTTCTGATATTTGAGCGCAGGAAGTGAGAAGGGATTTTGAATGCATTCATCGCAAGAAATGGCCTCACCTCGATCAAATCCTGCCCCGGAGAGTCGCCGATCTGGTGATCTTCAGACGCCGGGAGGAGCTTCAAAGAGGAGGCAGCGAAGGTGAGGAACATGCCATGGAGCGACCAGGCTAAGCCAATTTGCTCGCACCGTGGAATGGCCATTGCGCCCAGATTCTGGATTAGACGAAGGAGCGCGAAACATGACAAATGTTTTCAGTTTTGAATCACGAACGCAATCTGCCCGCCTCGCCGAATAAACACGTACCAACCGCAACACTTTCTTGAGAATCACCGGGCACCGCAGTCTCGCTCTTCGAGGGATTGCTCTCGTCAGGAGTGGGGAGTGCGCGAGAGAAAGAAGGAGAGAAACTGACTGCGGTTGGGGCCGGCGCCAAGTCGGGGGATACGTATACATGCTGAGATTTGTTGTGGGAACAAGCATCCACAAAGTTGGCCATCGACGGCGTATTCACGATGTCATGCCGCTGCTTTTTGGCCGCCTCCGAATTCTCGCTGGTGTCGGCCTGTCGCTTTTTGCCCACCACAACATTTGAGGACTACAAAGAAGTTTCGCGGATCACGAGGATGGAAATCTGTGGAGAGAGAGGAAATCCTCACCATCTCCACCAGCGCACTCTTTTCCAACTGCTTGGGCTTCTGCTGTTGCTTGAGCTTCTTCTTGTCCTTCTTCTTCCGATTCTTCTCGTGATTCTTGTTCGGGTTCTTGGATGGAGGATTTACGCACCACGATGGAGCCCCAAACGCCACCAATCAGTTTTGCATTCAAACCAGAGAAAACTACTCAGTTTTCTCACCGGAGCTACCATCTTGCCCGTCATCATGTCAGTTGGTGTTTCGTGTGTTGCGAAGATTCAGGCTTAGGCCAAAGAGTGCTATGTAGTCAAACGCGCAGACTGCCACGCTATTTTCCACTCGCAGCCACATCGAGTGACTTGGCGACAAGTATATCGCTACCTCTGTGCCCATCTCGCCCCGTCGGTGGGTCTTGGCAGGGCCCGAATGGATGTAAATCTCGTTCTTAATCTCTATCGTTTTATTCGGTGCTCTCCCATCCTCGTGGCAAACTCCCGACACTCTCATCGACCCGTTCAAGCTCAAAGGTCTACGTCAAGCTATGGCTGCGCGCGGGAAAGCTCCCGATACCGGCAAGAAGGTGCGAAGCCGTACCCAAAGCTCGCAGTCGACAGCAAGACCAATATCTCTCACGTCTCTCGGTCCTCGTTTCTCCTCTGTTATCGGCAATATTCAGACTGTCATGTTAGGTGGGACAGAGCTCCAGAAAGCCCCTCTCTCGCGAATCGAGGTGCGCACTCCACCTCTGGGGCAGGTTGTACTCAATGAGGTTCCAGGCGCAACGACAAGCAAGCACGTGTACAATGACAATGACACTCACCTCCGCATGTGAGTTCTGTCCTGTGGTGGATCGATTCACAAGAATGTCAATCACCTCAAACAACGCACCACTGGTTGGCTTTGTTAAGGATTGACATACTTCAGCAGATCAAGGACCACCTATACAAGAAGCAGGGCATCAAAGGCCCATCAATGCCAGGATACAAGAAGTGTGACAAGTTGCTGGACCAGGTTGGCCGCGCGATGGCCCTTGTTCAAACGGACAACACTTTTGTGGGAAGATCGCAGAAGCAATGGGAGGATGCCGTGGGTGTCGCGATCGCGGGGATCTTGTTGATGATCCGCAGGAAGGTATTGTATGCGTCAAATTATGTTCTTTCCTCTATGGACCAATTACACCACCGCCCACCTTTGCCCTCCCAGGAAACCGTTGTCTTCGACGGCGTCACCTTCAACCCCAATGGCGATATGGCTCCACCCGCGACTGACTACAACGTCATCCGGAACGTGGAGCGCTGCAGTGTCAAGATGAACATCACAGCGCAGAAGCGCAAGAAGAAGGTGGTGGAGAGGGCAGAGAACCTGGAGAAGTTCAGGCAGGAGATGTCAAAGAAGAGGAAGACGGAGGGATCTTAATGAATAGCTTTTATGTTCGTGGAACCGAAAGTCCAAAGCGAATATTGCGGTCTTTTCCAATTGCATTTTGTGTGACGTCTGGCAACAGATGTTTGCATCTCCATCCACGATCCAAGAAGGTTCTCTGATGGGGAAAAGGTTTGGGCAGAAAGGGGGTGGAGGGGGAACGGCCAGGTGGTGCCGGGTTCAGGCTTGCGTCGATTTCACTTTCCAACTTCTCTTTTCAACTCCAACGACGCGGAGGCCACGAATCTCCCTTCCCGCGTTGTGCGAGAGAGACATCCACCGCTCTGGTCCTCCTTGCCCGCCTCCGCCTGAGCAGGCGCACGTTTGCGGCGTCTGCAGGCCTTCGCGCCGTGCCTGCCCTGCTCCTCTCCCGCGACGATGGTCCTCGAAACTTCCTCCATCGCCTTCTCATACAGCGGCGGCCCCAAATCCGTGAAGTCGCCCGAATCCGGCCGGGTTTCTGGCTTTCGAGAGTCTGTGGATGTTGCGGATCACGACCCCGCCGCGAGCGGTCCATGCCAGACAAGTCGGGCCTCAAAGGTGAAAATCTTCCTCTTCTTCGATGTCGCAAGCGTTTTTCGCCCGCGACAGGCTCCGGAAGGCGTGAATCAGCAATGTCGATGTTGACCACCCTTCGGTCCCGATCTTCGCAAACCCACCAGCCCAATTCCACCACCCAACTCCCTCCTCTCCGCGCCCATTCTGGCTCTGCTGTGGACTGCAATTGTCTGACCGATGATGACTATAGCGTTTGGCCAGGAATTGTTGACTGCTGCAATTGCCTCGAATGTCAAGGTGAGCAGCCACACAGGATTCCGGATGTCTTATATTTGGGTTTCATCAAGAGATCGACAAATCTAATGCTCCATTCTGCTTCTCTTCGCTCCAGGTCAAGGTGATTACGACTTCGCATTTCGCAACACCCCAATCTTTGCTGTGACGACCTCCACCTGCAAATCTCCTTATCATTTTGATCTACACGAACCAGCCCATGTCCCGCCTGTCGTGTGTTTAAAGGTGCCCGCTGGTGCGTTTGTCGCCCGTCGACTTTTCGCGCTTGGCCATTTCGCCAATCGAGTTGTTCTCTCCCACAGCCTTGTCTCTCAATCCTCTGGCCAGCCTCCCGATCAAGCAGACCATGCTCAATCCTGCCCACGGTAAGCTTCCATTCCGGCCTTTGAGTTGGCTTTAGACAAGGTTTATGACTTGCAAATCGCCATTGTTCTTTCATCCAAACCAGGAGTGCCGGCGCACGCACCGCCGCAACCGCCTCAAGCCGGTCAAGCTGGACCACCTCAACAAGCGCAGGGCGCCGCCCAAGGTTTGTGTTTCATCGTCTTCGACGCCAAAACTCCAATGCTGATCTCCCGTTTCGACAATATCTTGTCATGATCAAGGTCAACTCCCAGGCCAGCAAGGTGAGATCCGATGCGCTCCTCCACAGTTCTATGATGATCTCCACTGATTTGATTGTTTAAACCTCCAGTCGCGCAACAAGCCCAGCCGCATGGGGTCGGCATGTTCCGTGCAGCGAACGTTGATTTTGGTGGCGGCGATCAAGGGACAGAGTTCACCATCACCTCAAGCTTGCACAGCTTCTTCCGGAAGCAATACTGGTTCCTCGAACGCGACTTTGAAGATGTCTGCAGCCAGGTGAGAATTAGTGCGCCGACCGATTGATTTGCGAAGCCGGCCTGCCTTCGCTAACTTCCGTTCACCAACGTTCCAGGTTGGCCGACTCACAGTCGAGGCCGGCCTCGCCCACAATGGCTACATTGCCCACGTCCTCGAAGAGCAGTTCAACCTGTTCTGGCAATGGGACCTCGAGGCGTGGGACGGTTTTGTGGCCGCCCAGCAGCACGCGGTTGCGAACAACCCCCTCGGCCCCCCCGCGCCCTGGCTCCCTGGCCAGCCGCCGGGTTTCCAAGCTCTCCCACCGCCGCAACCACCCTTGCCACCGGCTCAACTGGCCGCGCTCCAAGCCACACGGGCCGCCTACATCGCCGGCAAGCTAGCGCAGTTCGCGCCCCTCGCTCCCAACGTCCAGAACATGGTTCAAATGGGCATAATGCCGATCCCGTTCCCGTCCGAGGTCAGGACTCTCATCCAGCCCAACGTGAATGTAAGTTTTGTGAATGATCTCTTTCTCGGATTTGGAATTGTCACTCACTTGTCGCCTTTTACTCTTCAACAGTTCAATGCCCAGCTGATCGCCGAAGTGGCTCAGGGCGTGTCGCGCGCGCCGTTCCACCCGCCGCGGCCGCCAAACCCTCAAGGTCATCCGCCACCGCCGCCCATCAACCACACCATCATACCCAACAACCCCGCCAACCTGTCAGTTGCCAACTATCTGCGGCTCTATTACAGGCCGCAGAGGGTACTCCAGCCGTACGCGCGAGTTCAGGGTAATTTGATCGCCTTGCACTTGTGTATCAACGAACTCTCGCTAACGTGAACGCCAATTCTTCCAAATAGGGTTGGGGGCCATCGTCAGCCAGGTCATCCGGCAGATGCAGACCAACGTCCGCAACATGATCTCGGCCAAGAACGTGCACATCCACCTCAAGGGCCTGTTTCGGCTCAAGCTCTGGCCACGGCTGTCGAGTCTGAATGGTGGTGTTGGGCGCCGCCGCCTCAACATCACGAAGAGGACGGCCGCCGGTGCGGCAGGCTTCATTTTTGGACTTGTCTATCGCCGTGAGTTCTTTACGGTTTTGATCGATTGTCGCATCCCCCGATTTTTTGTTGTTGTATCCTCACTTTGCTGCTCCGACTTCCTTTCACTCAGGCGACCCCTTCCTCATGCCAAACAAGCTCGATGACTTTGTGCAGCGTGCAATCAACCGGCAAGTGCACGGCCACGCGACGCTGCAGAACAACGTCGACAGGTACTGCCGTGAGGTGTACGACTGGGGAATGGCCATGTTTGGCCAAGTCGACCTCCGTCCGGCCAGCATCGAGAACGAGTGGGATCAATGGTACCCGCGGCTGTACTACATCCAGCGGTGCTTCGACGAGTCGCCCGGAGTTCGTGGCGTTTTCAAGAAGTTCTCGCTGGCGCCCCACCCCGACAACAAGCTACCTTTGATCCTGGTCACCACGCAAGGCCTCCACGAGATTCTCATGCTCTCGAAGACGCTCCGGAACCACGGTGCCCTCCCGCAGGCCGAGCAGGACCGCATTCACAACCTCAACATTCCTACTTGGAACGCCATCCGGACAGCCCCGAATGCGGCACAGCTGGGAATCGCTCTGTGGAGACGCTTCACCAAGTTCGAGAGCTTCGAGACTCAGAACCACAAGTTTGCTGCGAGGTGAGGATTTCTTGGTGCCACTGGTTCAGCCTCTTCCAATCCATCATCTTACTATTCCTCTTCCACTTCCTTCCAGCATCCGCGTCGACGGCGTCAACACCCACTTGAACATGCGCAAGCCCACCCGGAGTGGCATTCCTGTGACGCTCGAAAACTACCTCCAGCGGCCCGCCGATGACCGCGATCTGCGTGGCAAGCTTGTTTCGTCGTGCGACCCGAACCGCGGCAAGACGACCTACCACGCCACCGTCGACGTGCCCGGCAACATTGTCAACAAGCGCCCGCATCTCCGCCCGAGCGACCTGAATGGGTGGCCCGTGGACTACGACCGCGGTTTCACCACAAACGAGTACTACCATCGAGCGGGGTTTGACTGGGAGCAGTGAGTCGGCTTATTTTTTGGCCTCTCTCTCCCTCAAAATTTCATCGGTACTCATCCTCATTTACCTGCCCACAGGAAGCTGAGGGAAAAGTGTATGAATGCCGACCCGCACATCCAGTACTACAACAAGCATGTCCCCTCCAACCACACTGTCGACCACGCCCGCCTCCTCATCGACCTGAACTTTCGGCTCCGCCACCTCAGCCGACTGCTTCTCTTCTACGGCGCGAGGCGGTGGCGAATGTGAGTCTCGAGTCATCCTTCTCATCTGCCACCGTGCAGATCAATCTCTGACGTTTCCAAACCCGCACACAGGATGAAGCTCAAAGCTAGGTCGACCAAGCAGCGCGCCCTTGCGGCGCTCGTGCAGAAGTTTACGAGGGGACGGGACCCGGCCGAGTGCATCATTGCCTGGGGAGCCGCCGAATTTGACCATGTGAGTAGCTAGTCCGTCCATGGTGTTCTCTTCTCGCCGCACCTTGCAATCTTTGATCTTGCTTGACCGACATCGTCTCGCCCCACTCAATCCAGGCGTCGAGAGGACACCGGGCATGCCCTTACAAGCTAATCCGCAAGGTGTTCGCCTCGGCCGGGGTCACGGTGATTCTTGTGGACGAGAAGAACACGAGCCGGGTCTGCTCAAAATGCCACCAGTGGTTCCCCAAGGAGCGGGGAACCAAGCAAAAGCTCTGGCACGTCCGGTGAGTTTTTCTTTCGCTTCACTTCACCTCGGATCGCAGGTTGCGAATTTTGTGTTGAAATGTGTTTTCTTCTCTTCTTCCGTTCAACCCACCCAAGCTCCTGCACCAGGCGCAACGGCGGCTGCGGCACCACCTGGGACCGCGACCGCAACGCGGCGAGGAACATCCTGTTCCTCTTCTTCTTCGCCAACGCCCGCAACACGGTTGCCCGCCCTGGGCTCTTTGCTTGAATTTGAAGTTTGTGAGCATCACTTTTCTCCTTCTTCTTCTTCTGCGATTCATCTTAGAATTAATGACCTCTTTACGATACATCCAGCTTTTGTTTTCTTTTCTTTCCAACAAACAACTCCAACCCATCATTTGCCCCATCCTGTCCTCCACGGAGGGCGAAAGGGACCCCTGACGCTTCGGCAGATGGGGGATTGCGTCACGGGTCAGGAATTGAGTTCACTTGCCGGATACGGGTTCCCAGATGTCTTTGGGCGACCGAAGACGTCTGGGTTCGGACTTTTTGTCACCCCGAGTGGTAACCGGGGTCGTGGTTTAGGGTGGGCGAAGCCTGGACGCACAAAGCATTGTTTGACTTATTGGGGAGGGTGAGGCCACGGCCAATACGCCCGTGTTTCAGCTGAAACCGGCAGTGGGACGGCGGGCGAGGGGAGGGCGATACGTGTTTGTCGTTGGGACTGCGGTCGCCGGCGGTTTACAATATTTGCACCTGCATTGCCCCACTGTTTGATTACCCAATAGAATTCAACCACTGCCCTTATTTTCTTGATCAAAACATTTCGCCACAAGGAATCGATCGCAAAAAGTCTTACGAGGCGAAGTTTGATGATAAAATGGACGCTGCTGTGAAAAAGCTCACCGATGAAGCCGCGGGGGTGGGGATTAAAATGGTGGGTACACAACTGCGATGATTGGAGACCCTATCTGCACCGAAGCGTATGGAACGCATTTGACGCGAATCGATCGTCGGATTCTGTCTTGCCCTTGATGATTACACGTTAAATACATGCCACTGACCCCACCGTCTTTCTCAAGGACATTCTTCACGGAAAAGTGGTAAACACGATGGCATCTCACAGGTGGGAGCTATAGATGCAAGTTCAGACTGACTATGGTTCCCAAATCTCTAATACCTAAAGGCTCATTGAATGGGCATCGCAGCAGCCTGAGGCGACACCCGATGGAAAACTGGTGATGACTTTGACGGAAAAGTGAGTCCGCGAAGATACGTTTCCATCCTGATGACATTCCTTCACCGGCCCGTTACCAACAGAATATACTCAGCCAACTTCGAGCGTGCTGAAGACATCGGCGACCATGAAGTTTTAGCCAAGTGTGCGGCCGAGTGTGGACTAGATAAGGAAAAGGTTGGTTTTGAGCCCTTCTAAGAGCGTGAAGCTACCGGTGTCAACTTGATCTGCGATTCCAATAGGCGCTACAGTTCCTCGCTACTGATGAGCTTGAAAGAATAGGTGCGTACAGCGCAGCAGCCCGGCGTGGATCCCCACGCAGCTGTCGCCCGTCTAACATATGATTGTCTCCAAAAGTGGACACCAAGGCGTGGGCAAATGGTCGTCGATGCCAAGAACAGGTCCCGTGCTTTATCGTGGAGAAGAGGTACCTAGTGTTTGGCGCCCGGGAACCTGAGCTGTGGGCGGAACTGTTTGAACAGCTGACGCAGAATGGGTAACAGAGTTGGTGACGCGATTCACAAAATTCTTTCGACGGAGGCGGCCGATTAAAATTTGCATCGAAAAATTATATTTGGACGAATCAAATTCATTTGGTTGACAATCCGGGTACTGACTCTACTACAACCGAAAGTAAATGAGCAGGTCCCTGAGTAGATAACGTGACATTGGTACAGGGTACAATCCTCGGTTGTCGCTCAGTAAACAGTAATGTCCATTGTGTTCCCCATCACAATATTCCACCCTTCCACGTCAAGCTGTCTTCTTTCATTTCCCAAGGACGTTGTCGTATGTCGTGCTGCCAACATTCCCACCCCTCATACTCCTGTATACGTTCGACTCGAAGTTCTTCCGGTTCTGCCTCAGAGCTTCCGCGGCCTCCTTGTTCAACGGGTCGTCCGCGTTAGGTTCCAAGAAGAGGTATTGAAGTCCAACGAGGACGCTGTGGATGTTGAGCACGGGCTTCCAGTCCTCGCGCAGAATGTTCAAGCACACGTTTCCTTCCAGGTCGATGTTGGGATGATAAATCTGTTTGAAGTGCGATTAACGAAGGTTTGAGTACTGACCGGGATGCAAAGAAGGGCTCGTGCGGTTTCCTCACCTTTTGAGAACACTTAACCTTTGGTGCATCGTGAGGGTATCCAGTTCCCACCGTAAATGTGAACTCAAAAGTCCCCCCCTTGTAGAAGCCTTCATCGGGTCGGATAGTCAGTCGGAAGTTGTGCAGATCGTTGGCGTCAGGAAAGGTAAGTTTGAGCGTGGATGGGAGTTTGTCCATGTCTGAAAAATCTAGAAAAGAATTGTGAGTTCGTCTGGATAAGAATGTTGGTCTTTACGCCGAGAAACAATCCTGGTTCCACCCAAACCACAGATTTCCACTGATTTTCCTCAATTCTCTGTGCAGCCATGGTGGGGCTGGTCTATTGAAGGGTTTCCTAAACAGCGGCAGACAACTCCCCACGATGTCAAGAAGCACCGCTCTCCAGGAACAGTGTCCGTATCACTCAATGTCCAAACCCAAAACTTGAACTTCGAAGAGGAGACCAGGGTGCTTCTCCAATTTTCCTCCCGAAACCAACGCAGGTGTTCCGTTCCCAGCACAACACATTGATTGGAGCGTAAAAGACTGCTCCTCCGAGGGCACGCAGAATATAATAGAACCAAGCATCATGCCATCCTGTCGGGGAGTCTGTTGCCCGATCCTTATCGCTCTTCGAACATCGTGGAACCCACAGCTCGTCCACCATTGATGCTGGGGACCTCGGAGAACCCACCTTTCTGAAGCCGCAGCTGACTCGAAGACGCCTTCTTCTTCCCTCCAGAACCACCCGCCTGTGCTCCCTCCTCCGCCTTCTTCTTCTTCAGAGACATTATGTTAAGCTGACCGGCAAATGAGACAGGGGTGAGGAAGCGGACGGCATAGAAGGACATCGCACGACTTTTACCATCGCTGCAAAGGGTGATGGCGGTTTCGGTCGAGAGTGAAGTGCGAAGGAAAGGGCGAGCGATTGGGAAGGGCTGTGGGCAGTTGCGATTGATGGCCTTCACATTTTGTTACTACATTTCATCTAAAATCTTCAGGACCTTCAGAAACACTACCAACAAATGCTCGTGTATATCCCACCTTGTTCCTGTATCTCACCTAATCAACCCCAATTGCATGAGCCCGTGACGAATCGAACCCCCGTTGCCGAAGAAAAGAAGAGCCGACATTCCAATGTTTCTTTTCAACCTTCGATCTGAGTTCTTCGTTCGTGTCTTCCAATATTTTGAGGAGAACGACATCACCACGAACTGAAGTGTTCTTGCACCGCAGAACCTTCTCTATTCGGTAGAAGCAGAAATATCGTCACACAGTGGGCCGGAAACAGTGTCAACGTATCATTCTGCGGCTCTACCAGCGGTTTTCATGGAATGGATGAACGAAGAGTCTTCAGAGAGAACTCGGGCACTACTGAAAAGGTCGAGAAAGCCATCGACAAGAAAATCGACTGGACAAGATCGCAGAAAAAAGTTGGTCAAGGGTATCGCAAATTTGGTGTGTGAAAGTTTTTGGTAGATCCCAAGGTCATTATCATGTTTTTCATTTCAAATTACTGGTACTTCCAGGCGTTCGATCCAAAACCCTTGTCTAAGGTCATGGGCCCGCTGAATGGCTCCGCAATTCTTCGGGACTGCTTGAAGCTGAGGGGAAAAGCGCGAAAAGAAAGCCTGGAAGCATTGTGATTCGAGAGTTTGATTCAGTGCCTTCCGGTACCGTGAGTCGCACGGGAACTAATTCTTCTTATGAAGACTGGAATGGCTCACCCTTCAGCACCTCCAAGTTTGGGGCCTTCATCATCAGTTCGAACAATTCTCTCGACTGTCGACGACTCAAACCTGGCGCTACCACTGGATCCGCACTACGATCCCCGGGACTTGAAGTTCTATTTGATCTCCGATTTCAATGGGCCAGAGTACAAAGGTAGGATGTGCGAGGGGCTTGGGCGCACCTTGCAGGTTGCTGAGTCCGATTCCGCTGAGGCCACCCTCCACACACCGACACGTCAACGAAATCACACGCAACCACCTCTCATAAGCGGATAAGACATAGCGTAAATTAGAA
>KQ965747.1:236483-305277 GCA_001574975.1 Gonapodya prolifera JEL478 | reverse complement strand
GGAAGCTCAGCTCTACCCAAAACTAGCTCTGCTTCGGAACCCCCCCGTCGTCACCCCCTGGTCACTCGGTGTGACTGCCCGTCTCGTACTCGTACCCCGTGTTTCACCCATACTCGTTACCTGCACGCCGCCTGCGTGCCCCCCGGCCTTCCCCGTAGACACTCCGCAGAACCCCCCCGCGACCGCTCCCCCTGGCAGATGTCGCTCTTATTTTATTTGCGATCGATCAACAATTGACGCTGACTGGAATAACAGCACTCGAGGACCAAGCTAGCATGATCTTCAATCTCTTGGATGACGACGCGATGATTTCAGGCAAGGAAACGGTATGTCTTTTGTGCACCGAAGATTCGACATTCAGCTCAGAAAGTCTAATCCGGTTCAACATCCCCGATACCGTGGTTTAGGTGTCAAAACCACATATCGAAGTATTCGATCGCGCGTGTCGGAGGTGGAAGATGAAACCTCGGTGAATCACAGGTGCTGCCCGGGAGATCATGACTTTGGAATATTAACATAGTGCTTCCTTGGTCAGTAAATGCATCTTCATAGACGACGCAATCGAAAACGTTATCGCCGCCCAAAGGCCGGTGTAGTGCAACCAGGATGAGCGAAGGCCAGTGGAGCTGGAACGCGGCGAGGAACTTGCCTTCTCCCAAAAGCATTCCAAGTTCGAATATGATGGCTTTGAGCCTGACGTCGGAGAGCGATGATGAGCGAGCGCGCGTATCGCGGTTGATTTCAAGGCCCACCTGAACTTATTGTAGGCTTCCGCCATGTCACCTTTCTCCTGGGGAGCTGTCGTCCGAGGGTGTGATTGGGGTAACACGTCCTAGGCAGTCAAAAGAAACGTCACAGCCGCTGCGACGAGAGCGATAGCAGCGAGTAAAGAATGTTCCGATACTAAGCCGGGAAGAATGTCTTCCAATTGGAGGTTAACGCGCCACGTCATCACAGTGGTGGGTCTTCGAAGGGTCGGTCCAGGCGCTTTTCAAATTTTTTTCACCCGGGATTCGACCATGACAGCACCATCGAACCCGCTCCCCTTCGCTTCCCTATCAATTTCACCCTTTTCCAATACGGTCGATTCCGCTCTTCAGCACCGGGGAAACTGTCCGCGATGCAACGGATCGTGTCCCACTTTCTGCTACGACTGTTTGATCCCCGTTGTGAACGTGGAAAGGACACCAAGAGTACGATTACCTGTGAAAATTAAGATGTGAGCGGGACGCTGTGATTCGTGGTGGAGCTATGGGTGAAAATTGAACGAATTTCCGTCGAAGATTCGTTCATTTCAACGAAAGGCGAGGAAAAGCGACTGGACTCCACGCAGCCGTGCTTGCGCCGGACGATGCTGAAGTCATCGTCGTGGAGAAAGATTCGAGCGGGCGCTATATAGTTCCCGTGGAAGTTGAAGAACAATGCAATCCGGAAACGACCTTTTTGCTTTTTCCCGGCTCGGTGAGCGGCTTCTCAGCGACGTTGGACACATCAACATATACACTGAGTCTTGTTTAGGATGCTGTGACCTTCTCCTCGCTGTCTGTTCATCCTCCAACCGCGGACTCTTCGCGAACCACTTCTCCTGCATCTCCCTCGACTTCGTCTGAACACACGCTCATATTTATTGATGGCACATGGCCGCAAGCAAAGAGTCTCCTCGCAGAATCTCCTTTCTTTGGAAAGTTCCGGAAGCTAACACTCGCGGGAGATCATCGAACCTTATTTTGGAGGCACCATGACTTTGGCGACACTTACCTGAGTACGATCGAGTGCATTTATTGGGCTTGCCGAGAATGGTGGGAAGCACATTTGGGAGTGTATGGGGAAACGGAGTGGCAACCAAGCGCAATCCCCGATACAGAACTTGGGATTGAGGGAAGCCTTTCGCATTCAGAGCCCCTCTCAGAAAAGCAAGGCGATCATGACCAGGGGGTGGCGGGCTCAAGCAATGCCACTGACAGGAAACATGAGACCAACAAAGGTTACTCGAGTCATCGTACTACCGAGACTTCTGAGCTAGACGAGGCTCTTGGGACCACGGGAACCTCTGAGGACGACGAATTTCTGCTGCAGCTTGGCGATTACGAATCCAAAGCCTGGGCCTCCGAGGTCAAGCAGGACCAACCCCGACCTCCACCACTCTCGCCCCTCCGACCTCTTGACGAACTTCTCTTTTATTTCCGCCACCAATACCTGCTTGTTCGCGACCGGTACTCGGCCATGATGGACGGGCGAGAGACGACTCATGGACATAGACTGGCGATTCTTAAATGTGCACATGTAATGGTGCCGGGGTTAGAGAAGCCGGAAGGTTCTTCGAACAGTCGAAGGGAGAAAAGGAGGAAGCGACGGAAAAACAGTTAGTACATCTATTTCAATGTAAATATGTAATCACGGGGTTGAGAAGGAGGTGTTTGCTTTGGTCACAAATCAAAGTAAGATCGACACGACTGCGCTTTCATCGCGCCTTCACCATCATGGAGCGAGCTAAAACATATGACCCGTTAACTGTCGAAGCGGTTTCAGGGAAAGGACGTGGAACATCGTCAAATCGGCTGTCAAAAAGGGTGAATGATGCTGCTTTATTTCGCAGGACCACGTCCACCACCGCTAACAGGACCACCCGTAGGCACCCTTCTCCTCAGCGAGCACCCGTATGCTTCTGCCCCCATCACGTCATGCCTCTCAACGGTGTGTCATCTCTGCTTCACGCACGATCCCCCTAGTCAGTGCGCAAAGTGCCACCGTGTACGCTACTGCGATGCAAATTGCCAACGAGCTGACTGGTCCGAGCACAAGGGAGAGTGCCGAACATTTGTCCAAATAGAAGAACGCCGAAAAGTGGATCCAAGGGTCGGCACTGTCCCGGCACCCGTTAGAGTCCTTGCGAGAGCATGGTTGAGAGGCCAGAAGGAACCAAAAGGATGGAAGGCCATCGAAACACTAGAAAGTCCTGAGTTTCGGTGTGGATATTTTCCCTTAAGGCCCCCGCTATCACTTCTTCACAATTAGACCTTGACCAGTTTCGAAGTTCGCCCCAATTTTCAGAGTTTTGCGCCATGTCTCGAGCACTTAGGGACTGCATCCTCGCTTCAGTCGACATCGTGCCCGACGGAAGCCGAAATGATGACGCTGTTCTGCCAGGTACGTGCATACCGCATTCTTTCTCGGAGTCAAAGTGACGTGGAAATCAAGACACTTCTGCACGGCGGCAGCTTTCGAAAATACACCTTCTCCATATACCAACCCGGTTTAACGGATGTTGGTGTCGGGATCTACCCCGCACTGTCATTGCTCAACCACTCATGTTGGCCCAACGCCGTTGTCATGTTTGAAGGCAACATTGGCCGAGTTTGGAGCATTCGGGACCTTGATGTTGGAGAAGAAGTAAGTGGTTGTGTCACCTCTTTTCACAACCACTTACTTCTCGGAGCTCCTGGCGTTGTCGCGCGAAAGAAGGATGTGACGGATCAGTGACATCGTGGAGCAAAGACCACCTTCGCGGCTCGACTGGCCTCATTTTTGGACGGGGAGGGGAACGCGAAGACTGGATCGGTGCCCGGGGAGGCACTAGACCTGTATACACGGCGGCTAGAAAAGGTGGAAGTGACCTATGGGCGCTAAAGTACCTTTTGGCTGCAGGTCGAGGCGAGGGTGGAGGAGGAGCGGGCCGCTTTAAATGGAGTGAAGCAACATGGCAGTGTACGGCAAGGGTCAAGGTTCGAAGGACTTGAAGGACCTGACGTTGATTAAATATGTGTTTTGTTTGAAGCAGACAAAATGTACGCAAATTATTCGGGATTGTGGCGAAGTTACCGAACACTTGATCGAGATTCAGGTGGGGTATCAAAATCGCAAAACGACTTCATCAACAATTTCCTCGCCTTTACCGAGACTGGACATGATAGGAACATCGGTGAGTTCATCTGGCGAACTCCTTGGCTTAAGGACGGGAGGAATCTGCTCGTGATTGACCGGATCCACCTTTCAACGCCCCTTTTGTGAACCCATCACCTAATCGCCTTGATACGCCCACCATAACGCCATCTTCCCCCCCCCCCCCCCCCCCCCCCCCCCCCCCCCCCCCCCCCCCCCCCCCCCCCCCCCCCCCCCCTTTCCGCTCTGAAAAGAAGGAAGAGGGCTCCGCAAGTGACGCCAAATCCTCGTCTTACACTCCCCCTCCCAATGTCATCGTTCTCCCTCAAACAAAAGAGCTTGTTGCCCTGATGACGATTATAAGGGACAAGGAAACTGGTCGCTCAGATTTTGTTTTCTACTCGGACCGCATCATTCGGCTGCTTGTCGAAGAAGGGTTGAACCACGTTGCATTTGTGGAGAAAACGGTCATTACACCCACTGGAGTCGAGTACAAGGGCCTCGGATTTCAGGGTGGGATCTGCGGGGTTTCGATTATGCGAGCTGGAGAGTCAATGGAACAGGTGGGCGCTCGAAACTTCTCGTCAATGATTCCATTTGGGAGATCCAACGGCGGCGGTCGTCGACCTGCAGGGACTCCGTGAATGTTGCAAAGGTGTTCGAATAGGGAAGATTCTTATTCAACGGGACGAAGAGACTGCCATGCCCACCTTGTTCTATTCTAAACTTCCTGAAGACATTGCCAGTCGACAGGTTCTCTTGCTCGACCCCATGCTCGGTTAGTGAAATCTTTCCATTGCGGCATATTGTTCAAGTATGCTTAGGTTTACTGTGACTACCATTCAACAGCCACTGGGGGCTCAGCTCACAAGGCGATTGAGGTTCTTATCGAACGTGGTGTCCCGGAAGATCACATCGTCTTTGTGAACCTGGTCGCTTGTCCGGAGGGCATCAAGTACCTTCTAGACGGCTACCCGAAATTGAGGATAGTCACAGCATGCGTGGACACATGTCTAAACGAGAAGAAGTACATTCTTCCGGGGTTGGGTAAGTTGCCTTGTTTCAAAATAATGGGTCCAGGTTGTGACTCAACACTGCTCCGGCATCTTGATTAGGTGACTTTGGAGACCGATACTTTGGAACAGCTTGAACGAAGTAGCAGTAATTCGACCGAGCTTCGATGTCCTGTAACAATGTTGAGCGTAATATGCTGTAAAATATCCAGTGTAGCGCCAGAGAGTGCTACTAATTCAATACCACACGAATCGCAATATCGTACATGTATTCAACTCATACCTTTCGTGCAGGTTCATTTGTTATTCCTTATATTCAGCTACTATGTCGCAAGAAGCTACGAGGCTCGCCGTCCAAGTACGGCAGCAAACGCGTATCGCAAATTACCCTTGGCCCATTGCTCTACATGGCGTCATTGCTCTTGCATAATCCAAAAGTAAGTTCACACCAGCGTCGGGCCACAATCGCTGGGGTTCGACTTCAAATTCAGGAATGGAAGGAGATCGGCCTGACAAAAAGGATGAAACACGGGAAATGAGCGTTGAGAGCCGGGAGAGGAGTGCGGCGTGTCGGAATTCCACTGTATAGAAGTATCTTGTATTGAGTAGCCGTACGCAGAACGACGAAATCGAGGCACATACAGATTTCTCCGCCAAAGACTTTGTTCCGCTCTCCCCATTGCCCGAGGTGAACCTCTCGAAGGCGCTCGGCTTCCTCCCTACACCATTTGGCCCTTTGGAGACCACGTTCCATTGCCTCCCGATCACCAGCCGCATAAGCGCGCGCCAAGTCCCGGCGAAGGAGGGGTTTGATTGACAAAACAAGGGAGAGTTGGCTTGGAAAGGCCAGAACGGCGTTGAGGGGGAACTGAGAAGTGGCAAGTACGGATTTCGCGAGACTCTGGTGGATCTGAAATCAACTTTGGATCAGACATGCCCAAACCACACATCCCAGTTATGAGCATCGTATACCTGTTGGTAGTACCCTTGAACATCGTAGCCTTCCAGCTGTGCGTCCAGGAATCCATATACGGGATCCATCCAAAGCATCCACTTGCTGGTATTTGCCTATACATACGAAGCATGGATTTCAGACTAGCATTGTCGTAGTTTTTACACTGGGCTCACCATGAAATGTGTCCCTCCATCTTCTACTACATCAACGCCTCTGCCGCCCAGCTCGTCCACCGCAGACGCGACCGCGAATGCATCCCAATCGCCACCACATACAGCGGCAAAGATAGATCGCATGACCGTACGGTCATCGGGGGCCGTGTAATCTGGAGGTAAAGAAGAGGGTGACGAGGTATAGGCATGGCGAGACCAAAAAACGAGGGTTGGGAGTGCCGAGAAGCTGGGTTTGGACACTTAGACAACATCTCACGAATGTTCCACGATTGCAAGTCACTTACAGTTCACACTCGCCGCCATCGTCCCCCCAACACGTCACGAAGACGTCTCTGACACCTTCTTCTTTGCATGCTCTCACGGCTGCGGTGCCAACTTTTTCTCCAAAACCTTGCGCACACCAAAAGCGAGACCATGTCCACGCAGCGCCAGCAAACCAGGGCGCTCGGCCAGTAGGATGCATTGACCGATGTTCTCTCAATTTTCGCGCGTATGTTTGGTTGTGAGTGTGATAGTAGTCCCAATAAACCAGTTGGCACGACCGCGGTATAATGGGTTCCGGAAGGGTCGGAGTCGGGAGGGCGACAGGAAGAGGTGTGGGGAGAGAGGAGCCACCGGGTGTACTCGGACGTACCGCAGTTGGGGGCAATTCTGACGCAGAAAAGCGAACAGGGGTTAGAGAGTGAGGGTCCCCCGCGGGAGCTGGAGCAGGTAGGGTAATTGGTGGAGAATCATAATACGAGGAGAGAGATGTTGACCCAGCGGGTAGGCAAAAGAGCACTATTTATGGTGGAGGTAGATTGACGGAGATGTTTTCAATCACACTTTCATCCAGTATCCAAGATCCTTCCACTCACTATCGGACCATACAAGAGGCTCTCTTCCAATGGCTTCCACCTCGTTGACAACGTTTCTGAGGTGCTCTTTGAAAACTTCCACTGGTTCCTTGTACCCGTAGATCTGCCTGTACCGTCCTTCACCGACGCCCGCAGCTTCGTCCATGCCAAGATGGATCTTTTTAGAGCGAAAGGGGGACGTAGCACTGTGAAGCATGGAGCGAATGAGCTGGAAGGCTTGGGGGTCCGATGGAAGGAGGACTTCAGAGTTGCTGTAGGCAAGATTATTCGTGTACTCATCGTTCGACACGCGGGATCGTTCGCGGTTACTTACTCCCTGATATTGTAGAAGCGAGGCCACTGTAGGACCTGGCCCATGTGTCCTAGCATTTGAATGTTGGGGAAAACTTCGATTCCTCTACGACGCAAAGTCACCACTTCCAAGCTGTGAAATGGCTCGTGGACACATCACTCACAGTTCATATCCCAGTCTATCGACCTCACTCAATTCAGCTTCTGTGTATCCTCCCCGAAAGTATCCGAAGAAGGGCTCCCCCTTTACCTGGTACGTATCCTCCGTGTACAGCTGAAGCGTATTGAATCCGAGCAAGGCACACCGTACCAGAATCGTCGAAATCGTTGTGATGTTGGGAACAGCACAGCGAGAGCAGTCTAACATGATGCTGTGACGAGGAAGCAGATGTGTATACGCAATGAAGGAATAAAGGTGGAAGACTGACCCTAGGGAGTCGAATTCCGCTCGCTCATCGTAGTTTAAGGAAGTCGACATATCGTCACTCCCCGACAAGTGTGCATCATAAGCTGCAGTCAGAACACGGCCGATGCTGCGAAACGCTGATGTGTTAATTCGACAGGTTGGAAAAGTCGTCAAAAGGAAGGGTCGAACCACGCATTCGGAGCCGAACCTTCAATTTTTCTGTTATAGCGTATTTCAATCTCGAATCTCCCTGTCACCGGTACCTCACGGAATCGCTGGTGTGATGAACGGACAGAGGAGTATCCCACGGGGTACTCATGGCTTTGATTCAGCCTGTGGTGGTTTGAATGAGCATGATAAAGCATCCGTTCGTGGGTACGTGCGTGGGGAGCATGAAAACAAAGGTCATGCAGTGCTTACATAAGGTTCCTTTGTTGGAACCGACATTCAGACTCGAATCCCACCTCAAAAACCACTGCACTTCGCTACTCGATGACTTTTCAGGCTCCTGCGCGGAATCATCCACAGTCATGTCGGTGTTTCCCGCCGATCCAACGAAAAAGTTGTTGTGAGGACTCGTCCGCTCTATTTGAGCGAGTCCTGGTGCAAGATCCGGCGGAAACACGTTTGCTATTATGCTGATTGATTGGCGAAAAGGTGCTCCTTCGTCTTGATTGATGGCATCGGCTTCGGGAAGAGCTTGAGAGTCACCGAGAGTCATGTCCACCGTAATCTGGTCGTCTGTGGACATTGACGACATGGGAAATGACATTTCGGTGTTGATTCCTAGCCACGCAGCGACGCGGGGAAGTAGGGGGAGAAGAGGATGGGGCTTGCAATTACTTTTTACTTTGTAGTTTCAATTTGTTGCGCACATTATTCAACTTACGACTTCCCCAAATGCCGAAAGATTTTATCTGACTCCTGAATCTTTATTTGCGATAGTGTCACGCATATTTCATGTCGGTGCAGTCGTTCCGTCCCCCTATGTACATCGCTAACTGACCCGCGACACAATTGGTAGGACTAAAGTTGCACACAGGTGATTCGCATTTCTATTTATGCTGGATCTCCCACTGCTGGAATGGAAATGACGTTACCTGACGTGGCTTCCGCCCTCTTCAGCCTCCCTGTTTCTCCCTCGATGGAAAGGACGCAAAAGCTGCAAGACCAGCTGAGATGGCCGCCAATACCCTCACAAACTTCGCCGACACTTCAGATTCCACCCTGCAGCTGCAGGTCTACGTCAATTCGATCACTTTGTCCAGGTACGGGCTGTGTGCCTGTTCCCCGATTCAATGTAGTCAAACCGATCGCCGTGGTAACGATGCTTCTCATGGCATTCACGTTATCACCGCTAGCTTCATTTCGCAGCTCGTTATCCTCGTTACGTTTATTCCCGACCTCGCCGTCTTCCCGAGCAACCTGCGCATTCTGAGCCTCGTCACGATCGTTTTTTCGATGTTGTCTCCGTTGGTGGTGTTCATTTCCAACAACTACAGCTGCAACCCTGGCATTCAGTGAGTTTTCGTGTCCCGATGGCCTCTCTACTGGTGGGTTTTGACGATCGTGACTGCCACCGCGACTTCGGCACGGTCACACCGTTCACAGGGCAGGCTGCTCGCTATTTCTTTTGGGCGCTATTGGAAAATGGTGTACATACACGTTACGGATTTGGCTGCTGTCTTATCGGAGAAACATCGTTCTTGTGTTACTGCTTTTGTTCTCGATGCTTATTTCAGCGGGGACCTTTCAATGGTGAGTCTTTCCGAACGTTCGACATGCTCTCATGTGCTTCAAACGAGACGTACCTATGTACCAGGTACTGTGTCTCAACAACTGCGGTTCGCCTTCTCCCCCGTCTGTGTGGGCCGGAAACCCCAAGTGAACTTCCAGATATCCTTGGGTCAAGCTTCAACGGTCTCCAGAACTTGATTTTTATTGTTCTACACGTCTACTACCTGTGGGACTACTTTCGAGAGATCTTCCACCCCAGTGGTTTTGGAGATCTTCCGGCGAAGCAGCACGGGTCCACACTTGTGGCCCCAAGGACAGGCCGATTCACAGCAACTCTGGCTCTTTGCGCTAGCAGTATTCTCGTGATGATTGTCGATGGATTGCAATACTCCATTCGGAGAGTGGTGAGTTGATATTGTCCTCCACCGACAATGAAGGTATCTCCCAAGTCTTACACTATCCTACAAACTTTCAAGTTTTCATCCGACCCTTTTCAATATTTCATCATAGTGTGGGGTTCGCAGATCGTCTCTGACATCATATACTGCGGATACATGCGGCGATTCGCAACGGAGCTACATCGGGAGGCACAATTCCTTGCCTTTCCTAGCAACACAATGGGTGCTCGAGCGACTCCTCAACCCCCACCCGCAACTGCGGCGGTAACATCAAGCGGGGTTCAGTACGTGGAACTGGACGGGGCTCACACAAGCCCTCGGCCCGTACCATTGGAGATTCCTGGCCCAGTCCCTCCGGCGAAGCGATGAACCGTGTCAATGCGAAATGAACGTTGACGTCTGGGATTTGGACTATATTGATTGATCAGGCGCACCACACATTAATATCGCAACATTATTCAATTATTTTGATGCACCGTCTGTTAGAATTTTGCTCGATGATAAAGACACCAAACTCATCTCAAATTAGAGGCAGACTTAGGGTCTTTTGTTGCTCCTATCAAACTAGGGCGGTCAAAGTCATGGCCGTCACCGTGAATCACTGAAGACCGACCACACTGGACATCGCGGCTGGTTGCCCGGCGCAAGGATGGCTGGAGCGGAATTTACCAACTTGGTGGATCCTGCCGAAACCGAAGTGCGGATTCAGGTGTATGTGAAGTCCGTCGTGCTTGCGAGGTATGTGGCCGAATCGCCTTTACGAATCAGTATCTGGCTGCTCAACTTTGCCAATTGGGTTTACATTCTTGCCGGATCTGCCGGTCTTCCCGGCATCCTCGAAGTTTTTGAGTGTTTTCACGATCCTCTATCGATGATTTCTGCTCTGGTAGTGTTCATCTCGGACAATTACGCCTGCAATCCCGCTCTTCAGTGAGTGGCGCCTGAGCGGACGAACAGGGAAAGAAAGGGATAACAACCCCTCAGCGAATCATAAAACTAGAATCGCTTGCACTTTCTTTTACTTTGGCAACATTGGGAAATGGTGCACTTATGCACTGAGGGTCTGGCTTCTTTCCTATGGGCGGAATCTGGGGATCATGCTGCTCGAGGGGTTGCTCATTGGATCACACGCCTTGACATTCCAATGGCGAGAGATCAACAAGAGTTTTTCACGAATGCGAAGCAATGGCTTGATGCTTGGTCCGCTCAGGTGGTGGGCCGTTTCGCCTGCAACACGGGTTTTACCTCGTCTTTGCAGCGGTCCCGTCACACCAGAGCCGCTCCAGTGGACAGACTGGATGGGCTGAATTTCTGGTGCTGTTGTGAACCTAGCCTTTATTGTCTTGCACGTACACTACTGTGGAGCTATTTCGGTGATGTTTTTTCTGGAAGTCTCGGCTTCACGATTCTTACCCCAACGAATCGATTTTATGCCACTCTGAGACTATTTTCGAGCAGTATTTTGGTAATGCTGGTAGATTTTGTCCAGTTTTCCGCCCGGAAATTCGTGAGTTGTGACTTCGCATTCTTGGCAGAACGTGGAAGTATTTGATTTCGGTTACGTCGCGGGTGTCGGTCAGTTCACTTCAGATCCTCTCCACTTCTTCATCCTCGTCTGGGGCGCTCAGATACTTTCGGATATTATTTATTGTAGTTACATGCGCGTTTTTGCGAACGACTTACACCGTGAGGCCCAGCTCTCGATGCAGCCTTTGGTCCAAGAAGCGTACGGGGCTCGGAGGCCCGTTAGCCCACCGGGAACTATCGTGCTGGAAAGTAGTGACTACTTCTCTTTGGATCCGGTTGCTCAACACTCTGGGAGGGTGACAACGTCGCCAAACATGCCCCTTGCAATTTCGGCGATCTGTTGTAAACCAAATGGAAATTCCGCATGTTTTGAAAGTTATCATTGATCGACTTTCATCCGTTTGATTATAGTTTTTGAACATTTCTTTTCTGTTCCCATAATTATTGCTTTGACATAATTCGGAGAAAGCGATGGGGGATCGACAAAAGATTCCTTATCTTGAACCATGGTCGATGACCCACCATCCTACGACTCTATGCAGTTTGACTACTCGCATTGCATTATTTTCGATCCCCCGCATCTCTCGGTTGAAGTTCTGGACCATTCCTTATCTTTGCTTTGCAAAAGATCGGAGCCTCCCAAGGTTTGAAAGGTTTTTACGATCTTCCCTCATTCTCCCAGAACTAAAAAGACACATCTCATTTGCTGTCACGAGAATCCGTTGTGGGAACGATGTCAGAACTTGGGACCGAATACTCAAACTTCGCGGACGGGAGCGACACCCCGCTGCAAATGCAGGTGTACGTGAGCTCCATCACGTTGGGAAGTTGAGCTATCCCAACGACGCATTCAACAAAGTTCTCGCCCCTTTTGTCCTGTCGCGATGGACACGCCAGCGTAGTCGCGCAGCTTGTCATCTCGTACCATTTCTACCGGACTTGGCAGTCTTCAATTCCCGGCATCGTTGCGGTTTCGCAGCATCTTGACCGTCGCGCCATCGATGCTTTCTGCCATGATGGTTTTCATCAGTGATAACGACGCGTGCAATCCGGCAATTGGGTAAGTTCGTGTTGAGACCGAGGAAGTAGGGAAAGAAGGGGAAAAATACGGTATTAACATCATCCTTTTCCCCCCCGCATGCCCCGACAGGATCGGATTCACTTTGTATCTTGTTGGAAATATCGGGAAATGGTGCACTTACAGTCTCAGATTATGGGTGCTGTTCGGTTCTGCCTCGACTTTGCGGTCCCCTCACGACCGAAGATCATGAAGCGACAGACTTCGCTGGATCTATGTTCAAAGTGGCAGTCAATTTTACTTTCATCTTTCTGCACATCTACTACCTTCGGGACTATTTCCGGGATGTGCATTTCGCAGGGCGCAAGACTGCGACAGGATTTGCCGCGAACTCTGCGCTGGCAGGGAGTTCGAACAGGTTCTCCGCGACCTTGAGGCTTTTGGTAAGTAGCGTCTTGGTAATGGTGGTAGATTTGGTACAGTTTGCGCTCCATGGACATCAGGTAAGATTCAGATATTTCAAAGATGCAGAATTACCGAATGTTCACCACCCAGTTGACTTCTGACTCACTCCACTTCTTTGTTCTGGTCTGGGGCGCACTGATCGTCTCTGACGTTATTTACTGCACCTACATGAGGCGATTCGCAACAGAGTTGCGCCAAACAGCAGCTGTCCAACTAGGTCATCAGCATCACTTTACCGTCGAGTCCCAGTCCTACGCTCCGGACCCTCGCCCCTCCCACGCAAGTGGGAGAACACTTGTCGTCGATTCGGACTTGATTGTCGTGGACGAAGTCACTTCCCGAAATGCCACGAGGTCGCCAATTGTCAATATGGCGGAAACGTCCATGCCGATTCCGACTGTGAGGGGACGAGGGAACAGGTAAGACGTCTCTCGTGGGGTTTGAGACCACAAGTGATTGTCGCATGGGACCTGTCTATTTAGCTGTATTGTTTTGGCGTTCTTCACTACTGTCTACTGTACTACTTCGGAACTGCTAGGTATAATTGGCAGCAGATTTTTAACAAAAAATCAGAACAAAGATCAGAAGGAAATTGTACTTTCTTAGCTTTTGCAGAAATGAATGTATGATTTCACAGTGGAAGGGTTGCTGGAAAGTATGTATGTATTCTCTGGCAGAATCGTTGGGTGTTCAGCCTGCCTTCACTTCAAACAAAAAACTTCAAAGAATGGAAGCAGAAGAGGCGACCTCTGCGGCACCACCGACAAGTGCGACCCCACATACTTCGAGTCCGATTCTTTCGTTTCTGAGACAAATCCACGCAGCAGGGACGACGCTAGGCGAGTTCTCCGCGGCCAAACAGCAACAGGAGGCAGCAGCAGCAACGACGGCGGCGGAAGAGCAGGCGCACGTCGACGATGAGGCGATGCTAGATGTCGACGGTGATCTGCAGGATGTGGCGGGGGTGGGGGGAAGTAAGGTGGAGAACGGAGCCGTCGAATATCCAGCATGCACGGGGAATCCAAGAACGGACGGGAACGTCACGACAGACGTGAGCAGGGCAGGCAGCACCCACAGCATTAACATTGCTCCAAACTCGGTTCTGCCTGGGGAAGGTCCCGGTGCAGAGGAAGGTGGACATGCAATGAGGGAAAGTCCTGCACCGATGCCACAGACCAACGAAGGGGAAGCAGCGATGACGATGAAAGAGGAATCCGAACAAGGGGGAGCACAGGGCGCATCAGAATCGACCCGTCGTCTCAGTGTAACGTCCACGCCGGGGAAACCGAGTCTCATCCTCCGGCTCCCTGTTCCGAACAACTTCCATGCCGCGTCCCCGGGCACATCCGCACCTCCGACAACGCAAACGTACGCTCACTCTCAGAACACAATGGCTCATCCTTCTCCCGCCCCACTCCCTGGTCAGTACGCAGCCCATCCTACTCCTCACATTGTTCCACAACAACAGCAACAACAACTTCAATACTCGAACCAGCCGCAGCCGCTCCGGCGACAGTCTACGCTCCCCACGTATGGTGTGCGGGAAGTGACCCAGAGGCTCCGGTACACTGCCGAGGATCGCGCCAATGCGGCCCGGGAGGATTACGACACTGTCGAGCATGTGATGGCGCTTCTGAGGCAGCAGCTTGAGCAGTGCGACAGAGATATAAAAGTTCTCGAGGGATTGAAGGAGAAGGCGATTGAGGACCCAATGGCATTCGCAGAGCAGGTTGTGGGTGGGGTGAGTACCTTGAAGGGCAGGAGTGACCAAGGACCGAGTTCGACGTCGCCGGATCGCTTTGTTGCAGCATGGATAATCCTTCAAATGCCTGTGTTCAGATAAAAGCTTCCACGCTTCACTCACCTTTCACCACGTACGTTTTCAACGCCAATCCTCAGACCGGCCCACCAATCCCTGCGCCCATCCCCATCGCCCGTGTCCCCCACATCGACTGGACCAAATACCAAAACCTTCCTCGCCCCGCGCAACCCACGGCCCCACCTGCACGCAAATACGTTCCGTCAGGGCAGGGCTCGGGCCTCCTACACATGGACGCCCCCGCCCCCGCCGCGACGACGAACCCGAACCAGCTCACGCCGGCACAGCAGCAAGCTCTGGCGCGGATCGAGTACGGAAGAGACTTGAAGATGAAGACGCCCCTGGGTGGGTTCAAGCCCGTGGATTTGGATACGGGCAAGACGTGGGGGGATTCGATTGTGGAGATTGACGGGCAGTCGGCCAAGCCCAAAGTGCCCGATGGGGTCGCGAGGATCGCCTCGACGACAAGCGTGGTTGGGGTGGAGTCCCCAGCGGTGGCGACTCCGACAGCGGCTCAGGTCCCGGAACCTGCAGGCGGGCAGCCCCACCAGGGTCACAAATCGTCCCAACGCGTCATGGCCGCTGGTGCCCCTCCCACCGCCATTGCCACTGCCCCTGCCACTGCCGCACCAAACGCGGCTCCCAACGGGGGAGCGGACCCCAAGGGACCGTCACACTGGGCTCCCCTGCACTGGAAGCTGTCGCTGTACTTTGCAGACACGGCCGCGGCGAAGAAGATGGGCATCACGCCCGAGTACTTGGTGCAGCAGGTGACGTTCGAGGAGAGTCTCAAAAGGACGCGGGGGCAGGCCGGGCTGGACCCCCCGGCGACTGGGTTCGAGGCGATGCAGGGGCAAGTGGAAAGGGAAGGAGACGAGGGAACTTCGGGACTGTCGACGGACGAGGAGGGCAGCGAAGATGGCAATGCGGAGGGGGGAATGGACGACGACGGCCAGAGCAGTTTTGTCGGGTCTTCGATTGACGGCGCCCAACGCCCGAGGAGCAAGTTTGCCGCCCGGCGCACGCGAACGTCAGGCGGGCGGTACACGGCCAAGTACAAGGGCGCCATGACGATTGTGTCCGATCGGGGACATATTGATATGGACTTGGACGACGCTCCCTCGGGTCCCCAGGGCGGGTGGGACGGGATCCCACCAGGAGCTATTGCGAAGAAAAAGGAGGAATGGGATGTGTCCGACGGGGAGGAGGAGTACGAGGGCGCGTTGGAGGGGTTGAGTGCCGCGGAAGTGGTGGAGAAGTTTGGTGGGGTGCCAGCTGGGGAGGATGGGCTTGGACTGGGTGGGAATGGTGAAACGGACGAAGAGAGAGAGTTGAGTAGGCTCGAGAGGTGGTTGGAAGCGCAGGAACGGAGGATGGCGAGGGCGGCGGAAGAGGGGAGGAGGGTGCATAACGGTTTTGCGGTGAGTGATCCGTCGAACACGTGGCTCTGTGATCTGTGTTTTATTGAAACCACATCATCCAATCTAACTCGTCTCCTCTATTCGGGAACATTGCCTGCTGATCACCTCACTCCAGTGCGACGACTGCGGAACAGAACCAATCGAGGGCACACGGTTCACGTGCGCGAAATGCCGTGAGGTTGATCTTTGCGCGGCGTGTTTCAAATTGGGGACGTACACGAGTGGTGCGTATAGTGCTTGCAACCGTTTCCCATTCTGTGACCACCAAGGACCCACCGTGATTTTCATTTCCTGCTGATCGTTTGTCAGATTCACATGTACCAAGCCATACGTGGTATAAAATTCGAAAGCCAGTCACGCTCTCAGACTACTACGGGAGCGCACAGGAGTCGGGAGTTGACATGAACGCAAATGGAGCAAGCAGCGCCACTGACCAAGACGGCTCCCAAGACCCGTCAGCAAGCGGAAGCAACCGGGGTATGTACGGTGCTGCTTCGGTGAACGGGATAGACATGATGGATACCGGTCTCGGTGACTATGCTGGATTGGCGGGCGAATGGGGTTACCTGAAGCCAGGGATTGCTGGAGGAGCGTCGTGAGGGTATCGCCACTGGAGAAGAAACTACGTTGTAATCGGATTTAGAAAATGCAATCAAAATCAAATTCTGTGAACGTGGATTGGTCCGGAGGCGGAGTGCTCCCTTGCTGCGTCCAAAGCTTCCGTTCTTGGCGACTGTTTAACTTCGAAAGAGCGATGGACCCGCGACCGCTGCCCCCAGGTGAAGGAATTCTGAAGCGAAATGTTGCGGCTGAGCTCTAAATTTAACGGCGTGTTGGATTTGTCCCGCGTGCGTGGTTTGTCTGGATGTTACTCCCCGGTTTCCCATTCCGCTTCTTCTGAACACGAATCGTGGCGTGGGCGAAATCAAACCATTTGATATAAAGGCTGGATTTCGCAGGTTCGTTGACCCCCGTGGGCGTGGCCATCGCATTCTTTGCTTGTTGACTGAGTCTCGGCCGAATTGATTGCCCTTAGTACGACCAAAACACACGTCGGTACTACTTTGTTCTCACTACCTCGAACCCGCCATGTAAGCTTTCGTCCTTTGCGGACGTGAATTCCAGGTTTCCAGATGCTGTGTTGACCCAACAACCACTTCCACCAAAACGCGGCAGACACCACCTGGACGGACCCCCGAGGCCCCCCCCCACCGGCAGGCCCACCACCTGGATACGCGTCGCCGCCTCAAGTCGTTGTGCAGCAGCAGCCGCAGCAGGTCTACGTGCAGCGCCAACCGCAAGTCGTCGTGCAGCAGCGCCCCGCGACCTACGTGAGCCGGCCCTCGTACGGAAGCTCGGGTATATCGTCGGCCCTCACCGGAGCGTTGATTGGTGGAGCCCTCGCGGGAGCGAGCCATCATCATCACCATGGTTTTGGTTACGGCTACGGAGGTGGGTTGAACAACAAAAGACTCCTCAACTCAGTCTTTTCAACCCCGCTTTGCGACTCCGATACCCCTTCCAGGATTCGACGGCCCCGACTTTGGACCCAGCTTCGACGGTCCCGATGTCGGACTCCGCGTCGACGGTGCGGACTTCGGGCCAGGCGGGTTCGACGGAGCAGACGTTGGGTTCAGGGCTGACGGGGCTGACTTCGGGTGGGGTTGGAAGTAAGGGGCTGGAGGGGTAAAAGTTTTAAATGAGTGTTTTTTGTAATGTTCCTATGGTGTAATTGATCAAGGGTAACCATCGTTTCTATCTTTTTGGTTGCCGTACGTGCTTCATCGTCGGGTCCTCGACCTGTATGCTGCTGCAATTACATAATGAACGGAGCCCGCCTTCGGGAACAACTTAGATCAACGGAGTATCTGAGAAACACTTCTACTGCATAATCGGTACGCGCTACAAATTCCACATTTGCCGCCCAAGTCAAAGTCCATTTTTCAGTACTCGCCGTTCTCGCGCCTCCCAATTCTCCATCGAGAGTGTCGATGAGTGTGTACCCAAACAAGTTCCCCTTATACAGCTCCACAGTCCCCTTCGCGAGCCCCGTATTCCACAAGTTCTGGTGCTTGATCTTTTCATTATCAGGCGACTCGTACTTAATCTTGAGCATAGTCTTCTTTGGCGCGGAGAAGTTGATGACGATCTGGGAGTTCACATTGACGCCGATCAAGCTCCAGAAGATCTCGGTTTCGGACACGGTGACTTTGGGGACCACCACGGCGTTGAATTTGGAGAAGTTGTATTCGTACAGAGTGCCTCGTACCACAGGGCGACGAGCACTTGCAGCCCGAGTGAGATCCCGGCAAGCACGGGTTGCCCGCCGCCGCAGTCGAGGGAGGATTTGGTAAGCTCTTTGCCGGTTTTGCGGGAGGTGAGTTTGTTGGTCTGGAAGTGTAGAATTGGACCAGATGAGATCAACAATCGCAGTTTCGCGCTGTTCGACGATGAAGAGTGCATACTCACGTTAAGCCAAATCCACGGGTTAGCGTAGTCGGTACCCCAGTTTTTGTCCTGGTAACCGTACGACTTGTCGGGCACGACGTCGAAAATTTGGCTTAATAATTGTTGGTGCCTGTGTACCGGGTTCGCATGCCCTTGACGTACCAAAACATCTACGAGACACGTTCGCAAGAGAGTTTCAAACGTAAGAAGTAGAAGAGAAGTTGCAATGTCGCCTACCTGGAGAATGGCGAGGTCACGGGGAAGCTCGGAAACCCCAAAACCGGGGTCAAAAGTGAGGAATTTGTCAGCCTTGAGCGACCAGCTGATAGACACCGCGTCGGAAAAGAACTCTGGGTGAGCTACCGCATCTACAGCGGACAAGGAGACAGAACCCATGAGGTAAGTGTCGTTGGCCATGTTGTTTTGTGCCGATCTTGACGTTCATCACATTCACGTCGGCAGAAAACACGGAAACGGGGTAAAGTTGTTGATCTTTTTGGTGTCGTCACCCCAAGTTCCTGCTGTGAGCGCGTAGGATGGCTTGTTGGCACCGTTGTTACCGAGCATGGGTTGGGCCTTGCCGAGACCAGGGTTGATAATGTAGTACTGAACACAAAACGCACGAGCGGAGATCGCATGAACTCGAGGTTCCGGCAAGAAGATCGACAACTTGGAGAGGGTGCTCACCTCGAAGAAGAACCGTCTGAGAGATCCGTCGACGCGAGACACTACGATGAGGATGTGCCACCACCAATCGTAGCCTTTCGTCTTGTAGATGGGACTGTCAGGAAATCGGTACCCGTTGACGACCTCGTTGCCCGCGTGGGCTTCGGGAGATAAGGCTAGTAGGGCGATGCTCGCTGCGAGCCATCCGAGGGCGCCCATTTTCCTGGATGGGTGGACTTCTTCTTTGCAGGAGGGACGGATTTGGAAGAGAGCCTCGTTCCTTCAAAGCGGTGAGGCGATCCAAACAAGGCCCGACTTCCGCGGAATCTGTTGAGTTTTCATGGAATGACGAGGTTCGCGGTGCTGAGATCGTGGTCTGTTGGTCGTCGTGGAAGAGGGACGGTCGCCAAGCTCGGGTTGCTCAATGGGTGATATCATGGATTCGAGAGTGGGAGGGGATAAATGAAAATAATTGGTGAGGTTTGGCCGATGTGGCGCGCGCCGGCAACACCTGAATTTTACACTTCAAGGGAGGCAATCCAGGGCAACCCCTCTTGGTGCAAGAATTGCTCTTTACCTGTTGATGCTGAGTTCCATGGCGTTGATGGTAAGCTGCCTGCGGTGGAACTAGCGTTACTTGGGGACGCATAAGATTTACATCCACATCCTTTTTCAATACGGACATACGTAAGGGAATGCAAGATATATAATAGAGTAGTCTCGACCCGAAGTAAAAGATTAGTATTGGCCCCATTCAGCTCCTCCCATCGATCCATCAATGGTGTCCACCAAGGTCCACCCAAAGAGCCCCCAGAGGTCACCCTTGTACAGTTGAATGGTACCTTGGGCAAAGCCAGTGTTCCAAAGGTTCTTGTGCTTGATGGTACCGGTGTCGGGAGACTCGTATCGGATCTTGATCATAGTCGCCTTTGGCGCCGAGAAGTCGATCACAACCTTGGAGTTGACATTGATCGCCGTAATGCTCCATCTGATGTCGGTGGCAGTCTCGGTAACGTTGAAGGTGACTCCGGCGTTGAGCTTAGCAAAGTTGTATTCGTAGAACGTGCCTTCGTACCAAAAGGCCACAAGGACCTTTTCGCCGAGATCGATACCCGCAGCAATGGGGCGACCACCACCACAGTCCAGGGAGGAGTTTGGGAGTTCCTTGCCGGTCTTGCGAGAGACAAGTTTGTTGCTCTGATACGACGATTCAAAAGGTGCATTAATAGGATCTCACGAGCAAGAGACAAAATTTTTACTCACAGAAAGCCAAAGCCATGGGTTAGTGTAGTCCGTGCCCCAGTTCTTGTCGGCGTATCCGTACGAGCTCTCCGGAAGCACGTCGTAAATTTGTCCGTTGTACGTGATTGTTCCGGTGTACTTGGTGCGCATTCCCTTGACGAACCAGAACATCTGCAAGCAAAAAAAGAAGGTTGGTTAGTACTGCTATGCATCTAAGTATTGAAATCGGGCTGGGAGACAAAGACGCTCACCTGGAGAATCGCAAGGTCCCGTGGGATGTCCGAGACGGCATACCCGGGATCAAAAGCAAGAAATTTCTCCGCCTTCAACGACCAGCTGATGGATCCGGCGTCGGAGAAGTACTCGGGGTGGGCCGCAGCGTCGGCAGCGGAGAGGGAGACGGATCCCGCAATATACGTCTCGTTTGCAATGTTGTTGGCGCCAATTTTGACGTTCATGACGTTGACGTCCGCAGAGAACTGAGACACGGGGTAGAAGTTGTTGATCTTCTTCGCGTCGAGGCCCCAAGTTCCTGCTGTGACGATGGCGTAGCTGGGCTTGTTCGCGCCGTTGTTGCCGTAAACGGGTTGAGCTTGAGCGAGGGCAGGGTTCACGATGTAGTACTGGAAGAGTTGTTTGTTTATCATTCATCAGATGCATTTCATGAAGACTTTAGGGTATAGGACGCACCTCAAAGAAAAACGGTTTCGCGGTTCCATCAGCTCGCGACACTGCAACAAGGTTGTGCCACCACCAATCATATCCGTTCGTCTGCAGAATTGGGCTATCCGGGAGGCGGTATCCGTTGACTTGCTCGTTTGCTGCGGCGACAGGCGAAGCGAAAAGGAGTGCGACAAGAGAAGCGCCGCTGAGGGCCTTCCAGCCGAAGTCCGTGCGCATTGTCCGTGTGATGGGTTACAGCGGATACGGAATGGCTGCCTCCTCCTGGGCTTTTTATGGGGGGAATGGTGGGCGGCTCCGCGGTGGTTTCTTGAACCGACTTTGAGGAACGTGTGTGTAGAGAAATCCCGAGAACAGATGAAGCTTCTTTAATAGGAAATCTTCCTTCCATTCTGCATGCCCATTTACATGATTGAAGTTGAAAATCCCCATTGATTCGACCAGAGATGAAGTTGGAGGTGTCGAGCATGGGTAAGGACGCAACTCTATTCAGCAAAGTTGCGAGTAGAAGACCTGCGTGGCTGTATGTAGTGGCTGCGGGAGACATCGATGGCGCATTTTCGGTCAAAAACGTACCTGGGGACAAGCCGAAATTCCGCCCTCGGTGATGGGTAATCTCCATAGCACGGAGATCATTTGCGAAGTCATCTCCCGTCTCCCGCTGGTGCCACCAGTCCCAACAACATTCGCTGCTATATGATGTGTACAAAATTCGAGCTTGTCTATTGAGTGGTAGTGAACAGCACACCTCATAAAAATATGACAAGACTCCTTTGAGTGTGGACAAGAAATTTCCTGAGTTTTAATCCCCTTTTCCTTCCCTGAATTAATTGTGAATTGAAAAGTAGAAATGACCCTATGCTTTCAAATGTTACTACACTTCTCTCTCTTGAAATTGGCCTCCAACCCGCCAACCTTCCAACCCTCCAAACATGTCAAGCTACGGCTCCACGGCCCCCAAGCGCACCGCGACACCCCCGACATCGTCCCTCGCCTCATCTCTCCCCATCAAACCCTCGTCATCGGCCGCCTCGCTCACGCCCGATGACCTTGTTATCACCACGACCGTGTCACCTCCCCCTTTGTCGTCTGTCCCGGGCGTCGCGGGAGGCTTGCCTGCAGGAAATATCGCCGGGATGGGTGGCGCTGGATTGGGAGCCCAGCCTAGTGTGGTGAGTTGGCGATCAATGAATCTGGCAGAATCAATTCACAAGCACGCAGGGGCGAGGGGTACTATTTTCGGATTGTCACATAATTTTGCGACATGAGCCGCCAAACGATGGCACCAGGAGCGTGTCGCAGCGTGTCCATCTACTCTCACATGAATTCACCCATTCGAACCCGTCATCAATAGAACACCCTCGACGAACCCGTCCTCGAAACACTCCTCAGAGACTTGCGTCGCATATGGCACAAGATCCTCCAGGTGCTCAGGCCAGGGTCTCAACCCGCGGCGGATGTGTTGCGGGAATGGGACTTGTGGGGCCCCCTACTCCTGTGTTTGGGCTTGGCGACGTGAGTAAGCTATCTGAAGACCGCAAACGGAAATTGAAGCTGTTGAAGTACGCGGTAAGCACCGGCGGATTGGAGGATTGGCTTGAGAGTTGGTGTTCAGGAGTTCGCAATTTGAGTACTAGTGCCTGTCGCGGCACACAAGTCCGGAAGGACGTTACTCTCAATTTGCAGAAGACGCTTTAACATAAGTTCTCCTTTTTGTTGGCACCTAGGCGACTCTCCCTCACTGCGCCGTCAGACCAATCTTCGAACGTCTTCACCCAAGTCTTCGCTGCTGTCTGGATCGGATCCGCGATTGTGACCTTGAACGCACAACTCCTCGGTGGTAGAATGTAAGTTGTTGTGTGACTACTATTCCCTTGAGGATCCTTGTTCCCTCACCAATTATTAACTAAATACTCGCCTCTGCTTACTGACACGGGTCCCAGCTCGTTCCTGCAATCCGTCTGTGTCCTTTCATACTGTCTCTTCCCCCTCCTTGCCGCCTCCGTCGTGTCGCTTCTAGTCCCGAGCATTATAATACGGGGCATTTTCGTGGCAGTCGCGGTGTGGTGGAGTGCCGTTGGTGGGTTCTCTCGATTCTTTCCTTCGCCGCTATTAGTTCAATTGTTATAATTTATGTCCACCGTAGCGTCTCTCTCGTTTCTGTCTGATGCCCGTTTGGAAAACAGGAGGTTATTGGCGGTTTATCCGATGATGCTCTTTTACGTGTTCCTGGGGTGGGAGGTAAGTTATCTTCTATTCTCACTTTGTAGGAGCTGTAGCGGACGTTAATTTTATCGCGCTTCATCTCAGGTTCTTATCTCCAAGAGTTTGTTTGGTTGATGCGTGGCGAAACAGTATTCGATTGGTTTGCTCCCACAACGCCTTTCTGTATTCATTTCGCAAACAAGAATATGATGATGCATACGGAAATTTTCTTGGGTTGGGGCACGAGAAGAGAAGAAGAATTTGACCAACAACGTTCACCTTCGCCAACAAACCCTCCCTGAAAGATAGAGAGACTCAATGAAGATTTCTCCAAGTTCTTCGCGTTTCAAACCAACTGCATCTACTACTGCAAGAGTTGGCAATTTTGGTACCAACGACCACAACCAGACCGATAAAATAAACTTAGACTCTATCATTAATCACACACGCCTCTTAAACCAAACCGAAGCGGAGCGCCACGAATGATGAGTTGAAAAAAAGGGGGGATGCACTCACCAGAATCGTGATTTGCAGTACAACGTCCATGCACTCACCCACAAGCTCATGGATTTCGTCCATTCACCCACAGAGATCGAGAGTTCAGCGAGGGCTTCACGCAGCGTCGCTTCAAAGCTGCGGCGACCGTTCCCTGGCCGCTTAATTGCCCTCCGTATCAACATCTCCCCACCCAACGAACACGTCAGCTCCTGCGGAAATCAGCTCGCTCACACATCTTTCGCACTTGGAATCGAAAGCCGCTATAAGCGCCGTGCGGCCCTGGGCATCTATGGCGTCGATGGCATATGGACCCTCGCACGCATAAGGACGGGCAGTGCGGTGTGCGACGTCGCATAACGGGGGTGCCGAGCCATCACAAAGTGGTGCGGCCCGGTCCGACCCGCGGGGACGGGTACGCCCCGTAATCCAGTACCGTGCTGATGGCCATCAACGAGGTGCACAATGTGGCAAGCAAGAGAGGCGTTGCAGCGCTTTTGTCTGGGCCATCGGGGTCCGCGCCTGCTGAGAGAAGACGCTCGAGGTGCTCCACGACGATGGGGCCACGACGAAGGACGAACATGAGCGCTGTGGAACCTGTCGCGTCGCGTGCATTGAGAACCTGTGGTGATGTCTCAGCGAGGAGCCGGTCCAGAGTGTGTACGCTGTGGTGCATACAGGCAAGCATCAGCGCAGTCTGCCCCAAAGCATTACAGAGCGCGGGGTCGGCCCCTACACATAGGAGGGTTTGGACGATATGTGCATTCCAAAGTGGGGGACCGTCAAAAGAAGTGATACGTCTGCGATATTGGTACGGTGCAAGTGGGCAAACCGCAAAAATGAGCGCCGTTCTTCCAAAGGCGTCCTGGTGGTTTACGTCGGCGCCGTGGGCGAGGAGAACCTCGATTATGTCCAAACTCTCATGTAACGCGGACTGCTTGAGCGCGGTCTTGCCGTCTTCGGTGGCGTTGTTTGGGTCCACACTGGCGGCGAGGAGAGTCTTCATCGCAGTCACGTTGTTGGTCAGGGCGGAATGAAGCAGAACCTCGTGCACTGCGGGCGGGTACAATGGGGCTGAGCAAGGGCCCAATCGAACAGGATAGTTCAGCAGTAGATGTGTTATGGCGACGTGGCCGGCCTTAGCTGCAGTGTAGAGTTGACTGTCATTGTACTCCGCCAACGGTTTGGTCTGGTCACTGACACCGTAGAGTGAAGGAGTGAAGGCGCTTAGAGCCCTTACCCAGCGTCGCCTCCATTGCCTCTACAGAGACTCCCACTTCACACGCCCGGAGGACAATTGCACCAATGTTTTCCTCCACGAACTTCCGGGGCGATACCTCTAGCAGAACATCGCCAAATTCTGCCCACGTCGCGCTCCGAAGCGCGAGCCACCACCACAGCGAACCAGTCTCCCATTCCAACACGGGAAGGTGCGATGCAAGGCCGCCGGCGCGTGTGAGGAGGAATCGCAGCGCCTGGATTGCGAGGTGGAGGGGGATCCGAGCATTGAGGACAGCGTCGAGTGAAGCAGACCACCCGAACGCAGAGACATCGCGGATTGCGATGTCGAGAGGGCGAGAAAAGAGAGCGAGCGTTGCGCGGGAGTGTGCGCCTGGTGGGAGGGCGAGTGGGTGCTCTGACTTGTGGTGTGACAGGACGAGGAGAACGTCGAGGGGGAGACGAAGGAGGGCGAAATCGCGGCATGTGCAGGAGGTGCGAGCGAGCGGTGGATGCATTGAGGATTCGTGATTTTGACGGAGTGCTGCGGATTGAATTACATGAATCGATGACGTAGCGCAAAAATTCATTTTAATCTTTCTTTCCAACAACAGTTTATATTGCAAAGATGTAATGCCATGCAAACTTCTAAATCTAGTATATCAGATTGCGACGTGTAAGTATGCTAAAGTTTTATCGTTCCCGGCCCATAAATTATCGTGGCGCGCGCCTTGGTGCACGTCCATCACTTCAAACCAAGATCCCTTCCTTCAAACATCATCACGCAGCCCGCGTACTCATCACGTTCGTCACGTCCACAAATCGCTCCCCTTCGAGCTCGAGCCCACCACGTTCGAACACTGGCAACACAAATACCGTCACACTCAAACCCACAACCAACCCTCCCAACCAAACAAAACTCACCCGTAAGATTCGCCTTCCGTCCAATATACTCTCCCTCCTTAATGACCGCCACGACTGTGATCACGAACAAAATGAGCACCGCGAGGAGCAGCGTAGCGTTGATCCAGTGCCCGCGGGTGTAGAGCGGGGCGTCGTCAAGTTGGTAGATTTGTCCGCCGATGGCGCCGCCTGGAGTGACGGCCGTGCGCTAGTGAGTGATGGGTGAAGAAGCGGGGAGGGGAAGCAAACGTACCGATGTTTCCGCACGCGACAGTGAAGGCTGACCTCACGGCGGTACGTGATGTTCCCTTGGTCGTGATGGTACTCAGTCCAATGATGAGCGGGATGACTAGGATGCAGAACCAAAAGCGTTGTTAACGAAGAGAGCTGTAGCGTTCGCGATGCCGTACTCACTCCCGCTCGCAGTCGCCACCAGGAAAAGAATCCCGTACTTGCCGTAATCCGACAGCTTGGTCTGCACGGTCGCGAGGAGGAAGTACCCCGCGACGGGCGCGACAAGGCACGCGACCCCGTGGAGGAGCTTTTCTTGACTGTTGTCGGAGGACCAGTTGCTTTTAGGGGGTAGGGCGGTTGGGGTGCAAAGAGACCGGGCAAAGATGAGGACGTGGACGGAAAGACAGGGCGGGAAAGGGGAAGGGTAGCTCACATGAAGATGATCCAAAGAGCGGCAAGAAGCGACGTGGGCACGGTGAGGAGCTGGGCTTCGGTTGACGAGAATCCCATTGCTTTGATGACCTTGAGGCCAACGTAAACGCTTGCTCAGAACTTGCTTCACCACGGCGACGACGCCAATCAAGCCACCCACCGACGGCTGAAAGTACGCAATCGCATACACCGTAATCAGAGTCAACATGAGCGCCATCCCGAACGCGTACATCTTCCAGTCCTTGAACGCGTCCAAAACTTCAGCGGGGACGATCTGTTTCGACACGACGGACGGGCCTGTGGGTGGCAAGCGGCCAATGACGATCTCCTTTTCGCGGGTGTTGAGGAACTTGCAGGTTTGGGGGTAGTCGGGGAGGATGAACCAGGTCATGATGCCCAGGAGCGCCGAGACGGATCCTTCGAGGATGAAGAGCCTGTTGGGGGGAATGGGGTGTGGATGAGAGACAGACCAAACTTGTTTGTGAAGATGTTTTGCGTACCATCGCCAGCCGGCGATCCCGCCAACGCCGTCCCTGTAGGGAAAAGACAGGCGTCATTGTCAGAAACCGGGCCGAGAGAAATGAGCAGTATGGCAAACTCCTCACATTGAAGCAACCCCGAAAGCCACAGCGCCGCCGAAACTACTGACGACGTTGGCGCCGCCAAACATGTACGCCCAGCGGGAAGAGACTGGTGCCAAAGGGTACCGATGATTCAATCACCAAGTTTGCGAGAACGGGCGACTTGTTTTGCTCACGTTCATATTTCTGGGAAGAGGAGGAGATCGTAGAGGTTTAATGAGAAATGGGTGGAGCTCGCGACTGCTTCCAAGGGACTTACTTTGTACCAAAAAGACAGGAAGAAGATGCTAGAAAATTGTCCATCGAACACGTGAGTTCCTCAAGTTCCAGAAAGCCCCGCAAAGCGCCCACTCAACCACTCACGTCCCCGGCGAAAACCCTGCCTCCATGCACCCGACCAGTGCTCTGACAACCACCAATCCAGCAAAGTTCTGCACGGCGCCCATGAGTGCCTATTGTGCCAAGCGGAATGAAACGGTGTCAGCGCGTGTCGTGTCAACTGCAAACTGCCAACTCCCAACTGCCGATGCAAAAACCGGCAGGGGAAGGTGATCAATACTCACGGCGAGAATTCCCCAGGTTGTCATGATACGGGTGATCCAGCGGGACGGGTTGAAGCGGGTGATGACGAGGTTCTGTGTGCGGTGCGTAAGTGTGAAGTGATGTGCGGCGTGGCGTTGTAAGAGTAATCTTACACTGGGAATTTCGAGGAGTACGTATCCGACTGTAAAGACGTTAATAAAGTAGTGTAAGGGAATAAGGTCTTTTCGGGAAGGTTAGAGCATGCGTGCGACTCACAGAAGAAAGCGGACAGGGCCCAATTAAACTGTGTGCCGTCGAGTCCGAGTTGGACCGTCATTGTGTGGGCAGGAATTTCGGCGTTCATGATGACAGCTGCGTGGAGTTATCGCGTTATGCTCTGTCGTTGTTTTGAATGGCTCGGAGAGATCCGACATACCAGAGCTGATGTTGTTTCGGTCAATCTTCATTTCCGAGGTTGTGAGTACTTTAACTTTTCCCAACATGTATATCCGACCGAACTTCCGAAAACAAGACTCACGTTCAGTGCGGTGTAGCAGACCGTCAGCCACGGAATGAGCGCCAGGTCGACCTTCCGCATGACCTTGGTTTCCTGAACACGCGAACGGCGACAAAGTCAGGATGACCCGAGCTAAAGAGAAGACGGGCAGGAGTCCTCACCTCAGCAGGAGTCCAGTCCGGCTGCACCTGGGCTGCTTCCTGTGGAGAGTGCGTTCATTGAGTTAAGATTCGCTCTGCCTCTCTGCCTAGTCCGATCTCCGATGAGGGGCTCAACTCCACTCACCCCATACTTCTCCACGTGAACGTATGAACGCTGTGCCATCTCCTAGTGCGCTCAAAGTCCTGTTCGCGGGGGTCACAGAGGTTTACACAAGGGATGTGGCTGACGGTATGAGACCGAGGTCGCCGCTTTGGAGACGTCGGACACAGCTGTGGCACCGCCCTGTTTGCTATCCTGTCCGGTCTCGAACCCGGTGGGTAAACAAATGCTAAACCAGTTCCAGATCATTAGACTTGTGTGTAGGGTAGGAGACTGGTGCAAGATGAGGGAGAGCGGGAGGAGAAAGCTTTGGAGGCGGTGACTTTCTCCCAAAAGCCACATCCCAATTTGTGCGTATGCCATGTATTGATGCCCACAAGAAATCTACGTTGCTCACAACAAGTAATTCAAGAAATGTCTGCCCGTCCAATGCCCCAAGAGACATACGTATGTACGCCCAAAAAGCCCCATTTGCAAACAAAACACAGTGTACGAGTCAGCCAGCAACATCAAACCACTCTTGATTCTGGTGTAGCCACTTTTTTCACGTATCCCTCGCCGTAACCACATTGGTCACGTCCACGAACTTCTCGCCGTCGAGCTCAAGACCGCCGCGTTCAAACACTATAAATCCCCACATATCACATATTAGCTCGAAACCCGAGCCACCCACAGAGAAAACCAACAACCCACCAGTCATGTTCGCCTTCCTGCCCACGAACTCGCCCTCCCTCACGATGGCAATGACGCCAATGATGAACAGGATGAGCACGGCCACGAGCAATATGCCGTTGGTCCAGTGCCCGCGCAGGTACAGGGGCGCGTCTTGGAGTTGGTAGATTTGGCCGCCGATGGCTCCGCCAATGTTTCCGCACGCCACGGTGAAGGCGGACCGGACAGCAGTTCGCGAGGTTCCCTTTGTGGAGATGGTGCTCAGACCGATAATGATTGGAATAACTGTTCATGTCGCAGGAAGACGACGTGTCAATAAAAGATGAATCCGGTGAGGATGTTTATCCTTCGACAGTACGAAAACCCACTTCCAGTAGCGAACGAAACCAAAAAGAGCAGTCCATATCTCGCATAGTCGCCAATCTGGCTCTGGATCGTCGCCAGCAAAAAGGTACCCCACGACCGCGGGCGCCAGGCATGCGATCCCGTGGAAGAGCTTTTCTTGGGAGCGGTCCGAGGACCAGTTACTGGGGAGTGGTGGGGGTGGGTAAGGGGGTGGGTAAGGGGGTGGTGAGGGAGTAGAAGGTGTGAGTGGGGATGGAGCAGAAGGAAGGGGAGATCGTAGCATACATGAAGATAATCCAGATGGCGGAGAAGAGTGCGGTCGGGACTGAAAGTAGTTGGGCGTCGTTGGACGTGAATCCCATCGATTTGATGACCTAAGACAAAATTGGGTGGAATGACAGGGGATAAGTCCAACTTTAGATACTGCATTTTCGGTATCAACAGCGGAGACCTCAGAACTCACACTCGGCGCGAAATACGCAATACCATACACCGTAATCAAGGTCAACATCAGCGAAAAGCTCAGCGCGTACATTTTCCAGTCCTTGAACGCGTCCAGTACTTCGGCGGGCACGATTTGCTTCGAGACCACGGAGGGGCCCGTGGGGGGTAAACGACCAATCACGATTTCTTTTTCGCGCGTGTCGAGGAAGCGGCAGGTTTGGGGGTAGTCCTAAAGGTGGGAAGGGGGGAGGTCAGCGGATGATGTCAAGGCAATGGCAATCGTTGAATGAACTGCAGGGTGCTCACGGGAAGAATGAACCAAGTCGCGATCCCAAGAATCCCCGACGCTGCTCCCTCAAGAATAAAGAGCCTTTCCACCAAACCAAGGTTTCACGTCAATTCAGATTCCCTTCAAACCACGCCGACCACCGTCAGCCCAAAAGTTCAACTCACCACCGCCACCCCGAAATCCCACCCAACCCGTCCATTCCCGCGACGCCAAACGCCACCACACCGCCAAAGCTGGAGATCACGTTGGCGCCGCCGAACATGTATGCCCAGCGGGAGGAGACTGGTGGTGAGAGGAGTCGGAGTTATGTTCAGGAAAAGAATGGAGAGGAATAATGGAATAATGAGCTTACCTTCGTATTTCTATGAAGTCCAAGAAGGAAGTGACGGAGTGGGGGTAGGGGTGTGAGCTCCACCTAGAGACATTCGTTTTCAAGTCAACTAGGCTTACCTTATACCAGAACGAAAGGTAAAGCGCACTGCCAAATCACCAACACGTTGTCAGTTCTAGTTCATAAAAAATCGCGGTCCTTCAAATATTACCCACGTCCCCGGCGAATACCCGGCCTCCATGCACCCAACGAGCGCACGCACGACGACGAGCCCGGCAAAGTTCTGCACGGCGCCCATGCAAGCGGCGAGAATGCCCCACGAGGTCATGATGCGGGCGATCCAGCGGGAAGGGTTGAAGCGGGTGATGAGGAGGTTCTATTGTTGAAGCAGACGCAAGAGGTGATTAGTGAAACATAGTTTGGCATAAACAGGACTTGACTTACGCTGGGGATTTCGAGGAGAACGTATCCGACTACATAGAGGGAAGGTCCGGGAGAAGAAATTTTTAGGAAAATGCATGCGTAATATTATCAGAAATGCGATGTGTGGGTTTCGAGACACGGATTGCTCACAGAAGAACCCAGACAAGGCCCAGTTGAACTTGTTACCATCGAGGCCAAGCTGCACGAGCAAGCTGTGGGTGGGGGTTTCGGCGTTCATGATCACGGCTGCATGGAAAGGTAAAAAAAAGGTAAACTCAAATCGAAGGCAAAAATATCCGTATAAACGCACCTGCACTGATATTATTTCTGTCAATCTGCCAACGTACACGATGTGGCGTTCGGTTGTGCGTACGGTGTGGGGTGACATGTGTCACCACCGAAAAAATGACCGAAACAAATATGGACCGAGTCTCACGTTGAGCGCGGTGTAGCAAATCATCAGCCATGGAATCAGCGCCAGATCGACCTTCCGCATGACCCTATTTTCCTGTGGGTAGGGGTGAAAGTCGGGTAGAGCAAAGCCGCCGTGAGTGAGGCACGCCTCATGTGGGAGACGAGCGTCCGCATGGACAGGAGGCAATAGCTCACCTCTGATGGTGTCCAGTCGGGGAGCACCTGGGCCGCTTCCTGTTCAGCGATGGGGGAGAGAATGGAGACATGAGATGCTCAGGTCAGGAGCGAGGAAGACGCAGCAGCCCTGGGTGCAAGGCAGACAGAGACAGAGAGACTCACGGTGAACTTCTCGACCTGGATGTACTGCCGCTGTGCCATCGCGCCGCCTGGCAGAGCAGAGGGATGGCTGGGTGGTGGGTGCGGAGTGGCGGGTGGACGGGCGATACGTGCCGCAGGGTGTGTCGCCACAATTGGCAGGGGATAACCTTGGGAGCGCCACATCCCCACATCAGAGCCCAGAGCGATCCAGATCGCAAAGCACGTGGGCGCAATACCCCGCATTTTGCAGGACTAGATAGAGTTAAGATGGCATGCAAATATATCGGAACCCGATTATATTTTTCGCTGGGAGAGTGTCAATGTTTGCCCTACTCGAAGCTCCGACGAATCGTGTCCCTTTTGGTACGCGGTCGCAATTCTCACCTCTGGTTGAGATTTCGAGGTGATCGTAGGCTGCAGAGGGGCAAATATCGTGGATGCCATCCGATCACACCTGAATTCCACCGAAGAGTGAGTGGGTGTACTGATACCACATTTAATGTACACTATACAAAAAGTACCGGAGCTTCGATCAATGCATCGACTCCGCATGACAAACGTCTGTGTGTAAAGGCTAAGTCCGCCACGCGACCATTCACCCTCTGGCGTTCTCGACATTCGTGACATCCACAAACTTATCCTCCGAATCCAACCCACCCGTTTCAAACACTGCAACCAACCCACACAATTCAGCACAGAAATTCCCCCGCAAAAAGCGAGACTTCATACTCACCGATGTTACCGCACGCGACCGTGAAGGCAGAGCGGTCTGCAGTGCGGGAGGTTCCTCGTGTCGTGTTGAGTGATCAGCGGAATGACTGGTTCGAGATAGGGGAATGAGGAATGTGAAGGAGCAGACGTAGAGGGCTGGGGGAGGTTGAGAGTGGGGCGGACGGGTGGGAAGGAGAGGTGTGCATGAAGCAGGAGCAGAGCGGGACTTACGGGGAGCAGGAACCATGGGTTGAGATTTGAGATTGTTCAAAATCACAACCTCGGTGTGGGAGGGATGTTGATGAGGTGACGTTTCCCACTTTTTGGGAGTGTGAAAAAAGGAGCATACCTTCGTATTTCTTAAAGATGTTCAATTTGTTTCGTGTACGCAAGAGAAATGCAATGCGGAAAGTGCTCTGGACTGTCATTGCTTCGACGACCGACTTCTTACCTTGTACCAGAAAGACAGGTACAGAGCTCTGTTGCGGTCATCGTGCGAACCCAACTACGGCGTAAGCAAAAACTCAAGTTAGCCAACCGCGCTATCGAACTACTCACGTTCCGGGCGAGTATCCATTCTCCATACACCCGACCAGCGCTCGCACGACGACAAGCCCCGTGAAGTTTTGGACGACGCTCAAGCAGGCCTAGACGTTGAGGGGTTGAGGGGTTGAGCGATGAAACGATGAACGATGAACATGAAGATGGGGGGGAAGCGCTGGGTGAGAAAGAGCAGAACTTACGGCGAGAACTCCCCAAGATGCCATGATATGGGCGATCCCGCGGGATGGGTTGAAGCGGGTGATGACGAGGTTCTACGTTGAGAGTGGGTGAGACCATTGTAAAGGGTTGAGGTGTTGAGCGATGAAACGATGAACGATGAACGTGAAGATGGGGGGAAAACGCTGGGTGAGAAAGAGCAGAACTTACGGCGAGAACTCCCCAAGATGTCATGATACGGGCGATCCCGCGGGATGGGTTGAAGCGGGTGATGACGAGATTCTACGTTGAGAGTGGGTGAGACCATTGTAAAGAAGACACGTGTCAAAAGTAAAGACTAAAACTCACGCCGGGAATTTCGAGGAGGACGTATCCGACTAGTTTAGGTGGAGTAAAGGGAATGAGGAGTGTTTAAGAGAACCGTTGAGCGCTGCTGCACAGGACATAGGAATATTAGGAATCTCACAGAAGAATGCCGACAGTGCCCAGTTGAACTTGTTTCCGTCCAGGCCGAGCTGTACGCCATTTAGTGTGCGGGAGTTTCTGCATTCATGATGACCGCTAGGAAGGATTACACAAGACTTTCAGAGTCAGCCCGAAGTTGGGGAGGAAACACAAAACACGTGAAAGGAATGAATATCACCAGCACTGATGTTCTGTATGTCAATCTAAAGTTTTGTGACCGTTTCCCACCCGCAGAAATGATTAGCGAAACTATCTCCCGAGGGTACGAGCAACGGAAGGACCCACATTAAGCGCGGAGTAGCAAAATCATCAGCCACGGAATCAAGGTTATGTCGACCTTACGCATGACCGTCGATTAAAACTTGAACTTTTGGTGCGCCGACTACCGTTGTGTGCTCGTGCGCCATGTGGTTGCACGGTCTGGAGCGATGCAGGTCGCGCTGAAGTCGCTTCGTGCGAGCCAAGCCACGTACTTTTTGGAACTTAGAGTGCGATGGGGAAACCCTTGCGCTTCTGCATCATTTTATGGTGAATTTGAAACCCAATGAAACCGATCCGCTTGCAGACTTGATGGCCAGGTGCAGGAGAGAAAAGGTCGGTCCTTATGTAGCATGGACAGAATGAAGCGAAGCGACGGAAGACGGACGTTTTGTTACGTTGGTGTCACTGATATGCGCTCCCCATCCGACCAAGGCCCATTCGAAGCCCTGCTAGCCAGGAAAACGATATTATCTTCCACTACGATTCGCCTCACCAGGCTGGACGTTGGGAAACTTTCATTTGTCGGCACCCTCTTCGTGTTTGCACTGTGCACGAGTGACCAAAGCCCTCATGACAACAACTCCCACTCGCACCGATTGATGGAAACCCGCCGAGAACTCTTCCTTCCCGCCCGGCACTCTCCCGCGATGATATCGCGCGTTCTGGCCCGGGCAGGTCAGCAGGTGAAGCCCGGCCAAGCGCTGTTCGTGTACCGTCGCAGGGGTCACAATGCAGACGAGGATGGCGATGATGGCGTTCGCGAGGAGTACCAGGCGCCATGCGAAGGAGTTTTTGATGAGATTGGGGTTCTGGAGGGGGAAAGAGTCGACGCGAAGTGAGTTTTGAAGGTGACAGGGTGGTGACAGAAGGGATTTTCGTGGCTCATCCGCACCAATGTGACTGCCCTTCAATCGGCATTTCATAGACGATGTCTGGCAGTCATTGTGGAGCCGTGTGGCCACCCAACCGTCTTTGCCGGGATGTGTGCCGTCTGTGGAAAAGACCTGTACGTCTCGTCGTTGCATTCCTTCCCTCCTTCCCTCCATCGACATCGCCAACTCCTCTTACCATTTACACAGCGAAACAGTATTCAACCGCCAAACCGCCGCCCCGCCATCCGCGACCATCGCTGTCGACCACAACGTCGTGAACCTCCGCGTGACAAAAGCCGAAGCCCTGCGCCTGGAACGCGAGACCACGGACCGTCTCCTGCGTTCGCGAAAGCTGTCGCTGGTCCTGGACTTGGACCAGACCATCATTCACGCGACAGTCGATCCGACGGTGGATGAGTGGATGCGGGATCCGTCCAACCCGAATTTTCCCGTGCTACAGGGGGTCCATCGGTTTGTTCTGCCGGACCATCCCACGGTTTACTACGTCAAGTTTCGGTAAGTGGGTGCTGGGACGTTTGCGAACTCAATTGACTTCTGAATTCGCACCTCCAGCCCCAACCTCCAGCTATTCCTTGAGCACATCTCCAAGCTGTATGAGCTCCACATCTACACCATGGGAACTCGCGCATACGCGAATGAGATCGCCCAGAAAATCGACCCCGAGGGTGTCTTCTTCGGAGAACGAGTGTTGAGCCGGGACGAAAGTGGAAGTATGTATCCTGCAACACCGATTGTTTCCAGTCGTGCAACTGACTTATCTCAATTGAAATTCCTAGGCTTTACTGCAAAGTCTCTCTTGCGCCTATTTCCGTTCGACCAGAGTATGGTCGCAATCGTTGACGATCGCGCAGATGTATGGGGCTGGTCCCAAAACCTCGTCAAAGTCCGCCCATACGAATTCTTCCTTGGAATTGGAGACATTAATAGCGCAGTATACGAAGCTGCAAAGAAGGAGGTGAGCTGCGGAAATCCTTCGTTTCCTGTCTCTCTTACAAGACTTTGACACTTTCGACAGCGACCCAAAACTCCACGCCCTGCATTCACCACTCTCCCTCCTCCATCCGCCCTCATTGATCCCATTCCGGGACTCACTTTACCAGACTCAGAAGACGCTGACGAGACGGAGGACACCCCGGAGGAAAAGGAGCAGCTGCTCAGAAGACTGAGCGACGCACAGGCCCATAACCTTGAAGAGCTTGCGTCCAAGCGTCCTTTGAGCTCTATGATGGAGATGGAGGATGAGGACGACCTTTACAAGGACAGGGCGGGTGTTGCTCCATCTGGCGACATGGTCCCCGATACAACGTCACCGGCACCTATGCAGTCGGAAACGTTCTCCCAATCTGCCAAGAGTGCGCCCACTCCGCCATCCCCATTCCACCCTCCACGCCGTCCCGTCCTGCGCGATGACGACTCATCGCTTCTCCACATCCTCGAGATTCTGACCCGCCTCCACACCTCGTTTTACGAGGCCTACGACCGCCATGTCCTCACGAATCCCAGCACGTCGTCTCGGCGTGCGGGCGCCAAGCACGTCGAGCCGTCTCCGGCGCCATTCGCTGATGTCCGGGTCATTCTCCCAGCAATGCGATACCACGTTCTCACTGGTATGACGATGGCGTTCAGCAGTCTTGTTCCTCTTGGCACGGACCCGAAGTTGAATGATTTCTGGAGGCTGGCTGATTGGTTTGGAGGTCGGGTGATGGATGGCTTGGAGTACGAAGTTGAAGAAGCAGACGTTTATGAGGATGGGAGGGAGCCAGCGGGCGAGATTCGGTCGAGGTCTCTGGGTCCAGGGGGCGATGGTAGCGGGGTGAAACGGAAGATGAAGGTGGATTGCTTGGTGGCGGGGAAGAAAGGAACCGTAAAGGTTGCTGATGCGAACGCCATGGGAGTTCCAGTGGTGACCAAAGAATGGTGCGTTTGGAACCGGGACTGCATGCCAAGTGTTACTCACCCACCTTGGTGTATAGGTTGCTCGACAGTGTTTACATGTACTCTCGAAAATCGCTCAGAGCATATCTTCTGGAACCATCAGAGGAGATCGACGAGCGGCTCGATCCGGCCGAATTGAGTCCACGCCCGCTCCCTCTATCGCTGCTACCCTCCCCTCCTGTCCAGGATCCAGATGATGGGATCCTTGCCTCGCCCACAGAGCACCTCTTCGACAATCTTCGGAAAGAGGACTGGGCGGAAATGGACGCGGAGGTGGACGCCGAGTTGGATTCGGATGATGACGATGAAAGTATACTGAAAGATGAAGATGATCGACCAAGTACCTCACCGGGGACCAAGAGACCTCGAGACGATGATGCATCGGTAGGCGAGTCTCCTCGCAAGGGTGAGTATAAACGTTTGAAGGGCTCGGATAAGGCGCCCATATCATCGAAGGTCGAGGCAAAAGGAAAGATGTCTGGCGCGCTGAAAGGGTGGGGATTTCTTTCGGACCTGGACAAGCGTGCAACGTCAGGCAAAGGAAGCGACACTACGGCACTGCAAGATGTGAATAGTCCGTCTAATGAATCTAGTGACTCAGTGGATATGGACACAGGTTCTTCCGAGGTCGGACTCCGTGCAGACAACAACAGAAGCAACCTGTCGGCAAGAACTCCTCGCACTGATGACAGCGTCTCAACATCCGATACCGACACCCTTTCGCGTTTTCGCGGTCGCTCGAAAAAGAGCGCCCTGGGCCAGAATGCCGGACAATGGGAGACAGACTCGCTTGATGACTTTGCTGATATGCTTGAAGCAGAGTTAGATGATTGATTGGACTAGATTTTAAAATGTGAACTTCTTTGTAAATAGTCACAAAACAGATGCCACGATAGGAATTCGGCTGGCCGAAAAGAACGGCGAGCAGCACGGATGCCGGAGCGGACGAGCTCACAGCGAGGGTGGCGGTAGGTAATCGTGCCGGCTGTGTCTTCTGAGTCGGGTGTGGCAGATTGGTAGGTTCCATTCTTCAATCTCAAATTGGTCACGAACCCAACGCTAAAGAAGACCTTCAATGTCCTTGCGACCATCATCGGCTCCCACAACACCTGTAACATGTCTCAGTCTGCCTCTGGCGCCGCGCTGACAACCACCCTCCCACATTTCGCCAAAGACAAGTACCGTGACTCACCCAGATGTTGGTGGACAGATGGACGAGCACGGAGAGGGGCAAGTCGCAGAAATGTAGCGCAACGAGGTTAAATCCAAGCGGATAGGTGCTTGAGCGGATGAATTGCTTCGAGACTTCAAACTCAAGAATACAAACTACTAGCAGTTCCTGCCTTGCTGGCGAGTTCGCTCACTCGATTGAATGTTTGGGTATGACAACAAATGCGCCGTCCGGGAGCTGGAGAATTTAAAAGGAGGGTTCACATTGATGCTAATGACTGAAAGCCGAGGCCGGGCTTGACGGAGGGTTCGGGCGTCTCGAGGGATCATCATTTCCTCCTCATCCTCATCCCAGTGGAAGAACGGGGCTGGTAAGACGGAAGATCCAAAGGCAACGTGAGTGACGTGTCCTGAACGTTCGTGAATTGTGTTGGGACACCGAAAACGTACCTCGCGGCGGTCACCGAAGCTAGATGTTCTATGACTTCCCACTTAGACCCCGGGGCCGACAGCCATGTGGGGCGGCTCACATCTTCATCCACCGCGAACTCCGAATACGGCCAACCCGGCCAATGACCAGGCGAGCCCGCATGATCGTCAGCACTCTCACGCCGCTTCGGAGCAGGGGCGGTTAAGCGCCTCCGGATGGTCCATGATGGTGAAGGCGGGCGATCGCGAACAGTGCTGTCATTTGATCCCACGTCACTCCGATAGCGATGCGCATCCGCGAAGGGTAGGAACTCAGTTCCGTCGTCGGACGGCCCGGGCGTGGGCACGGATGCGGATGAGGCGACTTTTGGCGACCAGACCGATTCGGTCGACTGAGTATAAGAAGGGTAGAGCTGTGGGGTTGCATTCGAGGCGAATGATGGAGACGACGGGCGCGTTGACAAAATCGGCTGTGAAGGATAGTACAGGAGTCGATGGAAGAGATCATCCGGGACCCCAATGAGGGGTGGGTTGACGAAAGGGGAAGGCGCTTTTTTCATCTGAGCGTCCCGCAAAGGAAAACGCCGGGGCCGCATCGAGTCGTTGGGAAGAGGAAGGCGGAAGACCTTGTGACACACGGATAGTGTCCGAGTCAGCTGACGTAGAAGGCTGAAATGTGGCTTCAGCTTAAGAACCCCCAAGAGCCATGACGTGGCTTGTGCGATTCCCCCGCACGCCATCCCGACCGTTGTGCAAGGCGGGGCCGCGGGATAGCGCTGCATTTCCACCCAGATTGGAGGAGCCGACCGACTGCGCCCACGATTCGATGGAATGCGGATAAGTCACGTAGAGGTGCGGGATTGCATTCGAAGCAGACAATGGTGGCGATTGCTGCGTTAATAGAATCGCCAATGGATTGTGGATCAATGAGCGGGACTTTGGCCACTTTCCCCTTGCACACCACGCTCCCGCACTCTGTCAAAGCTGACCGTGACTCACCATAGCGCCAGTGGTGAACAGAGGGGACAGGAGGGGGCTTCAGCACGATGAGGGCGAGGAATAAGACCAACGAAACGTAATCCGAGGTCGGAGCATCAATGCAGCTGGTGAATGGCTTCCAAAACGTCGAAATTACGTCGAACAAGAAACTTTAGCAGTCCGTAACGAGTAAACAGCACATGTTCCTCATCAGCAAGCAGAGACAGCTATGCGGCCTTACAGTGTCTCTTGGGGCATTCCCTGCAGTCTCATTCTCCTGTCAAGAGCCTTGTTTGAATCCGTCCCTTCCTTGTCGTCAAAGATAAGACTGATTCCCGCGATCGGCGGATGAGGTCGTCTCAACGTCTTCCAATACCGATACCGCCTTTTGGTAGCGTCGGAGCCACACTGCCGACCCCACGCATGGAATGGACTTAGCGAGCGCTTCAATCGAGCGAAGATCGAATGGGGTCGATAAGCAGAAAGCACCATCAAGCGGAGTTGCGAGATCTGGGTGGACGGAACGAAGAGTCTCGGTGGACAACAAAGTGCAACTCCGTTGCATTTCATTCAATGAAAACCAGTACCGACGCCAACATGGAGGGACATACGATATTTGACTCAGAGGACGAGGTCGCACTTCGGCAAACAATTCTTGCGAGTGCACGCTCTGTGCAATGGAATTGAGCAAGCCTGGCACGACGGCACGACGGCACAGTGGGGTTCTTGTCCCGCTGCCAGGATCTTGACCTGTTTCCACCACCTGACTGGTTGACGGCTTAGCTGCAATGCTAAGGCGCAGGGCTCCATGATTACTCGAAAGCTGTTCTTTATATTCTCGAACTTCTTTTGTCACTATACACACAACGAATGCAACCGTCCTCATTACAACTTGCGCAAATTCGCGAAAAAAGACTGCTGCTGGCAACGATGACTCCTGGAGGCCATCATGTGAAAATTGACAAATGCCATTCATTTCTCTCGAATCCCGGTCAAAAATGTCACTCCTGTGACCTCTGACGCGTCCTCTCTTGTGCCATCTGTCCGTTACTTCCCACTCCCGGATCCCCCACAAGCGTGGCATCACCCGGCGTCCCCGCCGTCCCACGGAGAACAGACGTCGCGCCTGCATCAGGAATCTCCAGACTCTTACTCCTGCCCGCCTCCAACCCCGCCCCCGCCCCGCCGCCCCCGGCGACGCCCGACGTCGCGTACGCCTCCTCGCCCAACTCCTCCAACGGCCTATCCCACTGCACATCCAACGCCACATCGCCCTTGACTTTGGCCAGCCCCTGGCGGACATAGACTCTCGCACCCGTCGTCGTGCCCGGCAATCCATGCCCTCTCGCACACTCGTCGACCAACCCCCCCGCAACCCCATGTTCGTCCCTCGGGAGCCACACGAACGCCGGCCCCGCGCGCACGGCGGGGTGGACGTAGATGTTTCGGTCGTGAGCGGGGGCGTCGGAGATGTCCGTGTCGAGGGGGATCCGGCGGAGGAGGTCGAGCGGGACGTAGCGGAAGTAGGGCGACCAGTATTTGGTGACGAAGTAATTGGTAAGGAGGGTGGCGCCGAGGGTGATCAGGAGGGTTATTGCGGGGCCCCCTTTGGAAGAGTACGGGTTTTCGTTGGCGGATGGAGATGCGCAGGATGGTGGGAGCGCGGGGGTAGGAGTACTCACAAGCTTGCTTCAAAAGCATGAGCCCCGCTACTGTAACCTGGGCTATGTACAGCCCTACGAGACGAATATCGCAGCGATCATTGGGAAGGTCGACTTGGTAAACCAGCTGAAGAACGGCTTACCAACAAACATGCTCATCATGGCACTGACAAAGAACTTTCCCCCAGTTTCAACCTTGTTGTGAGTTACGTAGAGGTAGTCTGTGGCACAACACGTCAAACTATTTGCACGGGCAACGACCAAAATATCTACAGACGAAACACACCTCGCTTGGTCAGCACCCAAGTGACGAAAAAGAAAAACGCCGCAAACACAGACACCAGTGGTGCGACCGCAAAGTACGCCGCACCAATGATGAAAATCAGCGAAATCTGCGGCAAATACAGGCCGTAGTCGACCTCGGGCGCGTTTGCCCGCTGCGTGTGGATCTTGCGAGGAGTGCTTTGAAGAAAGTCCGAGAGCCACGGCAGAGCGAATATCAGAGCGCCGATTCGGAGGTTGGATATGGCGGGGGCGCTGGTGCCTTGGAGCAGAACTACAAAACAAGTTAGAGGACGGGAACTCTTGTTGGTTTGTTGTGTCTTTGAACTCACTGTACGTAATTTGAAAGGTGGATACTGTTGGAAGAGACGTTGCCAGCTTCGTGAAGATGGAAGGTGGGTTATCGATGATCTCCCGCAGTGCTTGTATCGCTGAGAAACAAAGGAAGGCACTTGGGTCAAAGAACCCATGCTGCAGCCAAGAATTACTCGTACATACCTCCTCCTGATAGTGTCACAACAAAAAGAACATTCACAACCTGGCGATTGTATTACGCCGTCATTGTGTGGACGCAGACTTGATCACTTTTCCGAGTTTCGAGTCTCACCAGAAACGTCAACCACCGCGAAGCGAGGCTTTTTTGCATTGTGCTTATGGTTGCATGTCCCTCGTACTTTGCTAGGAACCTCAAGACGAGTTTGACAAGAAACATGAGGATGGCAAGGAACAGCGATGGCAAAATGCCTTGTATGATCCCGACTAAGACCGGCGGCTGATGTGAGATTCAAATCACCATTGGTGAATACGGGTATTCTTAATGTCTTTAAGAAGAATAAGCTCACCCAATTGGCAATGCCAGCCAGAAAGGGGACAGCTTCCCCAAGTCCCTTGATGGTTGAAATCGAAGCCACGAATGCGACTGGTGAAAAACCGTCAATTTCTTGAAGTTCGTGGTATTTCACAGGTGAACATACCCGGAACAGTCCAGAAAATGATTAAAACAAAGGCAGCGGCAGTGCTTACTGCCGTCCTGAACAGCCTGGACAGATTATCCAGAGGCAAGTTCTCCCACGCGACGTCTTCCGCATCTACTTCTGGAATCACCTCGCCAAAGGTGAAGGGCTTTTCGTGCAGCAGAGCTTGTGCCGCAAGATGAAGTCCCAAGGGATGACGAAACGTGACAAAAACTGCCCCGGTCTTGGGGGCCTCCAGGTCCGACTTCTCTCCCAGAGGTACCAAATCTGTCAGTGGCGCCAGAGCCGAAAGGGCCGTGTGCCCGGCTTTGCCCACGATTGCAGTTCCTTTGTCAAACGCAGATCCTATTTTCCACCCGACGACACCCAGACCGCCGAGGTGGTGGGACATGCTGAAGGAATCTGCAATCCGCGAAGAGGACACGCCTAGCTGAGATTCAGTGGCGGCGTCGGCGGCGTGAGCTGAACGGACGGATTCTTGAACTTGAAGCACGCGAGTGTTCGTTTCCATCACTGCAGGGGCAAGGAACGAGAAGGCGTCTGTTGACTCGGAATGAATTGCAGGAAGAGGGATAGATTGAAGAACGGGAATCTTTAATTCTGAGGTCTGGGGAAGTAAGCAACGAGAGAAGCACAGATGAACCGGCAGTGATAAGTAAGTTTGTGCAATCATTCCATACACGTACACGAATCGTTGGGCGCTTTAAAGTCAGCTCAGCGTCAGACGAATATGGAAGTTCCACGACAGAATGCGCTTGTGATGAGTCCCGCAATTTCTGATCCGACGAGCTGACGTCGCCAGTGCCGTCTCCTTCGCCATTACCGAGGACGTCAGACCCTCGCCTTGCCGAACCAGAATGACGGATTGGTTCAAGGCCGAGTGCAGATCGATCCCCGGACCTGTTTGCTTCCATGCTCGCCCGAGGCTTGTTCTTGTTAATTTCCCGCGCCGCTGCAATGATGTAAGCTGTGGCAAGACTTTCCAATTTGGTAATGACGGCTTCACGGGAAGATATGAGACTGGGCAGCTGAGAAATGTACCTGAGGGTCATGCAGCAATTTAATTTAAGCAGAACGTTCAGTGCGATTCCAAATGAAATGAAAACTGAAAGGCTCACCGATCCAGCACTATATGCTCTACACCCTTCGGAAGAACCCCAAACAGGGCTTGCAACTCGGGAATCGAATTACGATTCTCGGGAACATTGGTAACAAGCAATGTTCGGGAAGCAGGGTTTGAGAGGTGTTTTTCTTCGCACACATAGGTGTGTCTGAGTTGTATGTAATGACGGAACTCCCGTAAGATGATGTAAAGGGTAAAGACTGCAACGGTGATTCCATGGCGTCAGGCGCAACGACGAAAAGACGACGAAACCGTAACACCAACACGTAAAAACGAACGCCATGATGGTGTGGGCCCATAACCTTTTCACGTCTGTAACGTTGCCAATCGTGAACTTGTTCAGCCCCGAGAGGTCCTGCCCTTCGATGGAATTTAGTGGGAAGAGAATCACGAGACCAAGAACCGATGAAACACAGAATATGCTGATGCAAAATCAGATGTCAGGATACATGGCAGAAACGTTCCCGCGCGCGAATCATTTTGTTAAATCCGTACGTCAGTGAAGCCCGAAGATATCGCACGATGAGATATGCTTCCATTCCCGCTCGCTTCAGTAAGTCTTCGTCCTTTGTCCTCCAGGTGGCGAACAGCCAGCCAAATCCTAATGTTGGAGACAAAAGATAGTCCTTGTTAGGTGGGGAGCGCCGGCTATGAATCAAAAATGATGCGATGATTGCAATCTTTTGAAGGACTGTCCCTCATCCCAAACGAAACCCGATCAGAACTCACTCAGGATGGACTTCACTGTTGAAGTTTCGTGCCTCATATACTTGAGGGTAGTAAGGTCTAAGAAAGTTATACGCGGCAAGACATCCAAGCGAAATCTGAACGGGGATTGCCCATTGGCTTTGAAGAAGTCCACGCCCCCGGGTCGAAATCAATGAGCTACCCACCAGTCCGTTGAAAAGCACCGATGACAAGAAAGTTTGGATGTTGGAGTTCTGCGCGGAGAGCGTTTGTTGGTCTGACGCCTGATCCGTCATTGGTGCGTAAGGGAATGTCCGCCACGCGCTGCAGTGTTCTTATGGGTCGAATTCACGCTTCAACACTTTGATTGATAGAAAGAGAGTCCCCTATGATGATGACGATCCAAGGGAGCGAGGCAAATGGGACTTCTTGACTGGCTTGCTGAGAGTGGCGGCTAAAATTCATCACGACCAAAGGAGTTTCATCGTCGAGACACAAAACATACAATTGTACTTCCACTCAACAAAAAATACTGTACATTCTATAGGCTATCTTTTTCGTATAATACTCACTTCTATGAACTCAAAGAGTTAAACAAAATTGCTTTTGAAACGCCCAGAGCATGCTCGCGAGGAGTCTTCCATTCATCTGACGAAGTTCCAGAGTGAACACGTGGAATGTGCGCTAGGAGTCGTGTGTCAGGACAAGACTAAGAGATTCACGGCAATACCAGTGTACTGACTGTCACCCCAATCGCCTCTGTGCACTATTTCCACCATGTTCTTTACGACAAGTCCAAATCAGTTGCAATATTCACAAAAAAACAGTTGTCTGACACTCACTTTGAAGAAACGCTCTCGAGATTCCTGCGAGAAGGCCTGCCCAACATCCTTAACGACGTAGATCTGGGACTGAACTCCTTTCGCTCGATTTATAGGACCAGTTATGGGAGCAATCTCGACGGTCATGTTTTTGAGGGATGATGTGAATGGTACTAGATTCCTGGCACCGAAGACTTGATATGCGGAGTCAGCTTCGAACATATGAAAATGCGTTTCGAATCATTCGAAGAAACTCACGAACACCCTTTCCTGGAAACTTTTTCTGTGCCAGGTCAAAGATTTCCCTGGTCGCCATGATAAAAATCTTCATTGAATTCCAACACGTTAGCAATGACTTGCGCGGTGGAATTACAGAACCGCGCCAATACTACTCACGAATTGTACAGCACAGGTGCCGGGGTAGTCCTTTTTGACCTTTTCAGGCGACCGCGGAGTGTAAATCGCTAAAAACAAACAACGATGTAACTTCACTACAACACAGAAAGACCCTCGACTCCACAAGTGACGAACGAACCTTGCAGCAACTTTCCATCAAAAGTAGGTCGATAGTCCCAAGTGCACTGAGCATGCCACTGGCTGTCTTTCAAAGGCCCTACGATACCCTCGCTGTACGGATCTGAGAACACGAGCTCAAACGACGTCGTGTACCCGTTAGGAAATCTGAACGGAATTCTCGTTGTGCCTCCAGAGCTGACGTCCGACCCCCTTGATATGGTGGATATTTCGTCGCCTGATGTTTCAGCGACCATTGACTGTACACTGTGTGGTGCAGCAGCAACGGAGGGCTGTCGGGAGAGTACTCCGATTTGAGAAATGGATCCATGTGACGTGTGTGACGTGGGGAGAGAGTAATTTTTCCGATGGAGAGACGAGTCTGAGTCACTGCGCGACACATACGAGCCGGAGCCTGGCCGGTCCAGGGACACGGGAGAAGTCAATCGCGAAGGAATTGCTGGAATTGCGGGAGTTCCTTCAAACGGCCGGGCCTCCATCATGGCATCAGGAAGTTGAAAGTACCCAGGAACGGACACGCTTGAAGGAGACGTAACGTATCCCGGACTTCGTGGCGATGAGCTGTCGTTGAACGAGACAGCCGGGGGGACCGATCGCCTGGGCGAATTGAAGATTGGACGAAGTTTGGGCGAAAGGACGTTGGGTGGGGATTTTCCGTCGAGCAAGGTTGTTTGACGGGATGATGCAGTCTGTTCGGCACAAAATGTGAGTTAAATGGCGGTTTCAGCCTCCTGGGATGGTGGGCAAACGTGACACTTACAGATAAATTGGTGGTCGACGACGCAGGCGATCCCTGGGACTCCTGTCGCCGCACTCTCAAAGGTGTCCCAAACTCCGGTGATCCTACAGCCGAAGGTACAAGAGTAGGAGATTGATCCAGTTGCGGTACTACAGAGTACTCCGGTAGGGGTGGTGACCTAAGCACTTCATTGCGTGAAGGGCCGATGGATGGGCTCCGTTCTTCCACGGTGAAGACAGAAACGAAACTGCCTCGAAGTCTTGCGTCATGCAGAAACCGTCGTTACCAGGTGTTGCCCCCAGAAGTTCAGGTGATCACCTACTTTTGGAACATTGCATCCGCGAGCACCGTCTTCGGAGCGATTCCCTCCCTCTCCGCACGTTGCAGCACCGAGTGAGGAAGCTCGGCAAACGACACCCGACTCCACAACTGCTGCCGGGCCTCGTCGGTCAACCAGGGTTTGTTCCTGTGCACTGCGATGTAACCCCTGACAAGTGTGTAGGTGTCGGTTGGCGTCCACCCGTTTCGACCGTCGCGGAGTGTTGACGACGTTGATGGACGAGGGGCCACGGGCACGGTTTGTTCCCGATCGCCGTCTGCCACCAAGGTCGGCGAACGCTGGAGTTCTTCGAATTCTTTAGCGACAAGAACGGCCCGGTCTGCCACTTCCAGGAAGAACTGAAGAGAGGCTCGCGAGAGGGCGGATGGGTCTACCATGAGGATGGAGGCAGACACGTCAAGGACGGGAGCGTGAGGTTTGCCGAGGAACAGGTGCAGTTCCTCCATGTCCTGTATGCTGGCGTTCTCAAACGATACATATCCCCAAATCGAAGCAATGGATTCGGGGGGTACATTGATTCCCGAGGATCGCTTGGCGTCAAAGAAAGACCGAATGAGTTGCAACCTGGAGGACGGCTCCATGCTCTCCAGGACTCCTTCCAGGGTCTCCGGCTTTAGCACAGACAGCAGTTTGGGATCTGTAAGGACGGCCCCAGAGAGAGCCATGATGCAGTTCGTCGCCAGTTCCGCGATGTCTTGTGATCCCCACTTCAGCGACTGGACTGCGATTGCGTGAACCTCGCTCATGTTTCCGTTCACATCGGACTGTCCACCAGTGCTGTCCGTCCGACATGACTCAATGGCGCTTTTAAGGACACCAGAGTAATAGTCTCGGAGTTCCTCCAGCCCCAACATTTCGGAAATCGTGTACACCCCGACAATGAGGTCCCACTGCCTCTCGGGAATCGCCATCGAGCTCGTTTCTAGCGGTTCGTCGGTGTACAAGTACCAGAGAATAAAGCCGAGGGCCTCATGGAGGAGGGGGTGGTCGGGAAGAAGAGGTAGGTCGTAGGATTGAACCTGGAGCGACGGTGCGCGAACTTCCGAGAAGAGGTGGTCGAAGAAGGGAGAGCGACGCGAGAGAACTGCGCGCGGGATCAGAGTAAACCCATTTCAATCAATATTTGCGGGTGCTACGCTCCTTGGAAAGTCAATCGTCCGGCTTACCAATTCGATGTGCTGGGAAAGTCGAGACCTGCTCTCTTGAGTCAGTTTCGGGTATTAAAAGTGACAATTCATATCAAGGCCCTACCTTTCCTTCGGTCGTCTGCAGTCTCAGCATTGCGTCCACATATTTTTGGGATTTGAGCCACGGAACGAACCCCAAGGCAAGTGGCGCTCGCTTTCCCGCAATCTTTTGTCCCTGTGCGTTTTTTTCGGTGCTGCGAGACCGTTTTCGCCTCGATCCCGACGACGTCTTGGACGACTGGGAGCGAGACCTAGTTTGCGGTGCCGGTGTTGTTGAGGGTTCATTGTCATCCGCGTTTCCCGCCGTCGCGTCGCTGGAATCCGCCGTTGGCAACTGATCTCCCGTCAGCATGAATAGGGTCTTCGCGGGTATTGGGCGATGCCAGAAGAAGGAGGTGCCCACGTGCCCGGCAGAACTGTGGCTGATCTTATTTCAAACTTACCCTCGGAGCTTTGGATGAGGGGTCAAAACATTCACAGGGATTTTCTTTTTCGGTAGACTTCAGAATAAATGGCTTAGATACGTTAATATGGCAGTTTAGCACTGCCCCGCAGGAATCGTCGTTATGAATTTTTCAAGGCCGGACGGTTTCACTGCGCAAAGGAGACCGCGCGCAAACACCTCTGCGACAATTCGTGCACCGGCTGCATTTGTGTGCGTGTGGTCTCCAGGTAAAAAGTCCGCGAATGTCGTGGCGTTTCCTGAGCGCCCTCGGCGTTCCCTGACTTCACCTTCTGGAAAAATATCCGCTCCCCGTTGTTCGGCTTATTCACGCCGAAGTCCGAAGAGATTGTTAGTAGAGGTCCCCAGCGGTTCCAGGGTGTAGCGTTGGGTCATAACATTCACATTGATTTTCTTTTTCGGTAGACTCCAGCATAAATAGTTTGGATATGTCATACAATAAGCAGTTCAGCACTGCCCCGCAGGGGTCTTTGAAATGAAGGTTTCCAGCCCCGACGGTCTCACTGCACAGAGCAGACCTCGCACAAACGCCTCTGCAACAATTCTTGCACCGGCTGCATTTGTGTGCGTGTGGTCTCCAGGCAAAAAGTCCGCGAATGTGGTGGCGTTTCCGGCCTTTTGCCATGCCGAAGCCGCAAATTGGAAATGGCTCACGTAGGATACTCCCGTTTGACTGGCAACCTGCTCAGCAAAAGGTACAAAGCGGGGGGGCGCGAGGACAAAGGTACCGCTTTCCCATGGGTTGTTCGGAGTTTGGGAGCTGACAATTACTTTTGCCCCGAGGCTTTTGAACTTGTTCACAGCGTTTGTAAGATATGCTGGGAATGTTAGCACTGTCTCCTTCGTATTACTGGGGTTTTTTAAATTCTCAGTGACGACGCGACCCATGGTGAGATCCACCACTCACCCAGACGTAACCACCACACATGTTTCACTCCCAGCTCCCGGGCACGCAGATCTCCCATTATCAGTCGGATTGGGCGAGCCACCGTCATTATGACCGAACTCTATCACAACAAAGTCGCCGGGCTTCACCAACGACGCGATTTCATTGAATCGTCCTTCCCGTGTGAATGAGCGGGCAGACCGCCCAGGAAAGGCCTTGTTGACGACAGCGAGGCTAATCCAATCCTTCAGATGGCCACCCCAACCTTGCCTTCCTGCTGTCTCACTGCCCGGCGCCATCGTCGAGTCTCCGGAAAGGTAAACTGTTGGCGCGGCGATTGCCTGGCCAAAACACGCCAAGCCGAGTACGAGGGCGATCAAAAGACGCCGAGGTGTAATCATATCAGTCTGATTTGCACGTATGTAGTGGGTAAGACAATGGGTGGCGGCGGATAAAGAGGTAACATTATCAGGGAGAATCTCGGCGACGTTCCCTGTCGTGTTTTGCCTTTTCAAAAAAGAAACCGCCCTCGGTTGCTCTCGAAAGCGAATAGACCGTTGATCAATGCAACATCCATCTCTTCGCATTATTTTTCGAATAATCAAACATTACTAATAACAAACGTGATAGAATAAGCCGAAGTGGCCGGAAAACAGTACACAAATGACAGAGGAAACGGCGAAAGCTGAATATACAAAATGTGCCTCACAGAGGCCAGAGTGACATGTGAATTAGCGATGAGACCTGTGCGACTGCGACTGCGATGCCGGCGACGAATTACGGTGCAGGTATTGACCGTGCTGTGAAGGGCCAACGTCCGAGTTGTAGTAGGATCCGCTGAGAGGTCTCTGCATGAGATGAGCTATCGGTGGGATGCAGACGTAAGACAGAGGTCGTTGAGGTGCACTTTATCAGTTGGAACGTACAGTCCCCCCAATCACCCCTCTCGACAATCTCCTGCATTATCTGGAGCCAACACGAACATCACCGTCAAATCGGTCGCCGATGTATGTTGGCTGTAATAGCGAGCTCTTACCTTGAACAACCGATCCCGCGACTCTTCTGGAAACCTCCGTCCTGCCTCTTTGATTACGAACACTTGCATCCGAGATCCTTTCCCCCTGTTGATGGGTCCCGAAAGCGGTGCTATCTTGACGCTGACGCCTCGGAAAGCAGATGCAAAAGCATCGAGGGAACGTGTGTTGAACACTACGAGGATAACATTACGTGTGGGAGGTCAGCATCAGTGTAGCGAGGTCAGATAAAAAGGGCGTTCGCACGTACCTGTTCCCTTTCGAGGAAAGTGCTTTTCGGCTCGGTGGTATAGATCAGCTGTCGCGAGCACGAACAGCTGTAGGTGTCGATGAACAAAGTTGTCAATACAAGGCAGAAAAATGAAAACTCGGTACACAGTCTCACAATTTGCACAGCGGGTGCTCCAGAAGCTTCCCGAGTTCCCTTCTCTAGAGCTTTTGGAATGTACGTGACTGGAATGGGGTGACATTCTGTCACCACACGCGCCTCAATACGAGCACTCAAACACATTATTCCTCACCAGCGTAGAGCTTCCCATCAAAAGCCGCCCTATACTCTCCTCCCACGCTTTGAGCCTCCTCCCTCCACCTCAAAGTGTCAACCACACTCTCATGCTGAGGGTCCGCGAACCCCAGCTCAAACACCGTAGTGTGTCCATTGGGGAACAGGAACGGCATCCGCACCATGTGCACGAATGTTCCCGAGTCGGTCGATGTACTATCTTCCGAAGACGAATGCTGCAGAAGTCGGGGTCGCTGGGATCCTATCGACGGGTGATGCGAGAGTGATGATGCGCGCGAGTGGTTTTGGTGTGTGTGGTGATTAACAGGCTGCCCCATTTCCATCGAGAACACGAGTGAGTCGTTAGGATGAGACTTTTGGCTCAGAATGGATGATCTTCTGTTGTTGGGCTGCCCTAATGGCGGCGATGGTGTCGGGCGACCATAGGCGGCAACAAAGGCCTCTGGGCTGAGGTAAGGCGGCGCAGGTCCGTGAGCATCGTTAGGAGGCGTGGGTGGGTTGCCGAGGAGGGAAGACCGCTTGGTGGGAGGTGGCACAAATGAAACGTAGTCTAAAGCTGGTGGTGGGTTCGGAGGGGTATGAGACTTAATAGATCCTCGTGCACCTGGCGATGAGGAGCGCAAGATGGCATCTGATGTGCGTTTAAAGGGCACGGGACGTATTGCTTTAGGAGCTAGCAGGCTTGGAGGAGAGGTCGTGCTTGATGGCTGAATAGCGTCGCAAACAAGACGTGGGAAAGAATTGGATGGGTCCGACAACGCAGAGACAATAAAAACTCACCCCCGAGTCCGACTGTGCTCTCGCGTGACCTCCTGGCACAGAGAGCGAATTGAGGCTGGACCTTCTACCCGGGATGGCAAACAGGACCGAGTCCGATTGGCTAGTTCCATTCTGAGGCGGCGAAGAGAGGATTGATTCATCCGAGTCCTGGTCCGCGTGATCGTTGCCTCGCTGTGGGGGTGTCTGGGCCGGCGGCATGGATGTTGGTCGGTTGGGTGAAGATTTGGGGGACGGTGCTTCGCTCTGAAAGACGCTGCTGAGGCTGGATCGAATTCTAAATCACACGAAAACACTTTTAGTGCGTAGCTCGAACTGAGACACATAGACGTTCACTCACTTCTTGAGGAAGGCATTGTTGACCAGCTTCTTCGGCGCAATCCCCTCGACGTCGGCCCTTTGCAATATCGCTTGCGGCAGCTCCATAAACGGCACTTTATTCCACAGTTTCTGTTTCGCCTCATCCGTCATCCAGGGCTTGCTCCTGTGTATCGCAATGTACCCGCGCACCATCGTGTACGTCTCCGCCGGTGTCCACCCTCCTTGATTGTCTCGGGACACTTCGAGAGACATTGACCGTATGGGAATACTGTCAGCGTAATTGTCTGATTGTGATAGACGAGGGGATGGTGTCCGGGGCGGGCGGGTGGTTCGCCAGACGACCGTGGCGCGGTCGGCCACTTCGAGGAAGAAGGCCATGGAGCACCCAGATAGGGCGGACGGGTCGTCCATTAGCGCATTTGCGGCAGCGTCGAGTACAAGAGGGTGGGCTTGCCCTAGGCTGTTGTGGAGTTCCTCGATTTCCTGGATCGAGGTGGACTTGTCAAAAGTGACGAGGATCCAAATCGAGTCCGCGGAAACAAGGGGCACGGTGATACCAGCATTCTTCTTCGCCTTGAAAAAGGCCCCGACTAGTTCCACACGCCCCGAGACATCCGTGTTCTCCAGAATGCGTTCAAACGAATCCGGGCTGAGGAGGGAAAGCGCTTTGGGGTCAGTGAGAGCAGAGCCCGCGACGTCCATGAAGCGCTTTGTGGACTGCTCAGAGATGTCCACACAATCCCATTTCACTGCTTGGATCGCAATGAGATGAAGCTCGTCCAGCGAAGCGCCGGCCTCCTGTTCCGCATCAATCGCAGCACGCAGCGACCGTCCGTAGTACTGCTTGGGCTCATCAAGGCGAAAAAGATCTGATATTTTGTACACGCCCAATATGAGTTCCCACCTCCCGTCGGCGATGGCCATTGAACTTGTTTCGAGGGGCTCGTCAGTGTACAAGTACCACAACACAAAGCCCAGTGCTTCTAGAAGTAGTGGGTGTTCGGGCATGATGGGAAGGTTGTAAGAGGGGGGTTCCAATGACAGCTCTCGGTGTTGCGAGAAAAGCTCGTCAAAGAATTTGGAGCGACGTGCAAGGACTGTGAAAAATCGATAGCCTGAGATATTCGATTTAAGTACGCAGGTACTTCCGCGAACTCACCGACTCGGTGCGCCGGGAACGTGGACATCTGGCACGTGGGTTTCTTTCACTGCGGCTTATCGTCGAGAGTGCGCGGATTACTCACATTTCCCTCCGTAGTCTGAAGTTTCAATACAGCATCTACGTATTTCTGCGATTTCAGAAAGGGTACGAAACCAAGTGCGAGTTCCGCGGTGGTGGCCTCGTGACCCTCGGCGGCTATACTTGAATTCTTGTCCCTGCTTCTCGACCTTCGTCCCTTGGAAGACGTCGGACTCTTGGGGGAATGCGATCGTGTCCGCGAGTGTGTTTGCGACGACTTCCTCCGGACGGGGGATGCCTGTTGTGGGGCGTCCAGGGGCGCGGTCTCTCCCGAGGATTCCCGAAGCGGCGCCAACATCAGACCGGGCGAATCGACGGTGTCTGCGTGCAAGGGAATGGGAACCCAGAAAAGGTGTCGAAAGATGGTTGGGGGGACAACTTTCCAGGCGGGAATTGAACCGAAATACCCTTTTGACCCTGAGATCTCCTTCCCCGATGATTGGCGGGAAAATGACTCAAGAACAGGTGCTACTTATCATGCCAGCAACCAGCAAATGAATTTCGGGTTTTATCGGTCATGCGCATCGTTTACAAATGAAAGAAAATCAATTCACCCAAACAAAGGGCACAGCTCAAAAAATGTGGAGTCCTGCGGCAACGCGATTAAGTTGTCCCGTCCTTTTGCTTTACAGTCGCACAGGCTGGAGAGGACTGGGACCATTTCACCGAAATGCCGCAGAAGCTCTAAACTCTTGCTGCACGGCTCGCGTTCAATTGCCGCTTCCGTTCGATGAAACCCTGGAGTGTGAACTTGCGGGAGGGAAGATGGTCTCCGTTGAACACGACACATATCCTCGCGTTCTCATGATACTCGAGGTCTTGAAGGAGCTTGGGCGTCACCAGAAAGTACTGAGACGAGCTGTCCCGACAAGAAACCTCCACGAACTGTGAATGAACAAGGCGCTCGTTGCGAGTGTCCATGCCTACATTTCCATTGTCATCAGTGACGACGTGAACCCAGCTAAAGAAGCAAGAAATTGAGTTGGAACGAACCTTGGTTGATTTCGTCGACAATTCGGAAGGGTACAATGGCCAGTTCTTGCATAGACATCAGATACAGAATAGTCGACACCGATCGTTCCTATATCCACAAAATACGAAAGTAATTCCAAAAGAAAGAAATTGCGAAACCACGACTGTCACTTACGCCACCAGATTGTCGAGCTGGAGATAAAACCTGAAGAGATTCCGAGTCGCGGAACTTGACGAGGATTTCAATTCCCCAAGTTTCAAAATTCTTTTGATCTTCGTCTAAGGTTATATCAGGCACCACGCTTAGTAGACGTAGCTTTTAAAAAAAATCCAAATGGACTCACGCAGGCGAACTTGTCCAGCACAACCGATGCCTGTCAAAAGAAGAAGAACAACTACATGCTGAATTGTTCTCGCATGGAATTGTCCAGACACTCACGCCCCATATGGTCCGCAAACTTCGTGTTGATCGTATCGCACAGCGCCTTCACGTTAGGATACCACTTCCCCTACACGACAAACACCACAAAGATGAACCCCCGTCGCAACACCTGTCATCGCCGCAGCCGTACCTTGAGCTCATCAAACTTCTGCGCCTTCGTATCCACGTCCGCCTGCGTCTGGTTCACCTCATTTCTCTTGGCCTTGATCTGGGCTTCATGCCTTCTGAATCGGTTGAGAGCATCCGGGTCAGCGTCCTGGTAGGCATCCAGCTTGCCCTGCTCCGTGCCCAATTCGACCTCGCACTCTTCGAGGGTCTTGCTGTCTTCTTGCGCAAGGTATGCCTGGAAGTGTGTGGTGATGGTATCGGTTGGGGGTGATCCGTTCCCATTTGGACTGACTCACCTTGAGTTCTTCCCATCTATCACCGAGCTCCTCTTGTCTATGCTGCAAAATCGCATTCTTTGCCACCGTCGCCTTCTTCTTCACCTCAACTTGCTCCTTCGCTGTAATTACAAATACCGTTCGCATCAATATCTGCATGGCACAAATACTGTGAAGGCACGCCACCCACCTTCCAAGAGAAGAGCTTCCATGTTCGCCAGACGATCACCACGCTCCTTCTGCGTTTCTTTCAACACGCGCAACTGTTCTTCAAGCTGATCTCGTCGCAGACTGGCAACGAGGTTTTTTCGGAATATCTCTCGGCTCGCCTGCCATGCATGCTGGAGTGATATGGTGGTGAGTCTCGATAGTACTTAAAGTCAAGAACCGCAAGCACAATCGGTCGACGTACATGAGCATTTTTGAAGCTCTCTAGCTTATCCAGACATGCTTTGCGATACTTTCTCTCTTGTCTGGCGATTTCCTGCTGCAACTCAGTTGCATCCACTTCCAGGCTACGCAGTTTGGATTCCTTCATATCTATAAGGAAAAAAAACGTTGGCTGCACAAAATAAGGAGTTTCATGTTTTCCCTGTACCACTCACATAAGGCATTGACGTGAGACCGATAAGCGTTCTTCTTCTCAACAAGCGCAGCTCTTTCCTCCAGAATGGCTCTCTACAAAATGAGCAAAAATCGAATTCAGTATAAAATACGTCCTTCTGACAATGGCTGCGAACGTACCCGCTTCGTGGTCAGCTGTTCCAGGATACCTCTATGTTTCCTGACTTCCTGACTGTTGGCCGCAATTTTCTTTTCGAGCTCCGCAAAACGAGATTGACAGTGCGCAGCAGCTTCTTGGAGATCTCTGCGAGCGTCGATGTCTTCGGCTGCGCAAAGTCCAAGATTAACGAATGTCAGTATCACCACAGCGCAGGAACAAAGTTGACGTCACACCTCCTGCCGTGAAAATCGTGGGTTCCTTCATTTCAGTGGTGAGAATAGAAGACTGTCCATGCCGACTGAAAAGTAGAAGGACGGGGGATGTATGAGGGTCGAACCAATGCGGACGAAACAAAAATCACACCCGTATTCACCTGTTTATCTGGAAGGACGTGTTGCCCACAAAATATCGTCTAATCTGGCTATATCGTTCCAGCGCGTCGATATTGGGATCAGCTCCAGGACGCGCAAATGGAATCATGTGAACAAAGTTTTGGCGGCAAAGGAACTGAAGTATTCTTTCGGGCCCTTGGAGAACATCAATTATGTACCCGTCAAACCCGTAACGACGAAGCTAGTGCGATAAAAGGTCCGAATCGGATGTGACTGGAGAATAAAATTCGTGTGACAAAGCACTCACCTCATGTCGGTCTATTGGTACGTTTCTTCTGTATTCTTCCACAGACATTTCATTAGATTCCGGCGCGGTCAATGTGATTCGTAAGTTTTGTCTGTCGAGGAGCTCCCGCGAAGCTCTGTGATAATCCTCCTCATTCGCCAACACGATCGCCTTGAATGTGACAATAAATTTGAAGCCGTGTTGAACGAACACGCAAACTCCACCTCACCATAATATTACCGCCAATTGCAGTTTCCACCGTTCTCAAGACCCAGTCCGAGCCGTCTTTCACAGAAATTTCTACGCCAACGGGATCAAGAATATCCGAAAACGTCTCACGATGGCCTTTCATCCATTCCACGGCTCTAACTGCCTGAGGATTCCATTGTTCTATCCTTTTATACTTTTGCACCCGAATATCATCCATCATCTGCAATCGACGTTCAACGTCGGCGCTTTCTGTGCGAACTCCATTTAGGTCCCTCCTGAGCTCTTCACCCTCACTCTCTTTGTCATTGACTTTGAACTCAGCTTCCGTCATCGCGGATCGGAGTTTCTCAACCTCGGTGATCAGCTCAGCAAACTTTCCTGATGGTTGCACATTGTCGTCCAACGGCACTCCAACTTCTTCACAGACAGCCCTGGCCTCACTAGCCCTCCGTCGCAGCGTCTCAATCTCAGCTTCGACGTCGCGGACGGTTTTCTTGCGCTGCTCCTCTCTCCTCCGCGCGGCCCTTAGTTCCGATTTCGCGTTATCCGCAAGCTCCTCCAATCTTCCGCGGGCCTCCGTGATTGTCATGATATCCCTCATAATATTGTTGTACTCCTTTCTAGCTTCTTTTGCGCTGTTGTGCGCTTCTTCCGCGTCCGATTTTAATGCTTCGATTGCCTGCTGCAATGGACGATCTTCATCCTTCAGCCGTGCTTGCTCAGCTTCAAGGTTCCGGAAGTGCACACGTCCTGCCTTATAATCGGCGTGGTCTTGCTTGTACTCCATATATGCCACTGCAGTTGCCCAGTACTGTATTTGAGCGATAATGTTTTCGCGCTCTTCGAGCCTGGCAACCTGAGCCTGGAGATCGGCGTTCTTCGCTTCAAGATCGGCGAGACTTGCTCGAAGGGAAGCGAGACGCTAAAGTAAGAAAAAATGTGTCACGTCACAGTCACAGTGCAACAATAGCGATATTCTAGGTTCTCACTTGCTCGGTGTTCTTGTGATCCTTTTCGAAGCTGGCTAACTCTTGTTGAATCTTTACCATATCTTCACCCAAGGCAGCACGTTGTGTCTCGTGTAAAAGCTGAATTGAGTTCATCTAAGGCCAATGTCAAAAGGTTCGAGGTCAAGCGGTCGCGGCGCAGGAGAAAGTTTCGAGCAGACTAACACCAGCGAAGTGGCTCACGCGGTCTTGAGGAAGGACTTGACTTTCATGTGGGCAATCGATTGCCATAAAATGACTCATTTCATCGAGGATACGGAACTCACCATAGATTGTCAACCTGAATATTCAGCTTTCGCACCTTCTCTTTGATAGCATCGAATGTGATTTTCTTCCCTAATTGCGAACGTGATATAGGTGATACTGGGAACGCGAGGACAGTCGAAGTTGAATTCACCGTTAAGAGACCAGTTGCTTCCTGATCCTGCATTCGAGAACTCTCGTTTGATAGCTATATTGCCCTTCGAGTGTCGCAATGTGATTTCAACTTCGGCTTTTTCACGCCCGTGCTTCACGAAGTTCATCAGTGTGTTCTGGTCTTTGAGAATCTGTCGAGAATTTGAACGTAAGAATCAAATCACCACTCCTCCCAAAAATTATACACCCACGGAAGGATTTCCCCCAAGGCCGATGACAACTGCGCAGACCAAAGTGGACTTTCCCGTGCCGTTCGGTCCAATAATCATGTTCATTTTCGGTCCCGGTCGCCATCTGTAAAACGGTCCGGGAGGAGAAGATAAAAGCACCATCCGCTCGGAACGTGATAGAACTCTCACTCTGCACTGTTGTAAGTGAGGAAGTTCGATACTTTGATCTTCAGTATCGCACCGTCCTTGTACCTGGATGGAACGAAGGGGGGGTACGTAATGACAAACCACATTGATTCGACGCTTGCGAAGCTCCAAGGTCTCACTCGTGAGCATTAGGAAACTCTTCGTCGTGTATCCGTTTCTTTTTCGCCCTGGGGTCCCCCTGTTCAGGCTCTTCTACATCGCTACCCTCGCTCACAGTCGTTCGTTTCCGATTGCTCGAGGTTCTCCTTTCCTCCGATGTTTCCTCGTCAGAATCATCCACAGGTTCAATAAGCTCCCGCGGGACGCGACGGCGCGATGGTCCCGCGACGGGGTCGTCTGATGACATGCCAGTACTGGAGTGGAGCAAAATTCTTCGCAAACGAAAGCCACTGCAACTACTGCTTATTTACAGGAAGACTAATGTGCTTACATTAGTTATTCATTCTGCTGTATCTATTTTTCTTCGCTTGTTAGGTTTCTCGAAGTCTGCAAGCGAAAATGTAGTTCTTGAAGTTAGAACCGCACATCCTCTTCCATTTTTTCCTTAAGGCCAAACATACCTTTATCGGTTCCGGCACGAACACCACCAAGGCCACCTTCTCGACGCTCAGTACCGCCATCTTGATCCCTTCCTCGTCCCCTACCAAAACCAACGCGGAGCGCCTTCCCCCACATGGCGTCCTTGCTCGTGTCCTCCTTGCTCAGATGCGTCCACTTCGTTCGGCCCTTCATGCCGAAATTTCGCACTTGCATCACCTCGGGAAGGATAACTTTATCCACCATGTCTTCTCCCGTCGCTTCGTCGTAGTCACGTTGAAGCACCTCCTCTCCAGTATGTTGAAAGAATGCTCCCTTGTGATAGTACTTCTGCAAGAATCGATACTTTGTCCGGTCCTTCTCTGCCTCTTTCTGGGCAGCAATCCTCTCCATATCTTCTGCCTCCCTTTCCGCTTCTGTCATATTGCGACGGCGCTCCAGTTCCTCCTGCTCCCGAACGTATTCTTCTCGCTCTTCTTTATCCCTCAACAAACGACGAAGATGCCGAAGCTTCCATTCAGCGTACTCGCTGGGTGGGTCAACTCCATCTGTATCGTCAACAGACATTTTCTGGTTGGCGGCATTAGCTTGATAATTTCGTAAGACTAACAGATGAGAGATTTCATTCGAAAGCCGCGCCTACCGGTGTCCAGTTCTTTCTTCACTTGTTCCGCAACCATGAGGTGGGACTCCCGTTTCCGATCATTAAGGGCCTGCTTGCGCCGCTCCTCTTCAGCTTCTCGCTCCTGCTCGAGGCGTTCCTTTTCGAGTACTGTTTCTCTTTGACGCCTGAAGCAAATGTGAAGAGTAAGACTTTCTGGTCATATACATTCTCGAGAATCGAAAACTTGGCTTTGCCTCGATTCATAACACTTACTTCGGCACAAAAACCGGTCTCAGCAGTGTCCTCTCCTCTTCGCTTGACTCACTCTCACTTTCGCTTTCCGATTCATCAGAGGTCTCGTCTTCAGCGGACCCTGCTTCCTCTCGCTCTCGCCGCTCTGCTTCCAGCTCTTCTGCTCGCCGCCGTTTCAACGCAAGCTCTCGAGCAGCGGCTCGACGTGCAGAAGCAGCAGCTTCATCGTCGTCGTCGGGTGGAGGAGAAGAGGGGCGGATAACAGCTGCGCAATGGAAATTTCGTGAAATTGGATGACAAAAACCTAAAGTCACATGGCTCTCTTACGTTCCAGTTTTCTCCCACTGAATTTTTCGCGTGTAGGTCGAACATCGTCTTCCTCTCTGTCCTCTGCGTCTGACCCATCACGTCCTGGCCGACGGCCCCCACCCGAGCCCCGTGATTCAGCGACTCTTCGAAGCCTTCGATCGGCTGCAGCGTCGATGCCTGTGGGAATGGGCTGAGGGTGCCGACCCGCGTCAATGTGATCCACTTCAACCCGTCTCGCGGACCCTTGCAGTTCACGATCATCTTCCTCTGCTTCCGAGTCAGAAGATCGAAGGTCTGCTTCTGTTACTCCTTTCGGAAGCTGACCAGCCCGATAGCGAGCGATTTTAGGCGGCATACTGTTATTTCTAACTACACTTTCATGTGGCACCTGGCTACGGTACCGATAGAAAATAAGTACCACGCCTGCACTTTATATCGTCTCGCAACGGATACGCATTAACATGGTCATTCTGGGATGGAAAATGTTTAGTATGCTCTGTGTTGCGGTGGACTGAATGATATGGTCTGCTCTGGCATTACCGTTTTTTATCTGATACAGAGATCACGTTGGCTGGTTCTCAAACCGGACAACTGAGAGTGCAACAGCGAAAAATCCTTCAACGGTCAATACTTTAAGAACAAGACTCGATGTTATGGTCTCAAAGAAAGCCTGTAGGGGAAATAAAGGACTTGTCATTGAGACAGGTTCATGGTCACCTTCCAGGTCGCAGGGAGTGATGTTTTTGTGTCCCGGCTGTCGGGTGACATAAAAGCCGCGCCTCACGGGTCCGCGTGACTATTAAATTTTAGCTTCAAGGAACACCTCAGAGCCGCTTGCGATATACTGTTCGCGCAAACCAGTGGTGAGTCCCCGGCCGCACCACCATTCGGGACAAAATGTGCCTGCTCGTCCGCAAAACCCGACTCACCTCATTCACGCTATTCGCGACGCAATGGCACTCGAAATCATCACCTCAGCTATATCTTTCGGCATCCTACTATCACTCCTCGCCTTTTCCATCTGGATTCTTTCGATGTTTGGTCAGAAGTTGAGGTCGCTTCCCTATGGAGTAGCCGCGAGCGAGAGTGAAACTGCTCCTCGACGAAACTGGATCTTGTTCCAGAATGGCGGGAAGGGAGAGCTGCAAACAACTCCGCACCCGGACATCAAGGTCGTTCTCGACGTTATTCTGGTGAGTTAGTCATCGCCTAAGGAAATTTTAAGGTTCCGGCCGGGGACAATCACCACCATCACCGGACCACCTTTCCGTTTCAATGCTGGAACTTCGGGACATCACAATGGACAGTGGGATGTCTCGCGCTCCCATCCGGAAGGCTCACTACGGTGTGGCGAGGAAAACCACGACCGGTCGTTGGTTGCCCCCCTCCATCAGAGTTCCTTCAGACGTTCCGGGAATCATCTTCAAGTTGACCATACATATACATGGGCTTTTTGGAAGAGAGAGCTCTGGACTTTTGGTTCGGTTCGTTGGGACACCGTCCCGGAAACTGTTGATGAAATCACATGGACTCGAAAAATCGTCGGCTAATTCGAGAACTTCTCTTCCCGTTTGATTGTGTTAAACCGAGCCCATGGCGGGGTCGGAGAATCGTCTACCAGTTGTTGTGCCCCGGTTTGATGTTGTTCGATTATTCTTTGCAGCGATCCGCAAATCTGTACGGATCCGAGCTTGCCCTTGGTCAACGCAAGTTTCTCGGAAACATTAAAGAAACGAAGAAAATCACCCGCAAAGTCGGCGGGCAGACAGTTACGGAGGATAAAGAGTGGAGTGTGAGTGCTGATCAAGTATTCTGTTGTCCAGTACCAAAGCCCCTATTGACTGTAACGACATCAGTATTTCTCGCTCGGACCACACCACTGGCGGACTTTTGCCGAGGTCAAGTTCCATGTGTCGCTCACTGGATCAGGGCTTGCGAAACTTGGAATGCAGAAGGACGACACTCTCATGATCTTTGCGAGCACGAGTCGCAGCTGGGTAGAAACCGCTCATGGAACGTTTTGGGCTGGTGGAAGAGTCGCCACAGCGTGAGCATCCACAGGAAGTTGTTTCGATGTTATTCGACAAGTTCATGGTTTCCCAACTCCTTTCAGTTACGACACCCTTGGGCCATCTGGATTGGCCTTTTCACTTCAGGAGACCGGAGCCCGTTTCATTTTCACCTACGCCGACCTCCTTCCCACTCTGATTTCCATCCACGCTCAGACCCCTGACCTGAAATTTGTTATCCTTGGTGAAGCACCCTTGTCAAACTCACCACCAGATGCTGGAGCACTCGAGACATTGGAAAAAGCTGGTATCAAAGTGATCACTCTGGACGATCTCAAAGTCCTGGGTGGGGGAGTGAAGGAGGACGTAGAAAAATTCACTGGAGAACCCACTCAACCAAACCCGTCTGAGATATCACCAGATGATATTGCGTGTATTATGTACACATCTGGATCTACTGGTAATCCTAAGGGCGTTGTTATTACCCACCGGATGCTGGTTTCGGCCAGTGAGTTATTAATTTAGCCGTTGTCGCACAAATATGTGCAGTTGCTAACTCCCAGACGCAAATCTTCAGTCGCAGGTGGAAATCACATTATCGGGAGGAATAGGCTCCCAAAGGACAATTTCTACCTTGGATTCGTGAGTAGATTTTCGGCGTTGCACATGAATTCTTCTAACTGCTCGATTTTATTTTATTCATAAAGCTCCCTCTTGCTCACATCCTTGAGTTTTCAGCTGAGCATGGTGTAAGTGCCCTCTGTGTTATAAGAGATTTTAGGCTGGGAGAAATATCACGCGTTGCCTCTTCAGGTCTTGTTCAACGGAATGGCAATCGGATATGGAACGCCGAAGACGCTGACAGATGCCTCAGTTCGCAACTGCCAGGGTGATATTCTGGAACTGAGACCGACTATTATGGCTGGAGTGCCGATGGTGAGAATTTCGCAATTTGCTCGCGATTAATGTCATGAACTAAACGTGCATCGCTCGCAAAAGGTTTGGGACACTGTCATGAAGGGAATCAAAGCGAGCGTCGACGCAATGCCTCCAACTACTCAAAAGATTTTCGCCTGGGCGCTTGAAGCGAAGTGGTGGTGTAAGTTCGAGGTTCATCAATTTTGTGATGAACCTGGAAACTAACCAATTCCTTGAAGGTATCGAGCGTGGTCTTCCGACGTTCCTTTTCGACTCTATTGTATTCAACAAAGTCAAAGCCAGGGTTGGTGGCAGGCTACAGTGGGCTCTTAGTGGAGGTGCGCTGGTAAGCAAATCTACGCTGGCAGTGTTCATTCGCAAAACAACCTCACGTCATCACGTTTTATTGAAATTATAGCTCTCCAGCTCATCGCAAAAGGTGAATCTTGGCCATCGGTGTGTCCCATCGGCTCCCGTGTAATGTTTCACTCAACCTTGACGTGCCGTAGTTCCTATCGACTGTCATCGCTCCAGTTGTTCAGGGATATGGGTTGACGGAAACTTGTGCAGTACTTTCGATTCAAGACCCGACCCACGTCGCGTTGGGGATTGCCGGCGAGCCCCTTCCAACTGTCGAAGTCAAGCTGATTGATGTGCCTGACGCCAACTACTTTGTCAAGAACCAGCCGAATCCGCAGGGAGAAATTTTGGTGCGCGGAGGTGAAGATGGTCTGATCGTTCCAATTTTTTGCGACAGACTAAAATATCGGACTGATAGCGAATGTCATGGGAGGATACTACAAGAACGCTGCAATGACTGCAGAAGTCCTTACGGCGGATGGCTGGTTCATGGTGCGGACTACGATTTGAGCTAAAATGAGTGCTGATTGTGTCATCGCTAATGCTTCCTCCTTGCATGGACAGACTGGAGATATCGGAGAGCTTCTACCCGACGGAACTCTACGTGTTATCGACAGGAGAAAGAATTTGATCAAGCTCGCTCATGGCGAATATGTCGCGCTCGAAAAGGCGAGTCTCTTTTTATTTTAACCAACATTAATACTAGGGATTGATTAGTGTCACATCGCACCAACAGCTCGAGAGTTTGTACAAGCTTTCAAAATACGTTGGTAACATGATCCTTCACGCAGATATCCTCCAAACGTACATCGTGGGACTGGTGCTCCCTGCCGAGCCTGCCCTTCGTAAAACTGCAATCGAGCTCGGCCTCATCAAGGAGGAACACCACACTACTTTGGACGACCTTGTGGCCTTCCCAGAGCTCAGAAAAGTAGTCATGGACAGCTTCAAAGCTGTTGTTAAGGAACAGGGACTCAAGGGATCTGAAATCGTCGGCAACATCCGTTTGGTTGGCGGTGAATGGACCCCTCAAAACGGACTCCTGACCGCTGCGCAAAAGGTGAAGCGGAAGGATATTATTGGAAAGTACAAAGGTCTGGTGGACGAGATGTACGCGGAAGGCAAGATGTGAACAGTGTCGCGCAGCCTATGTTTTGGTATGAATGAAACAAGCTGAAGTCTTTTTGCGTTTAATACATCGATTTGGATAGTCATTGGATAACCGTAAACATACAATAATATCCTTTTTAAAGTGAACGAGGTTTCTTCTGTTGTGAGGGACCACAGCCTTTGGCTCTCTCATGGACTCACCTTGCAACGATGGATTGGATAGACTGAGGAGTCTTTTATCTGCGACGCTGCCTCATGAAGTCGCCCAGCTTGTGTGGGATCGCTCGCTGTTCGAAAAGGAGGCCCTTGTGGGTTGGTGCCATCGTGCGGTTCCAAATTGATTCCATGTCACCACCTTTCTTTCCACGTAGCAATCTCAAGCCATGTGACGACAGATGATTCTCGTCCCTTCACTTGCTTCGCGGGCACGTCTTGGAGAACTCTGTCCGGATGCCTGGTAGCTCGGACGGTGCTGGAAGCTGTGAAATCCGACCACGAGAGAACGCTCAAATGGAGATTCTTACTGAAGAAATGGGCCGATGCACTTTTACACGAGCAGTGTGTCAAACCTCTGCTCGACTCGACGGAAATTGATTGCAATATCGGTACATGGAGGTTGACGACGACTCCAGTCGAGGTGGATTTAGACATTGGCGTAGCAGTGAGCTAAAGATGTACACTCCTTGTGTGGATCGTTTGGGTCATCAATTCTCAGTTTTCCTGGACAACAATAGGGTCACGATTCCTTTGGGCCATTCCTCTTACCCTAGATGAAGTAATATTTCTCAACAAGGAGCTTCCCCGTCAAGGGTACAAACAGTCCCGTGAAAGTGCGCTGGATCTCGCCTTGAAGGTGTGATTGTTGTCGTACTCGCAATTTTCCGATATGTCCGCTAACAAAAGCTGAACCGTTTCATAGTACCCCATACTTATCCACCGCATTATCCTCTCACTAGAGGAACCGTTCTGCAAGCACTTCCTCGATGGGGCGACTGAGCATCAACACCCGGAATCGGTGCAGATAACTCTTCCTCACCTTCGAAGTTTTCTTTCAACACTGTGTGATGCGTCGGATGACTTCCGTCTGTGGAAATGTTTTTTACAGGAGCCCAATGATGACATTGTAGCCGGTCTAAATCACCAGGAACCGCATTCGGCAGAGAGGACCGGTATCTATCTCCTTCGTAAGCCTTGCTCCCTTCCGAAATTTCCAAACTTCGCCCTTCACTCTGACACCCCTCAAAGCAATTTGGCTCTCTATGTACACATCTTCGAACCCACGACGTCGCATGCTTTGCCCCTTAATCACGGATCACATCCTCTCCCTTTTCGCCCCCGTTGAAGCTCCGTACCCCTCTACGCTTCCTGATCTCGGTCATCTGGTGGACTTTGCTGTCGATTTCATTGCCCCGCCCGGATCTCGCTCCCGAATAGGCGTTCCTTCATTTGGGTGGGGCGAGCAGTGGGTGCGAGAGGTGTGCGTCCAAGGGTTGCTACAAGTCATGGGGCGGACACCCCTTTCAACGGACATTATGGAACATGTTCGGTGAGCTGCTACCTTAACTCTTTCGCTTTTTGATCTTCGAGACTTCACTGACCCGGCGCTGCTCAAGTCTTCCGGCCCTTCTTTCCACCGTCCACCCAACCCATGCGCTATACCACCGACTCGACCTTGTCGATCCAACCACACCGATTCCTCAGATCCACCCAATTGTGTCTCTCGCAGACGCGTACGTCCAGTACTGGATAAGAAAGGCTGGTCCGCAAGGAACTGACAAGGTCCGTTGGTTTGCAGAAGAGTGGTGCACAAGGGTAGCGATGGACGAGGCAGGTCAGTACGGTCGCCGCGAAATGTTGAAGCGCTGCATAAACCAAATTCACCAAACCCATCTTTCTTTCGAAATGAAAGCTGTCGTCGGGCGGATCGTCACATCCACTTCGACTGCACCCATTCCGCTTCATGCAGCTTTTGAGGCGATACTGTCTTGCTTCGAGGCACCAAAAGCCGCCGATGACATTATGTCAGATAAAACCCGACTTGACGAACGCCAGCTTGGTCGGGTGGTCCCTGAGGAGCTCCTGGTTGGCACGCCTCGTACAAATACGTCAAATACAGTTCTGAGTGGACTTATTCATCTGGTGGCATGGATATGGGTCACCGGAGGGTCATCAGTAGGCGCTGATGCCGCGAAGCGGTGAGTCAGAGCGTCAAGTGAGTTGTCTTTGATCTGCCGGCTTCGTTGTTGACCTTGGGCTCGATAAAACCCTTACCAGTCTTGCGGCCATCATGGAGTCGCATGACGCCTTCGAGCGCCTCAACAACTCACTCTCGCCCGGGCAAGTGGCGAGTCTCGAATCGGCCTTAATCCCCCTTGTCCATGCTGTGCACCCAGCCCCACAGTCCGCCAGAGGTTGTGGGTCGTCGTTGTATTTGTTCGGAAGTTTGTGCTACGGCAAGTACGCGTCGTTGGATCTGTCATCCCAGTACAACATCGCACTAATTTTCTTCCCGGCTATACACGAAAAGTATGTCTATCTTGGCAGTTCTTCGCAACGGTCTTCTCATACGTCGCTGCGCGGCCATGGCTCGTGGAAATGGTGGAGCCAACGAGGTCGGTAAGGTGAATGCGAGTATCCTGCTTGGGCTCGCAGTGGGAAACGCCACTACATCACAAGGTAAGTAAGATGCGCGAAAAATGAATCCTTGACGATTCACGTCCTAAATACACCGGTTTTACAGCAAAGTCGGAGGCAATGAACGCTTTCGGTGACGTTCGAGTGCTGCGTGCCATCGGGGAAGCCGTCTCCCTTGCGGTTGACGAGGTCTACAGCAAGTCTCAAGAACCAACCATACCGGAGATAAATGTCGTACAAGAAACACCTGCACTCCCTTCCGATAATAACGCTATTCCAGCCACACTCTCCGCTCGTCTCTCCAACCTCGTTCAAACGGTTCACGATTGCTCCTACCTTTCCGAGGATATGGCTTCCGGCGTTGCAACTGCTGGTGCAGCGGCGTTTCAGGCGATTGCCCGACTGTTCGCAGGGACTGAAGGTCGAAAATGGCTTGCTGGGAACCCTGAGGTGGTCGCTTGGTGTGTGGGGATCGTCGTTGCAGGAGTGCGTCGATTGAATGCGGACACTGCAAATGTGAGCACATACTTTCGTTCAATCTGTAGTACCGCCAAACCCACCGGGAACTTTCCAGATGCTCTCTTCGTCACAACTCGCCAACCATTTGCTCCAACTCTCCACCCTGCCTGGTGCGCCGCCATCTCCCCACCTGCTGGCTTTTACAGAAATCATCTTATCACGCTTCCCTCTAATTTCGACCGAGTGGAAACGGAAAGGCGTCTCTGTTCGTCTCACTCGGTGGGTTGAAAGTATAGAACGGGCCGGAAGGTGGCGTGACAGAGAGGCGAAAGAACAGTGGGAAGGCATTGCAAGGCGGATTGCATCAATTAGCATCTGAATATAAGTGTATTCAAGGGTAATGAGGACGGTTTTGCTGCCATATGTGAAAATCGGATCGCCAGTGTACCTTGCGAAATTCTCCGTGGCGTGTTTTCAAATTCATATAACAGAGCACCACATCTGTTGCTTCCAGAGGTGCAGAGACGTCAGTTCGAATCACCCATTGATACCGCGGAAACGGACTCCAGCTCTGGTATACTATGCGACCATATTGAAGTGCTCAGACCCAGACTTCTCGCTTCTGATGATCGTGAGGTCGAAACCGAAAACTAATATTTCTGCAACGACAACCAGCTTCGGTAACAATAGCGGAGTGCGTTTTATTTGCCAAAAAAATGAGACAAACGCCAATGTCAGGTAACTCAGCTCGGTGAGACGAGCGATAGTTCAATAACGGGGCCATGTGATGGTTTCGGACAGTAACTGATCACTTTTACCAAAGTGAGTATAAGATTTCAGTATATTTCTCAATGAAGTAAAATGATTCATGTCGGAAGAGAGACTTTAGGCCTTTTTGTGTCTCCCCAACGTTTGAGTTACCTTAGAAAAAAAATCAGCCGCCCGGGGACAAACCCTCATGGTCTTGGCGTTCAGCGTTTTATATAAAACCCCGTCTGTATAAAACCCCGTCTGGCAGTCCCCCTTCCGAAACAAATCTCACCGGCCATTTCTTTCCACCTTCCGTAACCCAACCGGAAGCAGCCATGAGCCCCATACCCCGGGATCGTCTGTTCTATGCCTACTTCGTGTGTGTGGCGACCTCGCTCTGCATGTTCATGTACGGTTACGATGCCTCGACCTTCAACGCGACCAATACGATGAAGACCTGGTGAGTCGACGCCCCGACCGTACCGAACGAGGCTCGTTGGACTCCTCGGCTCATTTTCTGGTTTCGGACCACTGACCCCAGGAACGCCGCCTTCGGAAACTCTGTCGATTCCAAAGGCAACCCCATCGTCGATTCCAACACCGTCGGTCTTGTCGGTGTCGGTTACTCGTGCGGTGCAATCTTCACTGGCTTCTTCGTCGCTCCTCTCATGTCCGACAAATTCGGCCGTCGCATGCCCATGTTCGTTGGAGCAATCCTTCTGATCGCCTTCACGTTCGTCCAGACCTTCGCCCCCAACTTTGGTGTCCACGTCGCCGGTCGGACGGGTGTCGGTCTTGGGCAAGGTCTCATGCTTCCGTCGGGTCCCGTCTACATCGGTGAAATCGCACCGGTCCAAATCCGCGGCACCATGATGTCTTTATGGCAACTGATGTATTCCGTGGGCGCCCTCGGATCTTGTAAGTGTCACTTGTCGTGGACTGGAGCAC
>KQ965747.1:127437-225266 GCA_001574975.1 Gonapodya prolifera JEL478 | reverse complement strand
TTTTATATGGTCCGCAGCACCGAAATTCAGGCACAACTCCCTTCCAACGTGAGCGAGCCCACATCCCTGATACCGAATCCAATACCAGTCACCGTTCGCTCATGAGCTCCGCGCACGTCAACGGGCAATTCGACGCGTTCTCGCCCAGCGCAGCACTCGACGCAGCCTACGACTTCTCGCTCTTCTCCGACGCCCAGCCGTCGTCCCTGCTCGGAAGCGGGCTTGCGGCTTTCCTTGGGGGCATACCGGCTGCTGCGCTGTCGCCGTGGGAGAAGAGATGGGACTCCAATTTGAGGAGGGACGGGCAGAGGGCCTTTGATGGGTGAGTGTGGTGTGCCCGTCTCACACCTTCAAGCCACTGGATTCTCGAATCGACTGCCAGGAAATCGGATCGGAATGTCCCAACATCTCCGCCATATGTAAATATTGCTGTCGGTGCATTTTTGACGCATTTTCGTGCTTGCTTCGACCAGTGGTGCACCCACAACCGCCTTCAACCCACTTGCAACGTTCAACCCGCTCCAACAGCACCAGCCGACCGAAGCTTCACCTGTGCAACTCACGGGCGACCCAGACATTGATGCCCTCCTGAACCTCCCTCCCTCTTTCTTCCGCGAAGCTGCGTTCAACCACTCGTCATACAGTTTGGACGACTCGCTGGACCTGGACTTGGGCCTGGCTCTCGAGAACCCTACCCCGGCGACAGCCGCTCTGGCTCACATCGAGAAGAAGAGGAAGATGGAGCCCGCCTCCGAACAGCCATCCACGATGCCCTCTCCCTTTGTCAAGGGACAATTACTCTCGGGTGTCTACTCCACCAGCGGGTTCGACACGTTGGGCGTCCTGACACGAGTCTACTCTCGCAAGAACCCAAAAATTCACGTACGTCTTCTAACCTTTCATTCTCCTCTCACTCTCTTTTAATGTGTCCACGTACATCCCAACAGCTCGGTCCCATCGACTGCGACACCAGCTTTGTCATTGTCGACGCAAAGTTACCCGACTACCCCATCGTCCACATCAGCGAGAACTTCACTCGGTAAGTTCCCTCGCATCTTCACGGATCCTCCATGCACCCTGTTGCTCAACTGACTCATTTCCTACCCTCCCACACTCCCTCCTCACCTGTCCCACCCCATCCACCCCAGCCTCACCGGCTACTCCCTCTCGCAAGTTCTCGGCCGAAACTGCCGCTTCCTGCAATCCCCCGACGGCCGCGTCCAGCGCGGGGCGGTCCGCTTGCACTGCGACAATGCGGTCATTTACGACATGAAGAAGAGCGTCGAGAGGCATGAGGAGTGTCAGTATACGCAGGTTAATTATAAGCAGGATGGGACGGTGAGTGGATGAGAGAGAGAGAGAGCCTTGCGTCGGGCCTGTGACTCATCCCCTTCATTCCATCGCCTCTTCGTCCTGCCGGTTCCTCATCCCCCCCTCCACACGTACAGCCCTTCGTCAACCTCATCACCATCATCCCGCTCTGCTGGAACGACGACGACGACATCACGTTCTTTGTCGGCTTCCAAGTCGACCTCGAGGAGCAGTCGCGACGCATTCTTGGGCGTATGGCTGGCGGGACGTATTCGTTCCCGACCTCCCTCGGCGCGGTCACTGCCCGCCCCTCCCCGGCCACCGGGGGCGGTGCGCGACTCCTCCCGCCCGGGATCGACGCGTTTTCGCGAAGCATGACCCCGAACGCGGCCTTGCCCGTCGTGGAACTGGATGGCAGGGATGTGGCGGGCATGTTGTTCCCCGACCTGCACAAGAAGTCTGTTGCAGTCGTCGAGGAGCGAGCCGTGGAGCAGCCCAAGCCTGTGGTGGAGATGAATGTGGACCAAGCTGTCGCAGAGGTGAAGCGCCCGCTGCCGTCGAGCATGGCGAGCGTGAGGGCCGCAAAGCATGTGCAGGAGCGGTTGGAGGTCGGCCCAGCGACAGGCCAGGCGGCGGCCCCCGTCCCACCCACCGTCGCACCTCGCCCAACCCTGGTCGCCCGCCGCCCCGTCGCTCGCCCCACCGTCGTACCCTCCTCTCTCTCCGACCCCGCCAGCGCCCAACTCCTCGCCGAGTCGCACGGGGACTTGACCTTTATCGTGTCTTCGCGCGGGATTTTCTTGCATGCAAGTCAAGGCATGTGTAAGGACTGGACCGGGTACGACCCCGAAGAGATCGTGGGGTTGACGTTGAATGAGCTGTGTCACGCCAATGATATGCCCAATGTGGCGAGGGAGTTGAGGGGGAGTAGAGTGCATTCGGGTGAGCTCACGTTTGGGAAGCCTTGTGTGCGGGTGTCTGGTCTAACTGTCTTGCCACGTCCGATCCGCGATCCCAGACATCTCGGTCGTATGGCGCATCATCCGCGCCGACGGGTCCTACCTCTGGCTTGACTCCACGGGCCACAAGTACGAGCTCGACAACCGCAAGCGCACCAAATGCTTTGTCCTCTCGTGCCGCCCGCGCACCGTCGAGACCGCCCTCGAGCCCGAACACACACCGGGGCTATCGGGGTTCGCACGCCTCACGGCCACCCCGCCGGGAGCGACGAGTAGCGGGTGGATGAGAGTCAGTAGGGAGGGCTTCGTGCTTTATGCGAACCCGGCCGCATCTGAGATCCTCACGGGTGTGCCGGGGGAGGATTCGGGGGCTGTGTACGGGAACAAGGTGGCCGAGCTCGTGGACTCAGAGTTCGCCATTTCGGTTTCCCAAGCCGTCCAGTCGGCGGCTGACCGGCCCGACCTGGGCCCTGTTCGCCGAGAGGTTCGCCTGGCGGACCAGTTCGGGACCTGGGCGCGGCTCGAGATGCACGCCCTCGGTGGATCCGGGGCGGCGTGGCAGCTTTTTGTCGTGATTGAGAAGGTGGACGGATTCAGTCCCTACGAGGAGGCCGGAATGGATACCGACGCGGTACCCGATATGTGGAACCTGCTCAAGGTGGCGGACCAGTCCAGTTTGAATCATAAGGGCAACTGGCTCAAATCGCATAACAGGAGGTTGGAGGAGGAGTTGGCGGCGTTGGGGTGTGCGTGAGCAAAGCAGGCACCGGGATAAAAGTCGGGTTAATGCGGGAGCTGCCAATGGGGATTTCTTTTCTGGATGGAAGCTTGTTACATATGAACGTTTTTTCTCAACTTCTGTGGGTTTAGGATCATAATTGTACAGTATTGATGCACCTGAATTAAAACATCAGTGGCATCATGTTATTAGCGTGTCTTCGAGACTGAGACATTGAAGGAAAGAGAGAGAGTGTGTGTGTGGAGAAAACATCTTTGGGTAGGTTTGCGCACGATTATTTGTTTGCTTCACCCTTCTATAGATCTCCAATGAATCGCCTTTTCGCCCCATCCTCGCTGTCGCTCCGCCAACTCACTACTGCTCGTCGTGTGGCTCATGCCATGCCCGGAAAGCCGGTCCTATCGTTCAAACAAGTGCGGATTCTATGATGCTGGACACTCAATCGATTGCTCCCCTAATACGCCCCACTGCAGTTTCTCCTCCGACAGGAAATCCTTCGGCTCTATCGTGAATGGATGAAGACGGCGAAAGGTGAGCTCGCAGTTGGCGATGTGTTGTGGAATCCGTGCTTGCGCTAAGTCAACGATCCTGTAAGCGCTGGGGGACTCATCGCGGGACGAGGTGAAGGACTGGGCACGGGAAGCTTGGTTCAGCAAGTTCACCAATTTGGAGGATGAAGTGAGTGCGCCTCGTGGAGGACGATTCAATGTTCAAGTTCAAACCAAGACGGTATGTTCGCAGGAGCAAGCGAAGCATATCATTCGGCTGTGTCGAAATGAGCTCAAGAGTCTTCAGAGTACGGTTATTCTGACAGACCCGGGCAAGTGGACCTTCAAGCGGACTGGTCGTGACTCAAGGGATGAGGATTAGACGGGAGCACTCAGAATCGACCGCAAGCCACGAAAGTCGCTTGGAGCGATGGTACGGTGTCTGGCTCTGCTGTGGCATATTCACATTTATCTTCGGATGATCTTGCATATATCACGACACCAGTATCTCCGGGACTACATTGGAACGATGCTTTGCTGGGATGTAGATTCTTTACGATGTCACCATTGTAAGCTCACCGAGCTATTATTTCAGTTTCAATCATTTTGCCTAGGAATGCCTAATTTCGAGCTTCATTGCCAGATCGATCGATTGCTTCGCACAGCATCGTGTTACCTTCCGCACCTTCGCCATCTCTCACCTACCTTTAAGACTCGTCTCGGCGTCACCGGATGTCGCAATCGGACCTTCTAACGATCATATCAGAGACCATCGACTCGGCTAGCAGAGCATTGAGGGGGGGGAGGAAGCAAGTGAGCCATGAAATTGCATGGGATCTCTTGGTGCGGCAAAGTGATGTTCAAACTCACAGGATTCATGGATCGGCTTCACTCATGCTCTCGTGATTACCGGGCAAGCGCTACAAAAGTGTCGTTTGTTTGAACCTGGCCGAAAGGATGCCCCAAACGAATCCTCGCTGCTCCCCGCCGAAATCGCTTCACGACTTCTCGTTCAGGACGCAGCTCTGAAACTTCTCATTGTCGCTAAGACCGTGACTCAGGAACTTGAGGATGTGCTGAGTGGGGTGACGAAAAGCCGCTCCAGCAGAATCGCGGACTTGCGGTCGTCCCAAATGACCTGTGTTGAACCCTCCGCAAACAGTACAAACTCCTTGCCGAAAATGAGGGGGGAGAGCTCTGACGAGTTGAAAAGATCGCTCGAAACTGTCATACAGGAGGTTCCTCTTGTACCTGCGAAGCATCAGAAAAGCGCCAGCTCCAGTACAACGGCACTCTCGGTTATAGCAGAAGCTCCAACATCCACCACCGTCCCCTCACCGATGAAACGTTGGAGCTCAGAGCCCGAAGTACCGTCCGACATGACTCCTCAAACCGAAAACTACGGCCGCCGCCGAACTGGTCACAGACGGATACGGTCCGACTCAAAAGCACCCCAGGCAGCTGCATCGCCCTCTGACGTCCTCAATGCGTATTATTTTGGTGATTCGGAAGGGGACGACGACGAGGAACCTGCCAAACCCTCCCTCTCTCCACCATTGCCGCCACAGAAGACGAAGCCAAGCCAAGGCTCCGGTCGGTCCGCAGGGGAGCCTCAAATTAAACTTGTATCTGTGAGCTTGTATCGGGAGTCGCCTGTGGTGGAAAATGCGCCAGTCCCAACAAAGGCGCCGATTAAAGAGGTAGTGGCAACACACTACGACATGGACATGCAGAAAGACCTTGCAGCTGTCGAAGATGAGATCCGCAAACTCGAGACGGAGCTGGCTCAGATCGTGAAAGGTGACGGTCGACTTGCGCTTTCCTTTAAGATGAGTGTCGGCCCGTTCTCGGACTCATGTCGCCGGTTTCCCTTTCAGCGAATGACAAACGTAGTCGTCAGACTACACCCGTCGCCGTCGCCCCGATTCCAGTTCAAGGGAGCGAAGCCAATTCTGTTTCCGACGATGAAACGTCCGATGACTTTGTGAGATTTCACGCCTCGAAACGTTACAGAACGGTTTCGTCAACTCACCGTTCCATTACTTGCTAGGAACTGATGAGCTCAATGACGTCTAACTTCCGAGATGCTCGCGCCCGTTCGACCATTATTGAAGACCCAAGGCCCATCTCTCCGTTCGGTTTGGGCTCCAAATATCTAGCATCTCCCGCTATGCACCCCTCTGTAGGGGAGCGGACGCCTACCATGTCAAGTGGAAATCTCTTGGATGTGACGCCCAGTCGTACCATCACACCAAGTTCAACGCTAGATAGTTTGGGCGGCAGTATCGGCAATCTTGCCTTGAGCGAATCGGTACTAAACCTCTTCGAAAGCGGCACTTTACAGGAGGGTAAGGAAGATAACAACGGAATTGGTGCCGATGCCGATGCTGGAGGAGCGCTCGTGGCAGCCCCGCAGCGGAGGAAGACTCGCCACAGGGTGACCATATCGGAGACACTAGAATTTGAGGATGAAGTTAAGGCTAAAAGACTGGCTGCGAAAACGGCCAAGGAGTTTTACCTCTCGGAGGTTTCGTATTATGACAATCTGCGACGTTGTTTGAAGGTTTGTTTACCTCGTTTTGGCGTCCAACCATGCGCTATACAAAATAGTAACGTTGCTCTTAATCATCATACCAGAACGTCGCAGAGCCACTCCACAAAGCTGCGAAGACGTCGGAGCCCATCATTTCATCAGAACAAGTAGACATCATCTTCAAACACTTCCCTGAACTTATGCATCTCAGTATTGAAATGGCGGAAGACTTCAAGCGAGCAGCAGACGATTACGAAAATGATCGAGGAGGGGTGGCAAAAGTATTCGCGAACCATGTGAGTTGCATTACGTTCTTGGAAAGGTGAGGATGTGTGGATAAAACGAGTTCAACGTTTAGGCGAAAAGCGCTCAGTTGTTTGTGATGTATGTCTCCAACTATGTCACTGCCAAAAGTGTTGTGACGCAGCTGGAACTTCAGAATGACGCGTTTCAAACGTTCAATCAGGTGAGGCCTCTGAAGTTCCATCGGCTACCTAAAGTGTGCGTTTTTAATCGCACTTTCCCCCTCCTGAAGAGCTGCCGTACGAATCCGAAGTGCAAACTGCAGGACATCAATAGTTTCCTGATACAGCCGATTCAGAGGTGAGGATGGATTGCATGCTAACTGACCGACTCTAGGCAACTCATAAAGGAACCTTTCCGTGACGTAGGGCACTGAGGTATTCTCTTTTACTACAAAGTAAGCTTGCCTGCAGCTCATCCAAAGTCCTTGGCGGCTGAAACTTTCATCGCTAGATCTTCTTTCCCAGATTCCCGAGACGGACGCCACAGCACGAAACCAGACGGCAACCTCTCTAGCGTTCACAACAGAACTAAGCGAGACCATGAATCGCGTTCAGAGGCGACAGGACGAGATTATCGGGCTATGGGAAACGCACCGCCTGGTTGACGGATGCCCCGTATCGCTGCTGAAACCACCTCGACGCTTCATCCGAAGCTATCTGTGCGAAAACTCTCTGGCGATCCGCGATCGACGAATGAAACTGTTCCTCATGAGTGACGTTCTTCTGATGACCAAATTGGTCTCGAGCAAGAAAGTCGCCGGGAGCGAGGAGGAAAAGAAGCGGTGGAGTGGAGTAACGAAGATGTCGGATCCGACGGAAGATGATGCCACGTGGCTGGCCAAGGGCAAGAAGAGGTACAAGCTCAAGCACTTACTTCATATAACAGACGTGGAAATCGGAAAGGTTCAAAGAGGCGATGGTGAGAGAAGTCGAGAATTTGCTCTTGCTTGACATCTGAAGTGATCAAACTACTAAAATACGCACATTCTGCCAGATCCGGCTGTTCTTCGTCTTCACATTCCCCTTGTGAATGTGAAGTCCTCCACTGCAGAAAAAGAAGCACCGAAACGATCATCCTCCGGACTTCCGTTGCCGTCGTTTCTGAAGTTTGGTTCCACCAGCTCCGCAACACAATTGGCAGGACAGACAGACCCAACCACAAATCGAGCCACGTCACCTGAGGGAACCAAGGCGGAGATGGCTTTCTTGATGCAGGCAAGCTCAGGGGAGCTCTCTGGCCACCCAGGCGGACCAAGTCGTGACGAACACCACGGTCGTGCACCTTCAGACCCATCCGAAAGTACATCGCCATCAAATGAACGCCGCGCAAGTCGGCACCAGCGAGTAGCCTCCGAACCTTTTAGTGTGCAGAGTTCGGAGACTGGAGCCCCTTCAACCCCGGAATCATCGGTTGACCCACGCACACAACGAACTTCTGACATTTTTGGAGAAGAAATTCCTTCGTTTGGGGTCGGAAACAACGCAACCGAGAAACGACGATACATGTTGCGATTCGGCGACTGGACGTGGAGAGAAGAGTTTGTGAAGTTCGTTGGGGAGCTCGCAATGTCTTGGAAAGCGTCACAAATGGATTCTAACGCAAAGCGGAGTGAGGAAGAGGAAGCTGGAAGTGAAGAGAACATTGACCGCGCAGAGTCTAGGTCGAGCTCGCATAGCAAGGCGTTGAAAGTGTTGGGACTCGAATGAGAGACGGAAGCGTGGGCTTCGTCTCATTGCACACTCTTGTTCTTCTTCATATTGTATAGTGATTGCTGTTTCTATTATAATGTCACTCCCAAAAAGACCAATTCAAGTAGTGTCAGTCCGACAAACAAAGTATTCGATGAGTTCGAGAAAACGTGGCAAGATCCCTGCAATCAATGTGTGGGGCGAAGCACTTACATTCTCGATAACGTTTTGCTATTGAGGCTAATCTCGATTTGTGCGAGTCCAGCCCGTCAACATTATAAAGCGTGTGGGCGAAGTGGGGACCACAGTACAACGTGCCCCAAAACTTCAACACTTCACAGAAGTCACAGAATGTCTCCAATTCCCGACTCCACGCTGTGGCTCACAAACGGCATTCTCGATGGTGTGCTTCCGGCTCTTGGTCTCGTCGGTGGCCTGGTTTCCAAGGTACGGTCTCATTGTTCGCGAAGGGTCGGCAAGTTTCGTCCGACAACTCCGAAACCCCATCACCAGGGTCGCGATGCTCCTCTGCCGGACACGCTCTTCTCTATTGCGCTAGTTGGACTTTGGTATGAATCAGTGCTGCTTGAGCCTGGAATCACATTCGGCTTACCGCGCGACACTGTCTGAAACACCAGCGGTGTCCCGAGTTTGTCCGTCTGGAACTCCGGAAACTTTACAGGCCACACAGAGGTAGGCAGAGATCGTCATGATTCTCGGAATCGTATCACTCAGCGTCTTCCGTTCGATACATCCGTTCTTTTAGCTCGCATCGGGGCAACTCGCCTACCACTCAATTGTTTCCGCATTTCTCCTCCTTCGTAACAAAAAGGTACGACTTATTTTACTGCGGCAAATTGTAGCACCGATCGTAACTATTGCTGGTCCATGTCAAGCCCGAGGAGGTCGTTCCACAAAACGCTTTTGCTGTCATCCACGCAGGTGTCGCATTCGGTGAGACTCACGTCTATTGAGCTTCTCGTTGGACAGCTGAGCTGATATTAATTGGATTTACCCCGAAAATCGGTGCTGGTGCATCTCTGTTGATGCGGTTATTATTTGTGGCTCCACAGCTTTCTATCTTCACCTCACCAAGTAAACACAGATATATAGCAGAACTCAGACTCGTAATAATGCACTGTTTCTCTACGCTGACAGTCAACTGTGGCGCCAAAACGAAATCAACGTTCACAGTGCAGACTCTACGATTCAATCTAAATTAATCTGACCGCCACGTTGATACAATCACAAAGCGAGCCGCGAAAAATGTGCAACTCTATGATTGGCAGTTTTCGAAACAATGACGTCTCCGTCAAAGGGACTGTGCCTTTGAATGGTACTCGTTGAAGGTACTTTTCCCAACTGTAAACCAGGTCAAGTCTGTCTACATTGCTGGGCTCCAACTACTCCAAACACCGTGAGTATCACTCGTTCCGTCATCGAAGTTGACCATCCGAACTCATCTTTCCGCGACACCATGTCGTTGCGCCAGCCCCCAGCCTTGTCCCCAAAACGTGACAAATGCCTCCAAAGCGCTCTTCGCCACCCCCTGTAAAGAGGAAGACGCCCGTCACGGTCATTACAGGTTTCCTTGGCAGCGGCAAGACGACGCTGCTGAACCACATACTCACCTCCAACCATGGTCTCAAGGTCGCAGTCATCGAAAACGAATTTGGTGAGGTCGGAGTGGACGACGCCCTCGTCTCGAAGAGGGACAAACTTGCCGGTGACGAGGAGGTGGGCTCGTTTTCATTCCAAAGCTGCGTGTCCTCGTGCAGCATTTCTCACAATGCGTCCACCTCGATCAGATCCTCGAGATGAACAACGGCTGCATCTGCTGTACGGTCCGTGGCGACCTGATCGGGTTCCTGACGAAACTCGCTTCTCGCAAGGTCGATCTCATCCTGATCGAGACAACTGGGCTTGCCGATCCCGCACCTGTTGCGCAGACCTTCTTCGTGGACGACAAAGTCAGTGCGCACTATGAGTTGGATGCGATCTTGACGGTCGTGGACGCGAAACATATTTGGTTGCACTTGGAAGAACGGTGAGTCGAAGGTACCTCCTAAAAAAGGTTCTGAGTTGGGAATGCACGTGACATCTCAACGCTCGCTCGCAGAACCGACGGTACCGAAAACGAGGCAATTGAGCAGATCGCCTTTGCGGACGTGCTCATTCTCAACAAGCTGGACCTCATCGAGAACGACGAGGACGTCGCCAAGCTGCGCGCCAAAGTCACTTCCATCAACCGAACCGCTCGCATCATCGAAACCCGAAACTCCGAAGTCGATCCACGACTGATCCTCAACCAGCGGGCGTTTGATTTGAAGAAGATCTTGGAGCTGGAGCCCGACTTCCTCCAGGACACGGAACACCAGCACGATCAGTCCGTTACATCCGTGGGATTGATCTTCGAGTACGACCTTGTGCTAGCAAAGTTGGAAGATCTGATTGGAGAGCTCATGCGCGAAAAGGGAAATGATCTGCTCCGGTGAGCATGAGAGGTCCAGTTTTGCAACAATCACGTCCACCGACCCATTCCCCAAAGCTACAAAGGAGTCCTGCCAGTTCGAGGAATGAACAAGCGGTTCGTCTTCCAGGGCGTCCACATGCTCTTTGGGGGAAACTTCTCGACTCCGTGGGGCAAGGATAAGCGCGAAGGGCGATTTATCTTCATCGGAAGGAACCTGGATCGAGCCGAAATCATCCGGAAGTTCGAAGAGTGTAAGGCGGTACCGCTGCGATTCGAGGCCGGTCAAGGGGTGAGTCTTCAACGTTCGCCGATCCTCTGTAAGTCTCTCGCGAGCTAAACACTGCAATACAGGTTCAAGTCAATTTGCAAGGCGGATATCGAGACGGCGTCGTCACGCACCACTGGGACGAGGGAAACTGCTACAAGGTGTTTGTTCCGTCCATGAAGTCGCATGTGTGGGCGCCAGACGATATCGACGAATATATCAAAGTGAAGTGAGTTACTGTTTCGCGCCACATGACGGAAATCGTTGCTGACCGAGCCTAAAACTGATAAAACAATGTCTTGCAGAGCGTAGGTGCTTATAAGCATACCTAGGTCTCAGGATAATGCCAATCCAATACATACCTATGTCGACAGACGCGTCCATGTTGCAGATATGTCCCAATTCAACGATCTGCAGTCGCCCCCATTTCGTTGCTCGAATACCAACAAAGTCATTCGTCGAGGCATGGTGCGAAAATCCAGACAGTTCTTCAGTTCGGGGCCATGGAAAAGCACAGTCTCGGAGGGAGCCGATGTATTCCAGTCTACTTGAAAGTACACAAGTGGTAATAATCTGCTGAGAGTGGAAAAGTCCGCCCGCCCGCCCGATGGGTGCCGTCACAATAAACCTCGCGGTCAGTGTCGCCAATGAAAGGTAAGCTTCGTTCTTCCCGTCACACGTTCCACTACTTGCCTGCACTGCATAACTCCGCTGGTCCACATACGTAACGCCGAAACTCCTCCCCGCGCCCTCCAGTCCCCCCCTTTCTTCCGCTCCTCCTCCGACGTCGCGGCGGGTTTAATCGCGTCCCGCGATGATGCATGAAGATAAAGCGGGATGTGTCACCTCAGAACGAAATGACTCTCATCACATGAGTTCTATGTACCAAAGTACACTTGTACAGTCTCAACGAGTCTTCTGGCCCTTCCTGCGACCCGAATCCACTCTTTCTGGGCCGTGTCGCAGATGATCCCTGAGCTGAACGCTTTCTTTGGTTCCTCGACAGTCATCATTGCCACGCTACGTCGCCTTTTAACCTTTTGGAAATGACCGATGCTATGGGGGGGCGGGACCACGCCAGGCTTCACTTGTATACCGTGTCAAAGGTCCCAAATGAATTTGCACCACCTGCACTTAAGCAGGACTCCTTAGCGAGATATCTTGATTTAGAAAAGAGCCAGTAGTAAGCTGGATAAGTGCCACGGTGGGAGTTGAGGGGGAGTCAGCTCACCAAGGCGACGAACGACATGCGCCGGTCCACCAACGAGCCCGGAGACCGAGAACCGTTCAGAGATAACTTGAATATAGTGATTGAGATTCGCTGCAGATGTGATTGCTTCTTGTCCGGGGGAAGGCGGACTAAGAAATGAAGTGTTGATGATCTGGGTTCGGCAGAATTCACCTTCGCCCCCTCAGCATCATTCCCCTCCAATCGATCGTCACACAAATGGAAGATCCGTTCTACGCCGTGCGCGACGACATCGACTCCTCGCTCGCATCGGCCAACGCTCTGCACTCCAGACTCTCCTCTCTCCTCCTCTCTCCGTCCAACCCATCGTCCAAGGCTGAACTATCGCGCACCGCTGCGCAGCTCGGACAGACCCTGACAGTCATCGAGGAGGATTTGGTGGAGCTCAGAGAGGCAGTCAAGGCGTCAGAGGCGGATCCGAAGCGGTTCAGGCTCGATCTGAGGGAAGTCTCCAGCAGGAAGCAGTGGGTCGAGAGGGCCGGCACCCGCGTCAGGGAGATGAGGCAGCTTGTGGTGGCGGCGGGGACTGGAGGTGCGGCTGGCGCAGCTGGGGCTGGGGCGGGAGCAGCCAAACGGGACGGAGTGGCTGTGGGGCTTTCGAATCCCCCCCTTCCTACCGCACAGGAAATGAAAATGGTCGGACAGTCACCGGCGTCTCAACCGCCCCCACCGGACACTTCTTCAGTCCGGTCACGGGCCACGGCGCAACAAGTCTTTCCTTCGACGACTTCTACCTCCTCTAAAACAGCCGCCCCACCCCGCCAACTCCCTTCCATCCCTTCCACCACCACCCCCGCCAAATCCACCTCCTACCGCCCACCCGGCCGCGCTCTCTCCCCACCCCCGGACGACCCCCTCTCCTCCTCCTCCTCCCCGCCACCCGCCGATTTCTACCAAAACGAAGTCCAGACCCAACAACACCTTATGCGCACGCAGGACGCGCAGCTCGAGGGCGTGCTGTCGACAGTGAACACGCTCAAGCACGTCGCGGTGGCCATGGGCGAGGAGGTGGACGACCAGAGGCGGTTGCTTGAGGATCTCGACACGCAGGTGGATACCACGGGCGGGAAATTGGCGGTGGCCATGAGGAGGGCCAAAAAGGTCCTGGAGGAGACGAAGAACGATAAAGGAATGATGACGATCGTTTGCCTTGGCGTCGTGTTTCTCATTCTGTTGGTGTTGGTGATTGTTACGTAGGGGGGGGACGAGCGTAGCGAGCCCGAGGGTAAATTATCGCTAGGTGCTGACCGAGGATGTCGGAGGGGTACGGGGTGTGGGGTGGGCTTCAATCTGGTGTTACAATGTTGTATTATTGGACTGCATTACATCGTATCTTTGATTGCATTATGTTGGATCTCGTCTCCCACCTTCGAAATACACTAGTACTGGGGCTCTTGAGTGTTCACCACTTACCTCTCTGCACGTCCGTCGAACTACAGAAGTTACATAGCAGACCATATCACAATGAACCGAACAACGAAGGAAGATTCGTTCATATCATCAGCCTTTTGTACAAATACACACGAAATACTCAATTAATCGCGGTTCCAAAGTCGTCCCATCACAATGCAAGAATATCTCGCCCTCCTGACCTTGCCCACTTCATTCATTCATAGGTGGTAAATTCATTTACTTCCTCTTTCTTGTCGTCTTACGTTTCGCCCTTCCCCCGTCACCGGGCGCTGTTGCACCAATTGAACTTCCCTCGTTCTGGGTTGGCCGCTCTGAGTCTTCCACTGGGATTTGCGAGTCCTCAGAAACTTCTTCGGGAGCACCTGGTACATCTTCTTGATCTGAAGGCGCTTTATTCGATGCCTGCCTTCTCATTTTCATCCTCTTGTAGAATGAGTTCTCTTCATGTGGAGCCAAGTCTTCCCACCGTCGAGTTCGCAGTCCCTGTTTCACGCAGTCACGCCACGCAGTTCCCTTTTCAAAACCAGCGAAAAGAAGCCCTGTCGCTCTGTACCCGCGTGAAAGTTTCAGCGCTGAATCATAATAGGAGACAATTCTGGGTCGGATGGGTTCCATCGGAGTATTTTCAGGAGTCACGATGTGTGTCACATTCGTCAAGAACCTCGTGGGGTCCCACTGATCCTTGAAATGCTGCAGCGGGATCGAATTAATGCCTCGATAAATGTGGTACCTTTCTCATATGCAAAGTGCCTGGTCAGCAGTCTGGCTGAAAATACAATGGTCCACTCCACAGGAAAGACCAAACAAATTCTCCAGGATCCGTTCAGCTCCCATATCTTGAAACAACTCGAAGTGGCTCAGGAAAAACTGGGCGTCAAAAAGCACCAGGCACAACTCTCTGTGGTGGTCGAGGTACTCTTCCGCACCGAAGCCGAGATACGCGCGCAAGGTCGGATGTTGTTGCTGATGTGAGATCCTCCATCATGCGCTGAGCATGATCTCTTGCGTCGCGCATCTCCACATACCGGTCCAGGCACTCAGTCGTGGTAATCCTGCTGGTAGCGAAGTCACAAAATTCTTCCACTGAAGACAAGATACCGATACGCTTATTCCGAAGCGTTTGCACCAAACATCGAGACGGCTTAATCCCTGTGCAGTAGCTCTATCAATCGCGATCCTCGCTCCAACTCTATCGACTTCATAGCCGATCCCGTCACGATCGATCCCTGGGAATTTCGACATTTGGCTATGTCTCGTCAAGAATTTCATTGCGAACTCCTCCGGCCGTAATGACAGCTCTACCTCACGGCCCGTTTCGTAAAGATGATACGGCGCCCTCCCACGGAGGCTTGCATTCGTTGAGGGGGTGGCAAGTCCAGCCGCGTCTTTGCAGTATGAATAATTTCGGGAGTCCACCAATAGAGTACCTTGTGCCAAGTCCTCAAAGTGAAGGCCTCTTTGAAGTGGCAAGGAAGATGAGTTACGTCGAGGCGGATGAGGTCAGCGTTGTTGTGCGTCGGGACAATGTCTCTGAAGTTCCTATGCTGTGCCGAGTTGACTGCGAGGGGGATCTTGCTAGTTTCATTTGGACACGCTGACATCGACAAGTTCTCGTCCCAAGCAGCGATGGAAGATCCGCGTCACCATCTTATTCCACAGCGGAGTCTCGTGTCTTTCGCTTTCCGTGGGTGTGGCTCCTGAAAGCAAAGACCGGGTCAGTAATTACCACGGAACTGGAGTCTGGAAACTCACCATCTTCCTTCTTCTGAGAATACCCTTTCCCACGAACAGCACACCTATCGAGGTCTTGAGCGTTTGTCAGCAGCTCAGACCATGTGTATCCTGTTTTGATTAGGGCCGACAACACAGAGCACGGGAACTGAGCCAGGTGCTCGTTCTTTCGAGCTCTCAGGACCTTCGCGCGGTCGTGTATGTGACGATTGACAAATGTGAGACTGGCCTGGGTTTGGGAGTTTGGATGATTGGTGACTGCGTCGAGATGCAGGCATCAATCATGGCCACTCGGCACTCACCAAGTCTTCGGGCGGCAAGTTGTCCAGCACACGGTCCAAACTGTCATGGGGAAGCGATGTGATGCTTGCGAGCGACACCATATCTCGCGGTGATTGCTTTGTATTTGTACGGTTCCACCAAGCACCACCAAACGAGATGCCTGAGTGGGCCCAAATATGTAAACGTTCAAAGTTGCAAAAGCGCACGCGAGATTACTTGGTTTACAGCTCAGCTTGATTAGGTGGGAATAAATAGTCGTTACATAAAATGAATGCGGGAAGTACTTTTTTTCAAACATAAACTTTAGGTCATATGAAGCAATAAGAAAGAACCGCTAATACTAACGTCTCCTTCAGATATATGAAATCTGTGGGTGTGCGTGCACGCGGGTCCAAAAACGTTTCACATTGTGCCACATTCCTTGTCCCCCTGAGAATCTGATTCAGCCCTTCCAGGCTCGGAGGGTGCCACATACCGTGCTCCTCGGGTGAGTTCCTCAGAAATGGGTTGAGCTCTAGTTGGGTGGACGGCTTCCGGGATGGGGGTGTCGCTAGCGTCGTCCGGCGTCAGGTCAGTTCCTTCATCTCCCCACCGCATTCGAGTCGTGACAGTCTCACCACCTTTCTTTTACCTTTCTCGTGGTTGATGGGCGGGTTTGACACCGCCCATCGTCGTTCCGCTCTCGCGACAAGTGTCCCTTACCAAACTTTGACCTTGTCCGCAAGGACGGTCCGACGGTATTGGAACGCGAGTCCGTCTTCTTTCGCTTCGGCCTACGACGCTCTTCGGAGTGTCATGGTGTTGTGTCTGAAAGGGCGAGAAACCAACAAATTTTTGGAATGGGAAGGGCGTAAAACGTTCTTCCCATCATTCTTTATAAGAATCACTTAAGCCAATGAAAACGTCGCTGCTTTTTGGAGTACTTGTTCCGTGGGACTGGACTCGCTTCGTCAAAGTGAATGCCCGCTAAAATGAAAAGGACCATATCCTAGCTTCCTTTGTTATCGATGGCTTCCCCTCGTTGTACAACTTTTGGGACTTGATATGGATGCTATTGGTAACTGCTTCGTTGAATTTACGTCCCATATGTGGAGTATTTACTTCAGCCTGTGAGCAGTGACTTCGATTTCTGTGTGGAAATACAAATATTCCACAACACGTCACAATGAAGCCAATATTGCACATCCGCCAACTTCCAAACGCTTCCTTGAGAGAGCATCGACCACGTTTTGGACAACCCTCAGCACGAATACGTGGCACGCGGACTTCTCTACAGAAGTCTCGACACGAGTCGGTAATCAAGGCGAATCACGCATTGGCCGATTATCACTTTCGCCACCGCCTCAATGGGTGCAAGCTCGGGAGGTCGATCACCTTCATGGGTAATTCCTGTGTTCTGTTTTCGCGGTACTTATCGAGTCAGAATACACACATATAGTCAGAGCTCTCTGATCGGTCTGCTTGGCTTGGCGACCTGACTGGCGACTTTTCTTCACCATATTTTGCACAAACTCGGGATCGCATAAACAAAATTTCAAATACAGCAATAAGCTACGGTCAACGGTGTTATTGCCTCTAGTAATATCTGCCACGATGTTTTGTCGCTATGAGTTTCGCTTGTGCATCAGGGTCGTCTTTTCAGAGCGGCCACGCCACCGTTGGCTTTATGGTGACACCATCGCTCAAGACGTTGCTTCCTACCACCCCGACATACAGCGTGGTCTGGTAAGGTCCCTCCCGGTCGTCTCCAACAATTGTCACTGGTCACTCAGTGTACCCTTTGCTGATCTGATGGATCGGGAAGAAGCACCATTGAGTTGTCCATGTTTTATTATGCTCGGGGTTGATCTTGGTATTAGCCTGCCACTGTCCTTTGTCGCTGAAGACGCCGAAAACAGTCACCCATCGATTCTGGGGCTTATTCGTGTGGCATATCTGCTCCCAGAAATCAGCATCCACGTCACCCCACACGGCCGCCGTGAACTGCGCCAGCACGGGACCAAGCATAGCTGCCCACTCTGCGCAGTGTTTGCCATACCGGGCCAAGAGAGCTGCACGTCGCTCAACCTCCTCCCAATCTGCTACGGTCCCCTCAAGTGTCATGTTGGGAATGCCGCAGATGCACGCCGTGTACTTGAAGTAGGACTTGCATGTCGTCATGAGCATCATGCTCCCGACGACACGGTCCGTGTGGGTTGTGGTGGAGAAATCGGGTACGATCAAGGCCCGCAAGTCCGGGTCGACAACGTTCTTGTCAATAAGCTGCTCGAATCCCTGGGCGCGCTGCTCGACCGTGGCAGGGTGCGTGAGCGGTCCCGAAACATTGACGGCAAGCTCCCTTTTGCCCTCAAAGTTGCCAAACATGCCTCGAAGGTGCTCGGCATTTGCCTCGACGTAGCGGGCACACTAACTGGTTATAGCAAGCCACACGTCGTCAGGTCGGAGAACGAGGTTGGGGTGCCCGCGGTACGCCCCGAGAATGACCTCGACGAGCCCGCCGGCCTTGGGGAGGAACGTCGCCGAATCGTAGGAGGAAGACGCGAGGACGCCACCGTTGGTCTCGAGCTCGCGGAAGACGTTGACGAAGCTGCCAAATGGGGGGCCTTGCCCGTAAAAGGCTTTTGCGCGCTCAGGTTTGAGGCCCCTTGTGACGAGAAAGGTCACAGATGCTGAATGATGGAGTGACAACAGAGACAAATGTGGTTGCGAAATGGTTAGAGAGTTGACTGTGAGGAGGCTATGAGGGGTTCTTGCTCGCGATGGTCGACTTGGTTGGTACCAGTTTCAGTGGTAACCGTTTGGGCGGGCTTAACAGCAGACGAAGCCATTGATGTTGCAGAGCGGGATACAGCAGCGCTCGCTGTTGCGGTGTCCTGGAAGGATTGGGGCAACAGGTGGAAGAATGTCCTCAGCAATCGCGGGGTGTGCTCAGGACGGGTTCGGCAATTGACCAGTTCGTTACTGGCTCATCAAGCCAGCCGCCTCTATCTCGTATTTTTACTCTTCAAAACATACCACCGATTAAGCGGATCCTTGTCAAGGCTGTCGTTTACCCCAATGTTCATATTTTTCTTACACTTTACACGTGCACCCAATGCTCTTGCAAACTTTCTACTAGCTTGTTCCGCTCCATGTCAATGCCCTTCTCGGATTCCTATATCTTATAAATGCGCGCGGCCGAACCTTACCGTCGCTACCCTCGAAGGCGGTAAGTCCAACTTGGCGATACTAACGGATAATTGATCAGCTTCGACGTGGTCATGTGAGTTTGGGGCTTGAGGGCCACTGAACGATTGACATAGACTGCGTCTGCCACTGTGCGAGATGAGTTTTTGGATTTGGTTAGACACACAGCGAGCAACGCATGGGGGAAAGAGTGGTAAACGCGATGAACACGATCGTAGAAACTTAGAAGCGACAGTAAAAGTAAGGGACACAGCGAAACCTTGGAATTTGGTCATGCACTAGTGAGTTAGAAGTGGTGCCATTTTGAGGATCACTTTGCTTCTTGGCATTGTCGTTGACCTTGTCGAATTCCTCCTTGAGGTTCCCTTCTTGAATGTGACGATGTTACTTTCCTGCGCCGAGAGTTGAGATTCAGCGAACGCGGCGGAAGGAAGCGTGGGCCAGAATGGGAAATCGAAAAGTCGGAGGAAGAGAACACGAAAGCATCGAGTATGAAGTGAGAGTGGGGAGTCGGATGAGATTGAGTTAGTTGAAAATCCATTGAGAATTCCACTGATTTCCACCGAAGAACGACACGGTGACGTAGAACAGGCGGCTGAGGTGAGCGGTCGGAGCAAAGAGGTGGCTTACAACGAAGGTAAAGAAATGGGAGACCGGAGTGGAGTTGGGCTCTACCGTGAAAAAGAAAATCCATATGTAATAAAAAACGCAAGGAGAAAGGTCGACGATGATGCAGCGATTTGTCCAACTGCTGCATATGAACGAGAACAAGCGAACAGCCAACCTTTGCGATCAGGGCGATTTTCTTCATCTTCGTTCCATGAAATGCAACTGCACAAGCCAGCCCAGTCCCGCAGCAACAGTTCTCCAAAACGTGGCGACGGTTTCATTGGCTTAAGTGATTCATAAAAGGAATGATGGTACCTTCCCGTTCCACAAATTTGTTGGTTTCGCGCCTTTTCAGACACAACACCATGACACTCCGAAGAGCGTCGAAGGCCAAAGCCATATACGGTGGACTCGCGTTCCAATACCGTCGGACCGTCCTCGCGAACGAGGTCAAAGTTTGGTAAGGGACACTTGTCGCAAGAGCGGAACGACGTTGGGTGGTGTCATACCCGCCCATCAACCATAAAAAAGGTAGGGGAAAGGTGGTCAGAGACTGGCACGGCTCGAAACGGGCGGGAAGATGAACGAACTGACCTGACGCTAACAACACCCCCATCCCGGAAGCTGTTCACCCAACTAGAGCTCAACCCATTTCTGGGGAACTCACCAGGGAGCGCATAAAGTGGGCAACTCCTCCAGCCTCGAAGGGCCGAACGCAGCTTCTCAGGGGGACAAGGAATCAGGCAGAGGAGCACACATCTGGACACTTCGCGCAAAGGCAACAACTTCTTCACCAGATTTCTAACGTATATGCTGACCGTCTTTTACAGTAACTGCTTTTGGCAATGTCTAGGAAAGCGGATTACTTGAAGAATGCCTAAACCAGCTCACGAAGAAGGTTATTGACAATTGCAAATTTCGTTGATATGCAGCGCCCTACGAAAGGATTCAGTAACTCAATTCATTTGCAGCGTTATTTTCAAATGTTCTCGGCATCGTGGCCTTACAAAAACTGTTGAACTAATCCTAAAGTTTCATCTTCAATGGCTTTTTGCAATCAACCTCTTTTCGCATCGCCGTGCTACGATCGGACCTGCTCGAGACAAACATCCACGGTCTCGTAACTCTTCTACCCATCCTCCTCCGCCCACATGAATGAGTGACCTCGACAAACCCACCGTCGACAAGGGAAAGGCGAAGTCAAAGGACGCAGACCCGGACCAGAGACCTCTGCCCCAATACTTTCAGGTGCGTCTATACAATCATGATGGGTTGCCATCTCAACTCGCTTTGAGCGGATTGGTGGAGCTGGAATCGAATCAGACGGAAAGGTTTTGAACCTCAAATGAAAGGAAACACGCTGGTTACGGACGTCCGGAGGGTAAAGCGAAGTTTTTGCTCTCTATTCTTCATTCAATAAAGTCCTCTGTGAATCACGACTTTTCCGATGACCGTGACGCTGGTGTTATGAATGGGCATGAATATTTCCGGACACAACAGATTTGAGCCCAAAACAAGTTGCTTGAACTCAGTTCCTCTTACATTTCCTTTGTTCTAACGCCTTTCTTATTCTCATCGCCATCCGCGACGCATAGGTGCTCAACCTTCACCTCAACCCGCTTGTGGTTGCCCAAGTCCGCATTCTCCGGAAAACTCTCGGTGACCAGGTTGAAATATCACACGAATATGTCCCGGCAAAGCACATGCTCTCGCTCGCCGAGAACCTCGCTGCCAAAGTCGCGAAGAGAAAGCAGCTCGAAGACGAAATAGATAAGATAACGGCGGGAAAAGGCAAGGAGAAGGACCGAGCTTCCAAGATAGGTGAGAACAAGCGATTATGGAGAGTTTATTCAGTGACATAAAAAGTCCTTCCCTGCAACAGAGAAGATCAATCCTCAACTCGAAAAAGTAAAAACCGAGATAGAAAGACTTCTCACTGTGCCCGCGTTCAAAGATGTTTCTACCGACATACTCGTGACCCTTGCTGCCGCGAATCTCGATGAAGCTCGCAAGAAGATGCGTGTGGTCGAGAAAAAGAGGACCGATTTGCGTGATAAGGAAGAGAACTGCGACAATATCATCGCAGGTGAGGGGAGCTCAGAGATGGTCGTGGCTCTTCATCGTCTGAACGTACTCATTAATTCGCAGATGCCGTAAAAAAGTCTTACAAACAACTATCATTGAAGCTTCACCCGGACCGGATGCCGCATTCCACGGAAGCCGACAAAGTCAAATTCCAAGAGCTCCGAGAAGCGCACACCGTCTTATCCGAGATGGTGAGTGTTTTCGTCGATATCATTCCTCGTACGGACTCCACTGCATCTAATTCTAAACTTGGTGAACAGGAACGTCGCAAAGAATACATTCGTATTTATGACCATGCGGAGTACTTACGCTTGCGACGCCCAAAAACTGCTGACGAGCTCGCCCCTGAAACTGGCAAAGCCGCAGGGAAGGGGAAAGCTGGGAGCAAAGCATCCGCGAAGCAGGCAGCGCAGCAGGGTGGAGCGCTCAGACTGCAAGGTGGGCGAAAGATTGAAGGCTCTGGATTGGTCTCGTACTAATTTGTTTGTGATCCGCCAGGTGGTATTCCGCATCAGTGCTCGATTCCCCGTATTACCATGCAAACTGTGGTGAATAAGAAGGATGCGACGACTCGCATCGCAGTGTTGTGGACATGTTCAGAAGCAGAATTCTTGGGAGTCACGAAATACGAGATCGAACTGACTGGAACGTGGGTATATTGCAATTGTTTGTCCCTGTTACGAGGCTAATCGGTTTTATGCGACTTCTCCAGTCCCCTGAAGGGTGATGGAACGTCTGTGAAGCACGTTAGTACTACAACATTAACTTACCACACGGTGGAACACCTGTCTGCGGGCGAGTGGGCACTCCGCACCCGCGGTTGCAACCACATCGGATTGGGACCTTGGTCGATGCCCCTGCACCTTTTCATCGAAGACCCAACCGCCGCTCGGGATGCAGCGAAGCGTGCTGCAGAAATGGAACGGTACGTGAAACGACGGAAGGCGACAGATGTCCTTGAGATTATCTTGAGGGTGGCGGCGGATGAAGGTATACGAGGCCGACCTGGGAGAATCGATGAGAGAATTCAGGAGATTCGTGAAAGCGTGGACAAGGCCAAATCAGTAGGGGTTGACAAGGAGCTGGTGGCCAGAGGATTGCAATGGTTGGATATGTTGGGGGATCACAGAACGGAGAAGACGCAGATGAACTTCTGGAAAGATAAGTGAGTTGAGTAAAAGATTTTTGGTTGAGTGATGTCTCCTTTGACCAAATCTCGTCGCATAAACAAAGACTCACCGCGTGGTATCGCATCACTTTGCTCGAAATTACGGTCGTTTCCAACGGACAACTCGCACTCGACTTTGCTGAGGGTATTGTGGGGCTTCCAAAAGCGCAAGAAATACACGCGACAGTGAAGAACATGCTTGTGCAGCACGTGGTAAGGATCATTGAGGGGTGCCCAAGGGTAAGTCGCCTAAAATCGCTTCGAGACGACGCGAAGCCAATCACCCCCTCAACGCAAAACCAGCTCATCATCATGGTACCCGGAGAAAGCAAGCTCACCGCCGAGGAGGTCGCGTCTCTTGGCCTCACGCCTGGTCAGCGCAAAAGCGGTCAACAACACCTCACTCAGACCGACGCTGATCTCAATTCGGGCGCACTCATTCCTGTTGAAATCCTCGCCCTCATCAAGGACCACCCATTTGCGGAACTTCTACCCCGATGGCGTATAATCCACCCGCATGACCGAGTTCGATGTGTGGTTGCAGCTTCGCTGAACCGCCAGGATTTGTTTGCCAAAGAGCGAGACAAACTGCTCAAAACTTGCGCGAAAATGGACACAGACCGAGCGAGACTGGAGCAAGAGTGGAGGACGATTACTTCGAAGCGAAAAGCAGCTCAGGCCAAACAGCAGGCGGAAATGGATGCACATCTCGCTGCGGCTAAAGATGCGAAGATGAGGGAATACAGCGTGATTCAGAACATGGACGGCGATTTCGACTTTGGGAAGGAGAAAGAGTTGTTCGCCCAGGTACACGGGGCTGCTGCAGGGTCGACCAGAGCCAGCATCACGGCTTTGGCAAACTCCGACAGGACTCTTCCAACCCAGCAGCCAGCGTCAACTGCCGCTCCTCCTGGCCTCCGTTTCTCCCCTGCTGTTGCCGCAATGCATGTTCCTGGACAAGCGCCTGCTGTACCGGCCTCATCGTCTCCAGCTGGCTCTCGTGCTACTGTGGCATCTGCCCGACCCAGCACTGCACCAATGATGTCGAAACCCATCGCATCTGCCCCGACAATTGCTCTTGCAAGTTCCAGCTCATCTTTGAACCGGGTTATTGAACCAAAGGATGTGAGGAGGGTGATTTTGTGTAAATACTACCAGCAGGTGAGGAGCTTTGATACACGCCCCAACGTCCTTTTAATTTCACGTCTCCGTCTAGGGGAAGTGCTGGAAAGGAAACAAGTGCACTTTTGGCCATCTCACTGACACGATCGACCCTGGTATTGAAATTGGTGTCTGGCAGGGCACTAAGAAATGCCGTAAGAGCGAAGATGGGAGCTGCAGCGTGGGGTCCGAGTGTCTGCATTCGGATGGCCATGTGTGGGTCAAAAAGGACCCCCCAGCGTCGAAGAAGTCACAGCAGCAACAGCAGAAGAAACTGGAGCCTGGAAGAACTCCTGTGGCTGTACCCCTGCCCCCGCCTTCTCCTCGATCGCAACCTGTTTCGTCTCCCGCGACGGCGTAGACGAAAATCTCAGCAGCAGCTTCTTTGTCTGCACGACCCCTTTCTGCCGCGTCATCGTCTTGCGGGAGTGGTTACTCTGATGTAACCACACCGGAGCCTGAGGTCTCTGCGCACTCAAGCTACGCCCCTTTTGTTTCCCCCAACTCGTTTCCTTTTGGCGCTGGACGTGTGGTGCTTCTACCGTCTGGGGGATCGCCAACCACTCAGCCAACGTGCTTTTCCTTTTCGTTTGGGGTGCCCGGTTCATTTGCTTCCCCGAACACCCCCACTCCACCACCATCTTCTTCCTCCTCACCCATTCCTCGGCTCCAAGCACCCCAGTCAAAGCCACCTGCCTCTCTTGAGGAGCTTTTCATCTCATTGGGTCTATCTCAGTACATCCCCCAGTTTGTTGAACAGCAGATTGACCTGCCAACGCTCAAACTGCTCGAAGATCAAGACTTCCAAGACATGGGGCTCGTTATGGGTTATGGGAGCACGTGTGAAACTTCGTGAGGCCGTACGGGTATTGAACGCGATGGACGAAGCCCAGTTCACATTGCCGTCGACGTCGGTGCCGACCCCTCCTCAGGTCGTCGAGCCTGAATGGGTGAAGGTTCCCGAAACCTTCCTATGTCCGATTTCTCACGAGATTATGAAGTTTCCAGTTGTTGGTGAGTTGATGTCGAGTGAACCCTCAATTTTGTTTCTGGTACTTGGTACTAATGGATATATTTGATTCTCCAGCCCCGGACGGTCACACTTATGAAGAAGAACAGATACGTTTGTGGATACAGATGAAGCACACGTCACCGATCACAGGTTTGAAGTTCAAGGGGACAGTGCGATTGGTATGTCTTATCATCGAACCCCGTATCTCTCATTAACGACCTTGGCCAATAGACGCCGAATCATTCTATCAGGTCCATGATAATGGAGTGGACCGAGAAGTACAAGGGGCGCTACCGCGACTGACCCGTTTTCGTTCACTGCGTTCTTTGGTAAATAGTTGTGTGCAGATAGGCTTGAAGAAGTTGTGAGAAATGTTCGATGCAACGAATAGAAGAATTTCAGAGAAAGTGTTTTTGTCCCAGTTTTCCAGCTGTTTCGTTGACAAGGCTGGGTTGGTTGAGTGTCCACAGGAGCGAATTTTTTCCTTTTATCACACTTCACCAATGTGAGTGTCGCGGCCGGGACGGACGCTGCGAAATAGAACGGAGCTAACACAAACGTTCTTCCTTTGGCACTTGTTCCTCCCGTATGCGGTTTCGGTACTATCCCTTGACGCCGTGTCATTCGCCCATCCAACCCACCTTCCTAGAATGGGAGATACAGCCGGCTTAGAAGACAAGTTCGCCCAAATGGGCATCAAAGCAGACACGGGGTCCGGAAGGGCCGCATACGTCCCGTAGGTGACCTGTCCCTTTTGGTCTTGTTGCGTACACTAACCGCGTCGCAAACGCTTGGGTACTATTTAGACCACATTTGAGAGCTCGTATGAACCAGGGTCCTCCACCGTCGCAGGGGCCTCAAAACGGCGCGGGCTCTGGTGGTTGGGATGGTCAGGGAGCGAATGGGTACAGCAGCCGCCCGGCGCCGACGTCAAACGACAGCTGGGGTTCTGACAATCGCTCCAATGGGTTCGGAAATCTCAACGGGAGTGGCTCCTTTGGGAGTGACAGGGGTGGTTTTGGAGGTTCTAGAGGCGGTGGCGGTAGTGACCGGAAGCCATGGGACCGGTCTGACAGCGGATTCGGAAGAAGTGGATCTGGGGGCTTCGGTGGTGACAGAGGTCGTGGGTCGCAGAGCTTCCAAGTTGACCCCAACGACGAGGCCCAGGCTGGTCGTGCATGGGTCAAACCTCGGAATCCGCGTGAAGAGAAGGACCTCTTCGGATCTGCCAACATGAACACCGGCATTAATTTTGGTGAGTAGCAGCATTCCCCGAGAACAGACGAAGATTTTATTGGACGAAGATTCCCTGATAAATGTTCCTTTCAGACAAGTATGACGACATTCCAGTCGAAGCCTCTGGAACAGACGTTCCAGGTCCAATTGCCACCTTCGACGACTCCGGCATGGACCCTTTGCTCAAGTCCATTTGCAAGTTGGCGAACTACTCGACTCCAACGCCTGTGCAGAAGCACTCCATCCCCATTGTCGGCGGAGGTCGCGATCTCATGGCCTGCGCGCAAACCGGCTCCGGCAAGACCGCCGCCTTCTTGTTCCCTATCATGTCTGAAATGTTCCAGACCGGACCTCAGGGACCGAGTGTCATTCCAGGTCCCACAGGCAGGAAGACGCATCCTTCGGCATTGATTCTTGCCCCTACGCGAGAACTTGCTGTCCAGGTAGGATTGGTTTTGTTTCCCTTTCCCTCTTGATGTGTACTGAAAAGCCTTTCCTCGCATCAAAGATTTTTGAACAAGCTGAGAAGTTTTCTTACCGATCCTTCGTGCGTCCTTGCGTCGTGTACGGTGGACAGCCCATGGGGGAGCAAATTCGTAACATCGAGCGCGGATGTGAACTCTTGGTGGCAACCCCAGGGCGCCTGGTTGACCTCATCGAGCGTGGCCGAATTTCTCTCGCACAAGTCCGCTACCTCGTTTTGGATGAGGCAGATCGCATGCTGGACATGGGTTTCGAGCCTCAAATCAGGCGGATCGTGGACGGCGAAGACATGCCGGATATGAACAACAGGCAGACACTTATGTTTTCAGCAACATTCCCGAAAGAGATTCAAATGCTGGCAAGGGATTTCTTGAAGAACTACGTCTTTTTGGCTGTGGGAAGAGTCGGTTCAACTTCCGAGAACATCACGCAGAGGATCGAGGTAAGTTTCTTCTCCCTTTTGGATCGCTGCTGTTGCTTCCCATGCTTATTCGTTGCTTTAATGTAGTACGTCGAAGACGAGGACAAACGTTCTGTACTTCTTGACATTCTTCACGCAGAGGTGGCTGCTATCCAAGCTTCGCCTGACAAAGTCCCTCTGACGCTTATCTTCGTGGAGACCAAGGTGAGCACAAGTGTCAAACAGATCTATTCACTTTTTGGAAGTAACTCTGAATCCATCTTCTTAGCGCTCTGCTGATATGCTCTGTAACTTCCTTACGAGTCAGAGCTTCCCAGCTACTTCCATCCACGGCGACCGTACACAGCAAGAGCGCGAATGGGCTCTCCAGTCTTTCCGTGCTGGTCGCACTCCCATCATGGTAGCCACCGCAGTTGCTGCCCGTGGATTGGATATCCCCAACGTTCAACACGTCGTAAACTACGACCTGCCCAGCGATATTGACGACTATGTGCACCGCATCGGTCGTACGGGCAGAGCTGGGAACGTGGGTCGCGCCACGGCCTTCTTCAACATCACCAAAGACAAGGGTATCGTGAGAGAGCTCATCGAGTTGCTGGAGGAGGCAAACCAAGAGGTCCCGGCGTGGCTCAACCAGGCCGCCAAGGAAGTTCAGAGGGACTTCCAGAGCAGGGCGTTCGGTCGGGGCAGAGGGAGAGGTCGTGGCGGTCGCGGATCATTTGGCGCCAGAGACTATCGCCAAGACGGAGGGTTCGGTGGCAGTAGTGGTGGTGGAGGCGGAGGATTCGGAGGCGGCAGGCAGCAGTCCTACGGCGGCAGTGGTGGCGGTGGTTATGGGGGTGGAAGCAATGGCTGGGGATCTGGAGGTGGCGGATTCGGTGGCGGATCCCGCGGTGCCTGGGATTAATCTCACCACATGGAAAAGCGTCGATGTGGATGCGGTGGTTTTGTTGTTGGAACTGCATCGGCGCATGTTGGATTGGCTTCTTTTCACATCGGTTTCTTTTTTCATCGTTTGGAGTAGAGTACTACACAGGCGCTGATGCCTGGATTCGTACAATGACGGCGTGGAATGCGGATTTAGACGGCCTTGGGCTTATTGGAGACATCGAAGGGACACAATTTTGATACCTCGGCGTGCGCGCGCTTTCTCGGACTGGGCGTCCGTCATCTTGCGCTAACTGGCATTCTGCACGCTGAACATTCGTCTCCATACACCCTTTTTTCCGTACTTCACGTCTTCTTCTGGGCTATCAGCACGAACTTTTCACTTTCACTTTCTTTTCTTTTCCCCCTTGGTACCTTTTTCTTCGGACGTCATTGTCAGAGGTTATTGTCTTAATCTTCGCGGTTACCCACAGTTTTGCTCTGCACCCGTTACATGTACACAGGAGGCATTTCGTGTATGATACTTGGGCGCGGGGCGGCCTAATGAATGGCGGGTTGGAGGTAGAGCAATCTATAGAAGTCGTAACCGCGGTGATACATTTGATAGAATGTGCAGACAATCACTTCTCTGTGCTGTTTGAAATTTGAACAATGGTTGATCGGATGCGTGAAAATTCTTCTCGTTGAAAGTGTGATATTCATGAAAACTCTCCTGCTTGCTAGATCTCCGTTCGTTTTCAAGAAAACGAGATACCAGAACTAATGCGGTACCGTCGCAACCCTTGGTTGCACCGACCGCTTCGACGCTTCAATTGTAGATGATGCACATACTGCTAAGCAACGTAACGGAGCTTGGATTACAAGAGAACACGCACTTTCAGAATTGATTGATTCATTTCCCCAATTTCGAGTGAGTTTCACAGTGCAGCATAGATTATTTACAGGAACAGATAGGTATGATAAAGAGCGCTTGTCGCATAACGGGGAGCGCATCCAAGGTGGGTCGCCGGATTCTAATCTTCGCACCACCACCTTCAATCCACCAGGAACAGCCTCCCACCCACGTCTGAAACGCACCACCCGATAGCTTCCCGCAATCCTCGCCCGTCGTATGCCGAGCAACCCCACACGGCCCAATGGTGACCGGGAAGCGCATTTGGGGAGTCGAGGCCAAGGAGTGAGGAAATTGTAGAAGCTGGGAGTGCGGATGGTAGGTCTTGTTTATTTGCGAGAACAAGAAGTGTGGCGCCAGATAAGCGCTGAGAGGGAGGGGAGACAGGTCAGTTTGATCATCGAACAGACCTCGCCCAAATCCGGGTAAGCGGGTGAAAAACTGGCGCTCAAGATATAAAACCACCACTTTTTCACACCCAGTCCATGCCCCTAGCATGAAGTGACATTCTCGCGCTCTCGAACTCTCTCCCTGATCCTCTCAGTGTTCTTTGGAAAGCGGCTATCACATGTGCGCTCAAGGTCCACATGTTTGCGAAACCTACCTCTTCTGTCACAACCCTCTCCATTTCCTTTCGACACTCTTTCAACCTTTCCTCTCCATCAGCTGCGTCAACGACCCAGACCACGGCGTCCGTCTTCTCAAAGTAGTTCCTCCAGAACGATCTAATGGACTTTTGTCCCCCAACGTCCCATACGTTCAGCTTAAATCCGCCGTAGGCAATTGTTGATATTGCAAAGCCCAATGTCGGGGATATGGAGGACAAGTCGCGACCGAGAAGGCGGTGAACGATGGTGGTTTTTCCTGCGTTGTCCAATCCTCTGCAGAACCACAGCCAGGTATCAGTTCGGAGGGAGTCCAGCGAAATGTATTGCACACGGTGCGTAGAAGGATTGGACAGGCCAGGGAAGAAGCAATCAACGATTATGATCAACGTCAAACCACCGTACTTCGTGGACACGCATTCACTCCTTTAATGCCCCATGAGACCCACAGAATTAGAATGCGAATTTCCCGCTCTCGCTGCCGATTCTTCCGGAGAATCGTGAGTAGACCCATCACGAAGTGTTGGTGGAAGTCAAGGGCTTTGGTTTGAAGTTGCACTTCGAAGTATCTCGGTGGGAACAGGAGCCAGACAAATGCAAATCACCTGCAGTACACTAATATATTTTTCTTTACTGGCGGCGTACTGCACGATACATCGAACAGATACATATGGGCGAAACAGGCCAATGCGACTAGAAAACTTCACGTCAAACACTATGCGGTAGAACTTATGAAAAAGTCGGTGGGTCACAGTGACCTGATTCCTCATACTTGTCCAGCCGATATACATGAGGTCTATAACGTGCTGGAGTCAAATGGCTTTTCGAAAACTCTACAGACGCTGAAGTTGGCATAATTACTTACTTCCAAAGTAAAGGTTTGGTTGCTTGTTTGAACCATTCTGTCAACCACCCCTCCCGTTCTATCAACACCACTCGACTCGAGCGCCACTTTCCCCCAAACCTCGCCTGTCCGGACTCAACACGGAGCATTAGATGCCAAGTGAGACAGTCAATCGGACTTGGCTGTGATTTTGGTGAGCCTGTCTTGACCCCTTGCCGGTCGATGTTTGTTGAGGGATTGCGTTCTGACACATCCACTCTCGGGGAAAAGTCGCGCAAATCCTCGTATCCTGCGAATCGAAGAAAGCACCGCTCTGTGAAAAATACTGGGCTCTAACGGCGTTACCGGGTGGAAAGTCTTCCCGAGTGGGCTTCGATTGGAACAGATTGGCTAGCGTCCTGTTGTTGGCGCCCAAGGTGAGAGCTTCCGGGCGATGGAAGTCTACAGTTATGGTATTGCATCATGAAAATTGTAGCCCTTCCACATGATGGGTGCTCGATGTGGATATGTTGCAATCAGTTGTTTTGAGATTTGATCACAGAAGCTCCGCTCGTGGAACCAACGGTGTCGCCTCGCGTGATATTTGGAGAATGATTTAGAGTGCAAGAGGGCGTGCCTCTCTTCATGAGGCGGGGCACGAAAAGCAGCGAGCCAGATGAGGCGCTGGACAACATTCTCCCAACTAACTCCGTCTTTCAACCCTTTAGCGATGAAACGCCGAAGCAGAAGCGATAGTATCACTCAACCAAGGCTCACCGGCTCAGCGAGTGCAGCTACGGTTTTCTCTCGGGCGAGCACCGCAAGTTCAGTTACCACCGTTATCATGGGAAACGGCTCTCCGGGAACTTATGATTCCAGTCCAGGACAACCTCCCAGTAAACGGATCCTTTATGCTTCCGGAGAAGATCCTGCTGCAGGGGGGAGTCCGGAACGTTGGGCTGAGGGTGACAACAGCTCGTATCTTCTGGATAGCTACTACACTTCCGAAAAGTTGGGCCAAACCGGAGACGGAGAGGTCCAATCTGTCTCCCCGGGAAGACCTCGCAATGGAGTATCTCCGAATAGGTCGAATCAGCAAGCTCACAACGGGCGTCCACGTGCATCGTCTGCATCCCCCTCTCGCCTTCGCATTTCCGGAGCTCGAAATACCAGTGTATCTTTGGGGTATCAACGCGATCACAATCCTGTGGCATCTCGACAAACGGGTCCTGCTGTGCCATATCAGTCTCAGTACCTTCCTCCAGAGCCAGGAGCTCCATTTTCCCCTACAACGCCCCTCTCTCCAGAGTCTCCTTACTCGGACAGCTCCGATTCTGTCATGGAAGCACTTTCCAAAGAAACACCGTTTTATGAGAGGGGGTGGATCAACCAGCTAATATCTGAACCTTCACTGGAAGACCAACAAGAGTCACTACGGAGAAATGCACGGAATGGGGAAACCGAAACTTCACCGTCAGCTGCGAAAATTAGTGCCCCGCGAGAGCAAATCAGAATGGAATCGTTGAAGGCTCCTCATTCAGACTCGAATGGGAGTTTGGGAGCATGGCGCGACCCAAACCACCAAAGCGCGCGCTCTCCAAATTTGAAAGCAGCATCCACGAATCATGGAAGTAGTGCTCCTTCACTCCCTGAACGCGAATTTCCTGTTAGAGAAAATGGTCGATCATCACCAGGGGGTTCCAACCCACAGGGCAGACCCACCGGCGTTGTCAGCCATGGCGGGGCCTCTCCGGAATCCACATCCTCGGAGCGATCGGCACCGACCACAAGCCCGATCGTTTCCCCGTATGTTACAGCCGCCCTATCATCTCAACAGAATGGCTCCACTAAGCTGCCAAAATCAGCGAGTGGGCAGTCCATCACGACGTTCTCAACAGCAACAACAATAGCTGCCCGATACGATGCGTCGCGGACCATCAATGGGCGAGCTTCACCATTAAGTGGAAGTCAAGGTCCAGTATATGGACGGCAGACATCAAACGGGACGACGGCTTTGTCGATGTTGAACCTGGCGGCTCAACTTCCCCCATCACGTTCATTCCTCGATTCTCTCGCCGCCGACTACCCTACTGATGCCCCTTTCATTCACTCACAGAGCAACTTCAGTACACCGACCGGATTGAAACACCAATCCCATCGACCCTCAGATGAGTCTGCATTATCATCAACCTCCGAAGGGTCTTCTATTCGCCACCCAACTCAATATCTCGCCGATTATCATCGTTTTTCCGATACTTCTGCCGACGAGTCATCACTTGATGGGTCACGATCCCGCAGTAGGCCTGCATTTCACCACCGTGCAGACTCCGACGAATCCCTCATGTACCCAGCGAGGCATTCCGTGATTTCAGATTCGGGCACCTCATCGTTGAGTGCTCTGGTACCCAGCCATCTCGCACCCTCCCCTCTTCCCTCCCATACACGAGCTCTGAGCGAATCCATGGGTTCCAATTACTCGCTGGAAGCTCCGGAATTAGTTGCCGGAGCGTCACGAGAGAACATGGAACTTACTGGGTTGCTCCAAATCGCACCCCATATTCCTCATCAAACATATCTTGCACAATATTCAAATGATCGCAGAGAAATGGGGAGTCTTGGATCCATTGGATCACTGTACTCGTCAACATCTGGAGGAAACAACTCTAGTACGATGGACTCGATGATATCATTACCTCTGCAACCATCGAATAGTGCTTCCCGTCGAGTGACAACTCCTCCCAACTTGTCTGCGTACTATTCGGGGATATCTCCAGGCTCGAGCTCCGCTCCACCATTTCGATTCGCGGTAAGCCGAGACACGTCGCAAGCCACTGTCCAACGTCCATCGCAGGGACGTGTCAATTCTGATAGTTCGAGTGGCTCAGCAGAACAGAATCGGCCGTACAAAGCTGTTGCTTCCACTTGGCACATCGGTGCGGCTGTCGCGCAACACCCGATCTCCTTTCCTCCGATCCATCGCACGGCTGCTGGGGCGGGCCTCATGGCGTCCCCCATCCACGGCTACGGAGAATTCGGATTTGATGTCAGACCGTCGGTCGATTCAGGCGGGAGCATGTATCAATCACCCAACGGAGATAGAACGACGCAACCTCGACTCCCCATTCCCGGATATCGTGAGGCAACTAGCATGGATTTTGACCGAGATCCGGACGATCCGAACTACCCCCAGCGACGTTCATATATCGAACTCACGCCGCCGAGATCTAAAGTTGCACCTTTAGTTTCACTCGCAGGGACAAGTTCTGCGAGAGTGATTTTCCCTCAAAATGACGTTCATATGACACGGACAACCCCTTCTGAGCGTCATGGCGAAAGTCCCTATGGCTCTCCTGTGAGAGTCCCCGGTGCAGTTTTGGCGGAGACACCATCGCCAACCTCAAGCTCCATTGTGTTCGGAAGGCGGCCAAGTCAAGCAGCTCTGCCCGTTCTGCCACCAACTCCTTTACGTATTGCCGTTGCCACGGCCACATCGGTAATGCTAGGTGAAGATGAACACTTGCGACAACGCCGTACCGTGATCTTTAGTCGGCAACTGGATAAGCATGTAGATCCCAGTTCTGGACGAAAGTGCATCAACGGATACTCTATTGTACAGGAAGTCGGACGCGGTGTAAACGGGAAGGTCAAAGTTGGAATCGACTTGCGCACAGGGTCTCAAGTGGCGATCAAAGTTGTGCCTCGCTCACCAGCAAAGAAGTCAGTTAATCCGCGAATGCGTATGCTTGCACATCTTATGGGGGACAGTCGAGAGACCGGGACATTTAGATTGGAGGACCTTCTGCACCAAGCGCGCATTAAGAGAGAAGTCGAGGTCCTTGCTATGGCTGCTGATGCTGGGGGTGACCGCATCATAGGATTGCGAGAAGTGGTGGATGACCCGTCAAGCCCAAAGGTTTACATCGGTGGGTCCTAATCAAAAGCGAAAATCGCTGAAGTCTGTATTTACCACGACTTAACTTTGCCTCAAGTTCTGGATTATGCCGCACAAGGCGCGCTCAAATGGAGCGATGACTTGGCGGACCCTCCTCGTCCTTTTTGGTCTGAGAAAACGGCGAGGCCACTTTGGCGGGATTTGCTGGAAGGGGTCGCATTTTGTGAGTTCCGCGATGTCTCTTCCAGTTCGGACCAAGACATGACGAATGTTAAACCCATTCAACACCATAGTGCACTACTTTGGTATCGCCCATCGCGATATAAAGCCCGCTAATCTGTTGATAGGCCAAGATAACCGACTCGTTCTCTCGGATTTGGGAAGTTCCTGTTACCTCAGGCATGCCCCAGCTGTTTCGTCCACGCGTCCTCGAACAACTGTCGTTGTCTATCAGACCACCCAGACTAGCGACATTGATTCTGCGACTACAGCAACTCTCGATCTCGATGATGAGTTAGCCCACGGCGCCGGTACTCCTGCCTTTCTTCCCCCGGAGGCTTGTTACGGGCTTGATAGTGACGGTCGTGTCAGCATTGAGACGGTGCGTGCGAGCGCAAGCCTGACACGATCGAGACCGGGAATGGTAGCGGGGGATGTTTGGGCCTCTGGTGTCACACTGTACTGCATCGCATTTGGAAAGTTACCCTTCGCTGGAGCGAACATTTGGGATGCATACAGGGCTGTTGGGATCCAAGCGTGAGCGTTGCCATGTTTGCTCAATGTTCTCATCTTACAACACACAAACTGCAAATTAGACCTTCTTTCAACCATGGTCCCGACGTCCTTCCTCCAACACCGCAGTTGGTGCACCTGCTTTCTCGCCTCCTGGAAAAGGACCAAAGTCGACGAGCGACTCTTAAGGAAGCCGCTTTCCACGAATGGACGGTTGCCGACCTTGACGAGATTGGTGTTCGTGAATGGGAGGCGCGGATTGGCAGGTGGTTTGTCGACCCAAGTGTTAGGATGCGACAGTGGGAGGAAAAGGAACCCGAAGTGCGTGTCGACAGGGATTGAACTTGCAAACATGGCTCTGATTCTCGATCTCTTATCATAGCCCACGTCGATTGGATCTCGGCTTCGGAATTTCTTCGGATTGACGCCGAAGAGTGCAAAGAAAGGGAAAGCTGGACCAGCTGATAGTGAGTTTGTTTTGTCCCCGGCACAATAGCCCTCCGAGCTCAAATAGGGTGTTGTTGTGCAGCTATTCCCGATGGACCTCACACCATGTCCGCCGTAGAGCTTTCAAAACCTCCCACACCCATCAGTCCTCCCAGGGAACGGTCTGGCATGGTCAAAGCCCTGTCAGCAGTGGGTTCCAAGTTGAAGTCGGATACGGACATTTCGATTCCAGACTCGGGTCCCCCGCAAGCTCCGCAAGAGAGACCCCCTCAAAAGAGTCTTTCCGCCTTTTTCCGAAGATCCATGAAAATAGATGACGCTGCTGCTGCTGCAGTGATGGAACAGATAAATGGAGGTGGAAACCATGGGGCGGCACCGTCTTCGACGAAACTCAAGTCAGCTCAGGAATCCCCCAGCCGATCAAAAATACTCGGAGAGTCGCCTTCTCGAAGCAGAAAGCTGGGAAGCGCCACATCAGGCGATGTCGTGGATTCCAACAGGAATGTTGGAGTTCCACCAGATTTGCCGAACACGTCATCGACGCCGCCTCCGCGGTTTAATCGCCAGAAATCTTCTTGGCGCAACTCATTTTTGGGCGCTATCGTTGCCGACCAGCGAACTCCAATTCCGAGTGATCACTCTCGAACACCACTGGTGGATGCGTCAGTCTCGAGTTCGCAATCGACAATGCGAGCCATAGTCCCTCCATCGATATCGGCTCCACCTAAGGGATTCCGCAAGTATCTGTGGAGACCAAAGAGCTTAGCGAACTTGAGGCACGCAGAGATCGACGTGTCTGGCCCGCCATCGGAAGTGTCTCCGCGTAATTCGCAGACGATGATTGTTCGGTCCAGCACGGCACCGAATGATGCTGGTTTACCGCCTCCCAGCGCAGTGGCAGTGGCGTCACTGGGAGAGGCGCAATCGAGGATGACCTATTCGGATTTGTCCGGCAGACAGGCTCCGGCAGGACCGAATGTTAGAGGGCAATCACCTATTTCGCAATACTCGGAGCTTTCAGGGCAGATGAGGCAAAGCTCCCACTCTAAAACATCTGGAGATCGTCCCAAAAGTACGCCGTGGCACTGGACACATGGACGACCATCCTCTGTTGACGACGATGACAATTTCGAGGAGTGGGCCGAGAGGATGACCAGGAACGAGGAAGAACTTTTGGATGAGAACGTACCCGACGTAAGCAATCTCCGAAGGCACGCCTCGTTGACCGCAGAGGTGTTTCAACAGCTGACAGGAGAAAGGATGCAAGATTACAATGATGCTCTGGACGGGGGGCGATCTCCAAATGCTCACCCGGATCATGATGACTTGGTGTCGCGTGAACAGCGTCGCAGGACTGCGTGGGAGGATGAAAGTCGGGGGTACTACCGGTCGTACTGAAGGATGTTGGGGTCAACGTAACGTTCGGATATTTTGCTTCTGAACACTTTATGCGGTACGAAATTGCATTGACGTCTTACTTGATGTGATTGATGTATATACGGATGTGCACGGAATGGGGAGGCATTCTGGGAGTGAACGCTTAGCATTATGGAGTTTCTGTTTTGTACCTGTACTCTAGCATATCTATGTTTGATATTGTTGACTTATACGTACGAAGTAATACTAGTGCGAAGCAAGTCTGTTCAATTTTCATTGAATGGGGAGAGGACAAAATACTAACTTATCAAACTGGTCCTTCTGATGGTGTGGTGGGATGTCCTGCAGAATTTCAACCGCACTTGTGTTCGCTGCGCCACCACACAATCTTCATTCGATCGCCATTTCGAGTCTGCAAGGAGCTTTGAATGCTGCAGTCAGCAAATTCAGACGGAGTGGATCTGGGGCAAGAGGATCCTCCGGAGGTCCGGAATGAGTTTCAGAGCAGTGGTGAAGAAGCATTGGAACAACCGATCCCTGCTGGAGGGCGGACAGTTAAATTCAGCGATGCCGACGATGTCAGAGAGATTACTGGTGACGCTGGAGTGGACTTCGAGGATGGGGAGTCGGAACAGGGAAACGACAGTGAGGAGTCTGGCAGTGAAGAAGATGAAACTTCACAAAGTGAATCCGATGAAGATGAGGGCGGGCAATCCAGTGACAGCCTCTTTGGAAATAACTCGGGGGACAACCCTTGGGACCGCTCTCGATCATCTTCGTTCGTCAGCGACAGCTTTAGTTCTTCGGATGACGACTCGGGCTCCAGTTCTTCCGCTTCGTCGAGCTCAGGACCACGCTCGGCGCTGCGACGAAATCCACTTCTTGGTACGCAGGCAGAAGCCTTTGTTCCTGCAGAGGTCGCAGAGAAAATCGTCGACACCCCTGGACGGCGCCTTTCAATAATGCGGCGACGCAGGTCATCCCTTCATTTCGAAAATGAGGAAGAAGAGCGAAAAAAATCTGCAGAACGAGTGAAAGATGCTGTCATGAAGCTCATTGAAGAAGAAGAGCAGATTGGGCAAAACAGGCGTGTTGCTGGAGGGAAGAGGGTGGAGAAGGGGGCCGCAGTGGAGCCTTGGACCATTCTTAAGACGAAACTGGAGGCAATTTTGGGAGTTGAGCGTGACGTACCCGTTCTAGAATCAAAGGCCGCTCGCAACACGTCCAGTGCTTCTCGGGCAATTAAACGAGAACACAAGACAACCCACCTTTTGGAAAGCATCCCCAGTCAAAGCGTCCTCTTCATGCCAAGCGCCTCGGGAACATTCTCCCGTCCTCAATCTGCCATGCTCGCTCCACCTCCTCCGGCTGCACTCCTCCAGCGACGGTCCTCACGAGCTCTTATAGGGCTCCCTACCATAGTCACCCCCCAACCACCGCCACCGCCCCCTCTCACCCCATCACTTCTACACGGGTTTCTTCTGTCTCGCAACCTTTCAGTGCCTCATCCCCCTCTCATCCGAGTTCTTCCGGTGGCCAACCCCGACCTCACCCTCGTGCTCGACTCGACGTGCGCCCGAGCGTACAGGGGACTTCGAGTCGCGGCACACGTTGGCTTTAAAGTGGATGATCCGGGAGCGGATGGGGCGGTTGAGGCAGGGCGGGAGGCTGGAGATGTAGTCGGATGGTGCTGGGCGAAGGCGAGGCGTTGTGTGGTTGGAGTGACTAAGACCATGTGTATCAAGGTAATTGTGCAAATTTGGTTCTGTGACATGTCGATATTCAACTGTCGTTTCGATACCTTGCCAGACGTTTGATCCATACCTCCGCCCTTTGTCATCGACACCGCTTAGAACTCCAGCGCTGCACATTACAGCCGTGGAAGAAGCCAGCGAATTCATTGTCGGCGGAGTTGGAAGCTTGAGCATATGGGGATGGGGAGGCGGCGACTGGTTGGTACCCTGGCGCGACATCGATTCACTACCATCCTCCGTCCGTTTCACACCCCGCCTTCGATTAACAGGTCGACCTCTCCGAATCAACCACTTTCAGCTCGGCTGCATATAAATGATTTGGACCCTGACGAATGGTGCACAACGTCTGTGTTTTGTTCGGGAGGGTTTCACGCAAGCTCCAAGGAATCCCACACAAACGGACAGGGCAAGCCGGGAAGAGCAGTACACGGGAGAATATACGTGGTGGTTGGGGGTGATGTTATTGTGAGTCTTGAGGCCAATGAAGAAACTCCAGCTTCCCACAACTGAATTCGTTGTAGGTCTACTCCTACAACACTGGCGTCCGCATCGAGCGTTTGACCAACATTACGGACGGTACCATCGCGGCTCTCGCCTGGTACGAGCCGTTTGGGTATCTCTGCGTTGGAGGTACCGAAGGCCGCAGTGAGTTCTATTATTGACCTCTTTTTGAAGACTTTGCTGACCCTGATAAAACAGTCAAGATCCTGGATCCTCTTAACCACGTGGTGCACAACCTGTTTGCCCACCAAAATGGAGTAACGAGTATGGTTGTACCTTTTCCCGAAGGAACACCAAAGATCCCGTTGTTGGTGAGTGGGGGCAAGGACGGTGTTGTGCGGTGCTGGAGTTTGGAGACAGGGAGAGAAGTGTACAAGTAAGTTCAAGTTGCACGTACCTTCCAGTTTCGATTTGCCCAACCTTCATCGTGCACTTAGCCTTCAATTCACGCACCCAGTACTATCCATGACAATTCTCTCAGACCGCACCCTCTCCGTATCCACCACGCACTCTTTGTCTACCTATTCATTTTCCTTGTTTCACCGTCCCTTTGTATCTCTACTTTCCCGCCCCACTCTTCTCCGTCGGATCGAACTCCCGGAAGGGTCCGTCTCGGGTGTGGCGGGTCCTACTCGGAGGTTACTGGTTGTGACGGACGATGGAACGGCGCGAATGACTGGGACGGTAGATGGAAGGGTCCTATACACAGCATTTCCAGTGTTGCAGAATGATGGAGTAGTCGGTAGCACATATGATATGAAAGGAGGTGAGCTTGCTTGTCCTGATATGGCTTTGAAAGTTTTAAACGTTGAATCTCGTGCAATTTACTTAGATCGGCTCTATAATCTTCTGTCCGGTGGAGATCTGGCCGTTTATGAGGCTCGTATGCACCCGATGAAGCTGGTGAACGAATGGAAGAGAAATCGTGGGTGATCCGTCTTTACGAATCAAACTTTGAAAAAGTCTATCTTGAATGGCCTCTTCATCAGACTATCGACGTGAAAGATCAACGTGTATTAGTACTGTCACGCCACCCTCCATCGACAATAAGCCCACTTTGATGTGGCCTGTTTGTGGTACATCGTGAGCATATATTACGCCAATTTCCATCTCAAACAACCTTCTTGAATCGTGAACCTATTCGTAGTGACGGTCAATTGCTGCTGATTGATATTTCCAAGCACGGTCGGCACGAACCACTCGTACAAGCACACACTGCCGCCATTTGTCATTTGTTTGTTGAGCCGCGATTTAACATGATTTTCACTTGTGGAAGAGACTCCCTCCTTCGATGTTTTAAAATTGTCCCGTACAACGGTGAACCTCGCCCTTCAGACGGTTTCAAGATGCCCTTTTTGGTGGAGCATGCTTTCACGACCACAATTCCCGCAGGAGACGTATCGCTGATCGCCTCATCTGAGAAAATGGGAGTCGTATTCGTCTCCGTTGGAGGTACCACGCTTACAATACCGTATCATCCGGTGTCTGGTTTCGGTGCTCCATACAAGCATTCGCGGGATGATGACCACGCAGGACGTGTGACGCATATAGCGGTGTTGGACAATTTGGGACTCTTTGCCACATCCAGCATGGACGGGACGGTCAAAATTTGGACACGAGAATGTGCCCTTGTGCGAGATGTTCAATTTAACGAGCCTGTCACGGCTGTCGAGTTTTTAAACTCAAGAGCTGACCTTGTTGTTGGTTTGACGGATGGAGTAAATATTGTAAAATGCCAGGATTGTGAGTTGCTTAAGTGAAGTTTCGAGTCTTAGCAAACTTGAGGTTTCTAACCGAAATTTGAACCAGATCTTCCTAAGCATGTGCTTCTTATGGTACTTCGCCAGCACCACGATGATGATCCTACCGAGGTTAGCATCGTGTTTTTGGTTACAGTAGCTTCGACCACCGAGCGATAATATCACATTTCAGGTTTCTCCAGTATTTGAGCCGGGCCAGGACTTCATCAACTATTATCAGTCAGGCTACCGTGAAAAATCTGAATTGCAAAAAAGAACCCATGCTGGAACAAAAGTTGACAGGATGATGCGAAGGTAATTCGGGCGTTCATGTTGTCTTTCTAAAATCGTGATGTCGATAAAATCTTGACCATCAAGACGTGAACGAGCCCTGGATGAAGTTATTCAGCGGAAGTTGGCTGACATAGAGAGTGAGCGTCCCGCATCCACCCTCCGTGATTCAAAATGACGACCGACCTTGATTTATGACCCAAGAAATGCGAGACAATCGGGTTCAACAAATCTACCAATTGATCGAATCGTACAAGCTCCTTGACACATCGATTGAGGGGGACTCGACAAACCAAACAAAATCCCGATTTGAAGACTCATTGTTTCTTTTCACACCGAATCCTGATCGACCCCGGGAACCATTTCAGTACAGCGAATATCAGAGGGATCTTTTGCGAGGTCAGAGATACGCCCTGTGTCTGTTCTACCATTTGTTGTTTGGGACTCAATAATGACCCATTTCTGGCGGCAAGGGCTCGGCGAATGGATCAAGTATACCGAGGAAGAACTCATTGAAAAAGCGAGGGAGTATCGACGGCTTCTCAAAAAAAAACTTGCGAGGAGAGGAACACTTACGCTAGGTAAGTGGGATTGAGATGCTTTTTCCAGTAATCACCTTTTTACTGTGGCGAGTGAAGGATTCGTCCCTGATCTTGTGCATGATGGCAATTTTATGGAGGAAATGATGAAAAAGGAGAAATCAGGCCGTAGGCGATCATCTGTGAGTGACGTGGCTCATTTGAAGAGAAAAGTATCGGAGAGTGTTCAATATTCTGTAGCTTCACCCAGATCTTTTGACTGAGGAAGAACTCTCGAGGCTCATTCAAAAACATGATCCGAACATGGATACCGAAGATCGACGAAGGCTTCTCACACAACTGCACAAAATGGCAAACGAAGAAGAAGCTCGAATCGGTGAGGTCAGTGATACCACCATCAACTATTCAGCATAATAATCTGTTTCTTACTTCATCAGCAAGGCAAAAGCGCGCAGCTGCGGAGAAGGCAGAAAAGCTTGCGACATCTAAAACCTCTGCTATCATGTCAAGGCGAGGCTCTACCGAAGTGCACGGTGGTCATCGTGAGAGCGAAGTGCTTCAACCCGATAGTATCGCAGACGATGGTGGAACAGAACGGAAGCATCGAAAACGCAGACACAGTAAGAAGACTTCTGACAAAACTGATCCATCCAAGAACAAGCGATCGCGGCGAAAGTCAAGCCTCCCCGCTTATGAGGTAACGGGATCTACGGAAGGCCTGTCGCTCTCTAACCCCTCGCTAGCGCCGGATAATCGCTTTCTGACCGAAGAAATGAAGAGAAGAATCGACTTAGCGCGAAAACTTCGCCTCAGAGTGGAATCCAAGTTTAAAGCGATGGGAATCTCTTTACCAAATGCCGCGGGTGCGGCAACCGTCCTGCGGAACGCTGCAGCTTCCGCAAAGCAGCGTCCCTCGATGATTTCATCACGAAAATTGTTCACGTCTGATACCCGGCCGACAGTGGCAGACGACGCTTCGTCCGCGAAGCTCAAAGACTACCTGTTGAAGCGGCGACAACAGAGACGAGAAAAAACTCCTGAACCGAATTTGCCGTCGACGGTGGGAGATGATGACGTGGAATTGGAGACAGATGTTTCCCCGGAAACCGTGCAGCCTCAACCTGCAGTGGTTCATTCAGCGGCGCAAGAGCCAGCTCCGGTTTCTCCTCCGCCGCAGCCGCCAAGTCTCCCTCCAGCTGTTGTCCAGGCGCCAGCACCGGAAGCACCATCTCATTTGGATGAGAAAGGTGCGATTCACGAACCTCCACCAGAACCCACCGTTCAGGAGCCTGAAAACCCGGTCCAAATCAGAGAACCAGAGCCCGACGCGAAAAAAGACGATGTTCCTCCATCGCCGAAGCCACACCCTCCTCCCAAGTCGATTCCCACACCCAAGCCTCGACCGAAACCACAAAAGAAGGCGAAGCCGCCAGTAGTTTCTGCTGCACTGACACTTCCCCCGATCGTTAAGCCAAAGAAAGTGCCGGACCCCGAAAAAGTAACCAAACTGCCCCGTCTCCCGCCACCACCAAAACCCGCTCCACCACCTGAAGTTGCAACTGTTGACTTGAAGTTGGAGTTCCCAAGCATCTCAACAGAAGCTGAAGCGAAGCTAACGTGGAATCTGGTTCGCCGTACAGAACGAATCTTGTCAGGAGGCAAGCGAAAACGGGTCGATGTCGAGACGGCCGGCAAAACCAGCCTTGAACACGACGGCCATGAACAGGAGCGTAAGCTCCAGAAAACTCCCAGCTCACTGGTCCGTTCACGCCAAGAGTACAGCGCCAATCATGACCGGCTTACAAGGGGAACACCTCCATCTGGAAAGAAAAGAAGTTATAAAAAGAGTCAACCGGAAACAGATCCAAGCGCCCACGCAACTGTTGATAGTGTTATCACAGACAACTATTTCAAAGGAATGGAGGTAATATTATTCTTTCCTTCTTTTCTCTTTTTGCGGGGAACTGAATACATCTCCGAAATCTTAGCATCTTCCACCGACCATCCACAACATTCTGCTATCCCTCTTGCGTCTTCTGTACGCTCCACCGAGTATATCCACGTGGAAGGAACGCTCTGAGGCAGTGAAAGCCATTCTTTACCTTTACAGGACGTTCAGCACCGACTTTCGAGACGTGTGGTCGCAAGTCATTGCACCTCAAATGGACGCAATGGAAGATGAGGCGTGGCAGGTTCGTGGCATCGTCACCCCTCCCCGAAAGACTTCCCAGCCCAACCGTCGCCCCTACACACGCGCCAGGTCCGCGCTCAACTCTCAACCTCTCTCGGCAACTACAATGTCGCACACAGCGAAGTGGTGCTGGCGCTGATCTATCGCCTTGCGGACAAGGAGGACGACGTGCGCAAAGCCGCGCTCGCGTCGCTTGTAGAGCTCGGCGTGGACTCGAAAAGGGCCCTGGCGAGCTGGATGGTGACGTTGGGCCTCGTGAGGGCGGATCTGCAGCGGGGGATGGAGGGAACGGTCTTGAATGTGAGTGCACCCCGTCTTTTCCGTTGAAAGATGCACGCAAAAAGGGGGTTCTGTTTGCGTTGTTAGGAATCGTTGAAGAGCCACTCCCAAGAAGTAACGGCCCTGCGGCGTAAATCGCACCAGACAGTCATAGAATGGCTCACCCACAACCGCTCCGACATTGTGCGCACGCCGGCAGTCGACGCCAGCGACCGCGCTTCAGCCTTTCGAAAGCGAGAGCGTCGCGCGAAAGGCGCTGCGCGAACAGGAGACACGGCTGCTGCACGACAGTTGCAAAATCGAGGGGGTTCAAGACCCTCGTCGGCAACCCAAACACTCGTGTGGCCTGACCAACAGCGGACAGTCGTTGTGCGCATGTAGCACACTTGAAAATTCAGTACTCGAGAGCATGTATGAACTATGTCATTTTACAATTATCATTATGGAAAAATCACAGAAGCTAACCTGTGAACAAAATCATCGGGACACCGAGACAAATAAAAGGCGCCTCAAGGTGCCTCCAGGACCGCCGCACCACTCCACACATCATCCAAAAGTCCCTCCTCCCTTAGTACCCGTGGCTGGCCAGGAACTCGCCCCAGAGACGGTCCTCCTCCTCCTTCTCGATAACGCGGATGCCGGAGGTGGTGAGGAGGCGGAGCTTGCCAAAGCGGACGCGGATGATTTCGCCGGGGAAGCGGGGGAGGAGACTGGGTGGTGAGGGCGGAAGGTAAGTACGGTCCTTTGATTATGAGGAAGGGTGGCAGCAACTCACCGGTCGCGGATGTTGGTGCGGATAAAGATGGTGTTGACGAACCCGACAATAATGATTGGCAGGATCCAGCGGAAGTTGAGGTTGTACACGTCAAGAGCGGTCTTTGAGGATTTGGCCACCTCGCCGTTCAGGATTGCGTTGTCTGTTGAAGAATGGGAACGATGATGTTGAGTTTCTGTTCCGCAATCAAAAACTGAGACACGTTCAACTACTCACATCCCAACCCAATAATACCACCAATCGACCACGTGCACAGAATAACACCGTGTGTAGCACCAGTGTTCCTTGCTCCGAACTGGTCCGACAAGAAAGCCGGAATGGCACCAAACCCGGCTCCGTAGCACGCCACGAGCGCAAAAATGCACACCAGGAACCCAGGGTAGCTCGCATTGACAAACACGGTAGGGAACGATGCGCAAATGACGATCTGAACGCCGAGGATGAGGAGATACACGCCCTTGCGGCCGACCTTGTCGGAAAGGAGCGGGATGGCGACACGACCGAAGGCGTTGAAGACGGCAAAGATGGCGTTGACGGTGGATGCCTCGGAGGCTGTTTTGCCGAATTGGTTCTTGACCATGTCTTGCAGTTTGGAGGTCGTGGTGAGGCCGAACAGGGCGTTGCAGAAGAGCATGATGAACATCATGCGGAATTCCCACTATGGACAGAAATGGTGACAGTTAACCACATGGACCGAAAAAACGTGATCTGCGAACTGAGAGAGTGTAAAACTCACAGACATGATAGCATCCACCAAATTCATCGAGCTCAGAATCGCCAACGGGTTCTTTGTCGCCACATCTACGACCGCAGCCTTTGACCCATCTGCCTCCTCTCCCTCCTTCTCTCCATCCTTCTTCTCCAAAGAGTCGGCCGACTTGCTCGTTAGGTTGATGTTCTCAGTACCCTTGATCGTGTCGACGGTCACGCCCTTGATGGCGTACCCAGGGGGAGTCACGCGCAGGATGGGGAGGAGGAGAAGAACAATGGCGAGGTAGGTGCATCCGAGGATGAAGAAGCAGTTGGAGACGCCGTAGGAGGCGATGAGGGACTGTGTGGGGTGGGGTGTGGTGTGAGGATTATGATCGAGGTGGGGAAATGGTCGAGAGGCTTACGTTTTGCAAGTAAGAAGCGGCAAAGGAACCGAGACCGAATCCAGCAACGGCAAGACCGGACGCGAGACCGCGCCAGTCGGGGAACCATTTCTGGAGAGGCGATACGGGAGAGATGTACCTGAAAGTTTAAGTATAAAAACGTCAGGGGTTCGTTTGCGGGGGAGGCGGTCACACAATCCCATCCAGAGGGCGCACTCACGCAATACCGAGACCGCAACCACCGAAAAAGCCATATCCGACATAGAGCAACCACAGCTGTTTCGTGATGCAGGCAATGGCGGCAAACATGTGCGCGAGGAAGTATCCCGTGATTCCAAGAAGAGCGCCCGAGCGGGGTCCGACGCGTTCCATCCAGGGCCCGAGAACAGCGGCGGTAGGACCGAAGAAGGCGATGGCGATGTAGAACGTGTTGGGGGCTTGGCCGGCTGGGTGGCGCAAGGACAAAGGGTGCGAGGTGAAGACGATCAGAAATAAGAAGGAGGAAGGGAAAGGGGGATGAAAAACTTACCACCGCTGTTACCGGAGATGGCGGTGTCGATGGCGGCGTTGTAGCCGGACCATGCGTAAAATGATCCGACACACATCTGGATGATGACGGCGGCGGGCATGAGCGCCCATCGATTGAATCTGTTTTGTAAGAAGAAATGTAAGGGTTGGGGGATGGATTTCGGTTGGTTAGGTCAATGGCGGTCAGCGCAGTTGGGGACGAGCCACTACTTACGGTACTCGCAGGATGTAACCTCCCGGGATCACGAACTTGCCAAAGAAGTTGATTGGGGGAGGGAATTCGAGAAACTTGTCTCGCTCGATGGCATCTGGTGCGCGGACAACCTTTGTTTGGCTGGGGGAAGGAAAAGAGACAAAGCGTTGTGAGTCAGCGCAGGCCGCGGGACAGAGAAAACGGCGTTGCCGACAGTCGGTTGGGCGGCTTCCCAGCGATGTATCCACAGTTTCCGGTCTCCTGAGCGTCCAGGCGATGCTGCGCTGGTTTGTGATTCGAATGCCAGCGACGCCAAAAGCGCCGAGGGGCGATGCCAAGAACGGGTAGTCCTCTCCTGTCGCACTCACTTGAAGTGGTTGAGCAGAACCTCGCGCACGCCCATGTCTGCGTTTTCCTTCTCTGGGTGAATCAGGGGTAGGCTGAGAAACCGTTCGCCTTTTATTTGAATTGGGGGACAGCGTGACCTGGGCCGCGCCACAGTGGCGGAGCGGACCCCTTGGCCTGGCGCGTGAAGTCACGCTCAACCCCGGGGGTGACTAAACTTTATGCATCATGTCCTATTTGTTTGCGTCGTCTCGTTGCGCTCTTTCAAAGCAGCGGAATGAAGTCCAAAACGAGGTTGATTGTCCCTTTGTGGGCGCACGTCTTCCATAACGGGGCAAAAACCGGTCCACAAAAGGGAAAATATCAGCCCAAATTGAGACGCAAAAGGGGAAGACACAGCCCCAAGAATGGCGCTCGATAAAGATAATTACACTCGTCAAATCGTTCCCGCGGACCCTCTCCGATTCATCTGTATCAAGAGTACTCGGAGTAACCTGCCTCCGGTGTCTCTTGCGTCATGTCGCAGGTTCTGGGAAGCCTACCCCTGTGCGAAACTCTACCTTCCCTCGCAGAAACGTGAAACGGTTTCTCCCCTTTGTCTCGATGCGAAGTGCACTCGGTCACAACGTCCACTCGAACTGTCGACCTGCCCGTCGTGGGCCGCGTCGAAAAGAATACGTCAGAATTCTGTAAAATTTATAGTTTACGTTTACGAAAGTAGCTATGATCTCTTTCGAAGAGCATCACAAGAGGTCGATCACGTTTCCTTCACAGAACGCAAAATGCCGTCTCCTCCTCCAAACGTATGCATTCACTGTGCTGACAGAGCCAGATAAATGATTACTCTCGCTGGGGACGTCTTCCAACCGCACGTCCCACCCACTTGCCACTTGGACTTGGGCGTCCATCGATGGTCTGCAGAATGCAGAATGCAGCTAACGTCGGAACTCGGAACTTGTAGATATCACTAGCCAGTGCCCCGACACGCACTTGGTGCATGGCTGTTGTTACCTGGCGTGCGGTTAGAGGGCTTGGATGTACGGCGAACAGCGCAAGCTGCGCTCGGGCACCGCCTTCACTCATATCGGCCTGCTAGTGCTCGCCATGGACCGTACCGAAAACGTTGCATTGGGGATGTGAAGTGATTTCATGTAGTTCATACAATGCCGAACGGTATCTCCCTGACAGTGTGTAAATCCATTACGAGACGTTTCGCAAATTTTGGAGCCCGGTTTATGATTACTGTCGCGACACGGTCGCTTCTTCTAGTAAGGATCACATTTCAATCACCGGTGAATGGCTCTTGATACGCAGTGGCTTCACGTCTCTTTGTCAACCCTCGCCTCTGCAGAAGTCACCTCCATCATCGATCAAGCTCCACCCACATCTTCGCCCCCTTCTGAACCAATCCAGCGCTCTCTCCATCACATCACAGTTTCCCAGCCGCGGTCCAGCAAATCCCGGGCTCCCTCCTCCCACCGATCGGAGTTTCTCAACCCGTCTTCAATTCGTCACCACCCCCCTCTTCCCCACGCCATCACCCCACCGCACCATGTCCACGTCCACCTCCTCCTCACCACGCTTCACCAACCGCCTCGCGCGCGAAAAGTCGCCCTACCTCCTCCAACACGCCCATAACCCTGTCAACTGGTACCCTTGGGGCGAGGAGGCGTTCGCGAAGGCGGAGAGGGAAAACAAGCTTATCTTTCTGAGTGTGGGATACTCGACGTGCCAGTAAGTCGTTAAAGGACGGGATGACTTGGTTTTAATGATCCACTTGCAATTGCACCCCATCACCCCCTCCAGCTGGTGTCACGTCATGGAGCACGAATCGTTCGAGGACGAGGAGACAGCCAGGATCATGAACGAGCTGTACGTCAATGTCAAGGTGGACCGCGAGGAGCGGCCTACGGTCGATAAGTGAGTGATCATGACGTGGCCGCGTCGTCCTGCTTTCCCCCATGGCGACCCCCCCCTTCCCCGTCCCTCCCAGAATGTACATGACATTCATTCAAGCCACCGCCGGCCGAGGCGGCTGGCCCATGTCCGTCTGGCTCAACCCCCAACTTCAGCCCTTCTACGGCGGGACGTACTACCCGCGCGACGACGGGCGGCACGGGCCCGGGTTCAAGTCGATCCTAAGGCATATGAGCAGGGCGTGGACAACAGAGAGGGAGAAGGTGCTGGAGAGTGGGAAGGAGGTGATGGAGGTGTTGGAGAAGGCTGAAAAGGTATGTTCCTTCTTTTACCCTTCGTCTGCCCGGACCTTCCCACACCAAAACGTTGTTCGACCCCACACAGTCGCCTCCACTGTCCTCTCGAAACACCTCCATGATCACCTCCTCCTTCTCCCTATCCACTGCGTCTCAGCTCGCGACGCACTACATCGACATGCACGACCCGACCTGGGGCGGGTTCGGCTCCGCTCCAAAGTTCCCCACGCCGCCCATCATGTACTTCCTCCTCGACTTCTGCGCCAGGTGCGACGCTCTCCCGAAACCGGAGGATGTCGCCAACTTGCCCGTGAAGGAACTGCGTGCGGTGGCGGACAAGTGCAGCGTGAATTTGGAGAAGAAAGGCCTTACGGAGAAGCAGGAGATTGTGGAGGCGGTGAAGGAGGGTTTGGAGGAGATGCATGAGAAGAAGGAGATGGCGAAGTCTGTGACGTTGGATACACTCAAGGTACGTGGTGAGACCCGTGGTCGTGGTGCGTGGTTACAAGTGCTCGAGAAATGCTGCGACAAAACAGAACATCGCTGCTGGAGGTATCCACGACCATGTTGGGAACGGCTTCCACAGGTATTCGGTGGACAAGGAGTGGCACGTTCCCCAGTGAGTTCGATTCACCTGCTGTCGTTGTGCTTCAACACGACTCACCTGACCAACGCAACACTATCTCTCACAGCTTCGAGAAAATGCTCTACGACCAAGCCCAACTCCTCGACCTTTACCTCACGGCCACCGTCCTGGATTACACATCTCCTCCCACCGACCCCTCCGCCCGCCCCGCCTTCCTCCCAACCGACCCAGCCTTCCACCCATCCGCCGTCGCGCGAGACATCGTGACCTACGTCTCCCGTGACTTGCAGCACCCCGACGGGGGGTTCTACTGCGGTGAAGACGCCGACTCCCTACCCTCGGCGGGCCCTGCAGACGCGGCGGTGAAGAAGGAAGGGGCGTTTTGCGTGTGGGAGGCGGAAGAGTTCAATAAAGTGGTTGGGGAGGAGTACGCGGAGATGTTGAGGTGGTTCTTTGATGTGAGGCCGACGGGGAATGTGCCAAAGTCGGTGGATCATCAGGGGGAGTTGAAGGGGCAGGTGAGAGAAGCGGCGACTTGTCGTATCGCTCTTCGTGCACCCGCCGAACCTTGTCCAACGTCGCTAGAATGTCCTCCGCGTCCTACGCACCCCAGCTATGGTCCTCGAGAAATTCGGGGACAAGCTCAATCTCGGCACCATCTCCCAAATCACCGACATCATTGCCGACGCCAAGCGCAAGCTGTGGGAAGTTCGCCTTGGACGGCCCAAACCGCACAAGGACGATAAGATCCTCGTCGCGTGGAACGGGCTTATGATCGCCTCGCTTGCGCGCGCTCATTGTGTGCTCGCACCGCTGGACGCGGAGAGATCAGAGTTCCTTGACCTCGCGACGAAGGCCGCCGAGTTCATCAGGGCGAGGTTGTCGGACGATTCGGGGAAGCTGATATCGAGAGTGTACCGCGAGGGACCTGGAACGGCGCCGGCGGTTGCGGACGACTACGCGTTCCTGGTGCGTGGTCTCCTGGAGCTGTACCAAGCTGGCGGCGACGTGTCGTGGTTGGAGTGGGCGGTGCAGCTGCAACATGTAATGGACGAGAAGTTCTGGGATCCTGTCGCAGGGGGTTATTTCTCGGGTGCTAAGGAGGCGGAAGGAGGTAGAGGGCAGGCGGAAGGTGGGGGGTTGTTGAGGATGAAGGAAGGTGCGTTTTTGGAGGCCGAGTCGAGGGGGTCTGCCCGAACTGATTGGGACGTGCCCTCGACCAAAGATTACGACGGCGCCGAACCCTCGCCTAATTCGGTCGCGGCGCACAACCTCGTCCGTCTCGCGGCACTCGCTCCTGGTGCAGACGGAGGCCCATACTTGCAGCGAGCACGAGAAACGGCCATGTCGGGTTTGGAGAAGTTGTTGCGGTACCCCCAGACCATGCCGTTCATGGTCACGGCGTTGATGGATGCAGGAGATGGCTTGAAAGAGGTTTGTTGTCTTCCTCGTGATCAATTCGGAGACTTTACTGATGTCGTTCAATTTGGACGTTTTCAGTACATATACCACGGCGACCGCTCTTCCAACATCCGTAAACTGTTGCACAGAAACCGGTGCTCCACGTACACCACGATAACTGTCGCCGACTCTCGACTTTCGCGACTGCACCCCGAAGCAGCACGGATTGCGGAGCAGGCGACTGAACGGGAACGAGACGGGGATTTGTACGCGAGAGCGAAGGATGGCAGTTGGGAACGCGTGGAGTGGAAGGAGGGAGGGACGCTCGTACTTCGTCTGTGAAAGAGTTTTGTAGTTTTGGAGAGGTGCAGACGGTGCAGAAACATTTTCTAAATGTATAGCTATCTGCGTTCATTTTCATTGGTGATCTTTGATCGCGAGAAGCTTCCAAATGCAAGTTGTTTTCGGCGCTTTGCAGTCTTCTTTCCTTTGTTTCCATGCAACGGCCGAAGTGATCAGGCGGAAGGGCCGCAGCCATCCGCAACTCAATGACCCCACGAGCACAACATCCGTCGCCGTTGCTGAGTCGCTCGGTTTCTCTTCGTTCACTGGCCTACTCCCATGGACGACGAGAGTCCAGTAACGAATCGTGCAACGTCTGACAACAATGAAATCGCGCCACTCAAAACCGACGTAGAAGCCCAGCCGGAAGCAAATGAAACGGACAGAGATGGGTCTCCCCGACTCAAGGATGAGAAGGAAGTCGCAGACTCGAAAAGTGGTCGGGGTGCCGACGCAAAATTTGTCCAATCGGATCAGACGAATTATCTTCCATTCAGACAACTCCTGATCGTGTTTACTGGATGCGGACTTGCGATTATGCTGTCCACCTTGGATCAGAAGAGTGAGTTTTCCCAGAAGAAACGGTCATACTTGGTGTTTTTGCCGAATCAACTAACGGAGAAACATCGCACTCTCATTGATTAATCGCCTGTTCAAGTCTTTGCGACTGCGCTTCCCCGCATATCTGCCGACTTTGCCTCCGGCGACCAGTCCTCCTGGGTGGGCACATCTTACCTCTTAACAAGCACTGCGTTCCAAACTCTGGGGTAGATTCAGCGATATTTGGTGAGCGCCTTGCGTGGACTCCCTCTTCATTCGAGCCCTCACAATATGACGCCACGATTTTGCAAACAGGGGTCGCAAAGTGTGCCTTCTCGTCTGCCTCGTCATATTTTTTTGTAGGAAATGTGTTATGCTGGATCGCTCGCTCCATCGTCGACCTCATAGTTAATCGCGCTTTTGCGGGTGTAGGCGGTGGTGAGTGATGTTGTCAGCATCAGGGAGAGAGGGAAATACGAGGTAATTGGAACGTTACACGTTGCGCAATCCAGGTGATTGATGATGTGTTCGCACGCATTTTTGTAAAGAGCGTTATTGGGGGTGTCATCGCTCTTGCCGGCGTAATTGGTCCGGTGCTGGGAGGAGTGTTTTCTGACCCTTTCTTGCCAGGCTTGGTTGGAGGTGGTGCATTTTCCTGAAGTGAGTACGTGAGTACATACGATGCCCTTTCTAGATCGGAACTCAATGCTATAAGCTGTCGTTTCTGCAGCATCCCTTTTGCGCTGGCAGCGTTGCTCATGATATTCTTTTTCCTCCCAGTGAAAAAAGTGGTCGGTTCACTGAAAGCAAAGGCGCTGGAGCGGTCCTTATTCTATCTTCCCCACTTCTTCTTCTGGTACGTTATTTTGATAAATGTTTTGCTATTGCGGGACAGGCATGATTACACCTCAGCTCGCGACGTCGTGGGGTGGTTGTACATAACCGTGGAAATCTCAAGTTATCTCACTTTTTGTGGTATCATTGCTCCTGATTGGTGTTACGATTGTAACTGAAATTTGGGTGGAGCGAAGGAAGACTTCCAGTGATTCCTAGTGAGTTTTGTTCCCACCATCATAACCCCAGGTCCCACTGTTTAACGTTCGCGTCAATTACATAGTGCGTGTTTTTCTCATGCAAACCCCAACCGTCATATTTATCACGCAGTTTCTTAATGGGGTTGCATATTATTCCCAGCTCAACTACATTCCACAATACTTCCAAGTTTTGAAGCAGGAGTCAGGAACACAAGCTGGGCTGCAAATGATCCCACTGCTCGTAGTTCAAGTGATGGCGGTCTTGGGCGCTGGAGGGATTGTCAGTTGGACTGGCAGGTGGGAGACTTACGATTGGTCGCTGACGGAGAGCATGAAGCAAATGTTTTTTCTGGCAGATTTAACAAGCGCTGCATTGTCGCTGGATATGTCTTGGGGACGGTGTCATGCGTTCTGCAGTAAAGGATCAGTCGAGAAACACCATTATGGGTGGTTGTGCTTATTCTAATATTGGCAGGTAACCCGTCGTTTTGATGTACAACATTGGCGAAAGGAAGCACGATATAAAAGGTCATTTTGTAAGGTTTTGGGCAAGGCTTGATATCCCAGACATCGTTAGGTAGGTGCTATTCTTGAATTTTGACCTTTCACTGTTCCACCTGTCTGACTAAAATATTTTGAACCTCAAAGTCGCCGCTCAGGCTGTCGTCACAAAGTAGGATATCGGAGTCGTCACCGGTCTCCGTAATTTTGTGCGCACCATTGGAGGTACACTGGGGTTTGCAATCTATGGGGCAATCCTCAACAATGTGCTCATCGCGAAACTGTCTTCTGCACCCCTCAGCTTGTCATCTGATTTGGTGGATAGGATCATCGGCTACGCCACAGATATTCCGACAGTCGTTCCGTCTGAGAGTTTGTACGCAGTCCTTGAAACGTAAAAGGATTCCGTGCACGGGGTTGAACGCAATTTTAACGGCTGCATTTCTTGAAGATATTCGTGTATAATTTCACTGCCAATATTTTCATTCATGGCTGGTGCTTTTATTCGCATATCCACATCCACGTGTTTGAATGATTCCAAGGCGGAGGCTCAGCGACTGCGTTCCACGGTTCTTGCCTGACTTGTTCAACCTCGCCGTCCGGCCGAGCGCTCCGGCCGCTGCCTTCAGCCGTGATTGCTTCTCGTATCACCATACTATCGCTATCCAACGATATCTTTGGGGATCACGTCGCAACCATCAACCCGTTGAAGTATATGGACACTACTTCACCGAACCTTTCCTGAGCGGCATCGCCACCTGTACAGATGTCTTTGCTCGCGGAGCTTATTTCGACAAATGATGTTCTGGCGCGGATGGAGGAACGGAAGCACGGGTATGAACGGACAATTGGAGAGTTCTGTCAATTATGGCCCGGCTTTGGAACTCCGAAGGATCCCATCCAGTACGAGCAACACGAGCAAGCAATAAGGCTTGCGCTATCCACGTTCCGAAAACTGTGGGCCGAGCTCAAGAACGCGGATGAGGAACGGCATATGGAAGCAATGGCCACATCCCGCAAGGTGGTACGACAACTCCTTGCGAGCTCGTTCGGAAGGCAAATTGCAATCTATTCATTTCCCTCAATACCGACTGAAGCCTCGCACATAAGGCGTGAGGTGTTCCTCAACTTGGCAGTCCGCTCCCGCGCTTGTCGAAGGATGATCTTCGAACCCACCCTCAACCTCCTCCCCCGATTCATCAACGCCATCGCACTGTCGTTATCGGCTGCTGTCAAAGTCGCCGAAAGTGGTGTTTCTCTTCACGAAGAAGAGAGAGTCCGCTTAGGAATGCTTGGCGACGTTAAGGACTGTCTCGACACCCTGATCAGAATTGTCACGCCTGAGATGGGTTTGGAAGGCGCTACATTCTATGCATCTGTCGTGAAAAGCAACGACAATCTTTATAATGCATTGGGCGAAACTCTTCGGGCCACCCGGCTTGGCGCGGTGCCAGCATCGGACACGCATTCATTGCTTCACATTTACAGCACGGTGGAGCTGCAGTTGCAGATCAAGTTTCACGTTCAACTACCCTTCAGTCAGTTTCTCTTGATGTCGATTTTCAGTCGTGGTGAAAGGTTACCGAGATCAGCAAATTCCAAGTTTTGGAAGTCTCTAAGCGACAAGGAGGCAGAATCAGGCTGCGCCGCAGATGGATGCGAGACATTGAACCCGAAAATGTTGTGTGAGCGGTGTCGCGTGTTGAAGTACTGCAGTACGGAATGCCAGAATGCACACCGGGAACTCCACAAGAAGCAGTGCGAAAAACTTCAAAAAAACTTGACCTACGTGAAAGCGTATTGGAATACCTTCAAAGACACACTTGTTGAGTCTGTCTGCGCCACCGTCGGGTGCATGAACTTGGCCCCACAGAGGAAATGCACGCGGTGCCACATGGCGCAGTACTGTGACGAAACGTGCCAGAAAACACACTGGAAACTGCACAGGGCGGTGTGCCGAGAAGACTTTTGGAACGTGGAGGGAATTTTCCCAGCAGATATGTTGGCGTTGTTTCACTCGTCGACAAGATCAGGACCAAGCAGTCCAAGATTTTATACGCAGAGTATCACGACGTTTTAATTAATCTCCATTGAAGAGTTTGTTCACGTTTTTTATTATTGTATCTTACGTCTTGCATAATTTATTGCCATGTTTGTATAGTTTTGTTAGCGAGACACATCAAAGAGGTACTTGCGACGACTTTTGCTCCGAAATTCGGAGATCTCAACCGTGCATATACATGTTAAGTGCACAAAATGACGTTAAAAACTTTCTTACCTCACCGATGTTGGGTGTGAGCACTTTCCTAGGTCGTTTGTCCCGAATTCCACTAGTTCAGCTGGAGGAACCCCTAAGGTATTGGAGGCGCTTCGGTGGGGGGTAACCGACAATTGGAAGTTCTACAAAGCAAATGATATCGAGTCGGTCTGCGCCGCTGCTGGGTGCATGAACTTGACTGCAAGGAGAAAATGCGTGCGGTGTCAGGTGGCCGGCCCAGTACTGCGACGAAAGGTGCCAGAAAGCACACTGAAACTTCCATAAGCCGGTGCGTCGAGAAGACTTCCGGAACGTGGTCCATTGATTATGTCATGGGGTGCTATATGTACTGTAGCAAGTAACTTATGTAATTGCCTTTTTGATCATCATCAACTTATCATAAAGTATCGCAAGCGAGAATCTCATGTAACACAAAAATTATTCTTGCAATAAATTTAGAGACCATCTGTTTCCCTCGCTTGCTGCGCTTGGAGTTCACCTCCGCGGTGTCGAGACTCTTAGATTCCACTGACATCTACGAAATGATTCAATTTATCACATTGAATGACGCAGCCTGTTTTTTTTTTCACCCCACCCCTGACACCTGTTAACTAGGTGGTCGCATTATCTAGTCATAAGACGGCCGCTCCGCTGCCGCCTTAGAGCATGGCGATACCGCCCCAGGTCAGTAATTGGTCTCGGGTCTTGGCGGAGTGTGTTCTCACTTGACGGCGGCAAAGTGTTAGGCTGGAGGGACCACTTCGCAAATCAGCGATCTCTGGAACACCACTTTCCACACACCACAGCATCAGACGAAGTGGTGTCTTGTCTTTCCGGACATTTCCGATCTCCTTCTGATCAATCCTGGCGATGTTGTGAACCTACTGCTCTCATGACCAAATGTCAGTTAGATGGTCCCTGAGGGTCGAAACCCTCGACCAATCACAAAAAGGCAGGAATCAGGATGTTATCGCTGCCTCCCATGGACCTGGTCTCCGCACAATGCGGTAACAGTTCCCTGTAAAACGGCATTCTGTAGAGTCCCCTGTACTATTCAAAGTATTGACATTCACACTGTGAGCGAACAGTCTTCTCAGGCTTTGCTGAATCGCATTACGTTATGATGCAGTGTTGACGCACATCCTTGACACAGCAATGCGAAGTCTAGCTCGATACGCTCTGCTTGCCGTGGCTTCCACGCACGCTGTTTCGTATGCCTGGGCGTTACAGCCCATTATTCTCGCCGACACCAACCGTGACGGCGTCGCGAGCAACGCAGACGCCGCCGACAAGGCCATTTGGACAACAATAAGGGGGGCAATTTTCCTACCAAACATCGGTGACAGCGATGGCCGTTGTCCTGCCACTGGTAATAATGGCGATCCCCTTTCTGATACCGAAATTGCGTTCTGCAACGATGCCGCTGGCAATATCCTCTATGCACCGGAATACTTGGCCCCACTTCGCACACTTCCCGTCTCCGGAGTAAGCAACACGACATATGGAACTGTCTCGGCCGAGCCTGAGGAACATGCATCCAAAGTTCGCATTTTCTGGTACAGGGGACCAAAAGGATCAGAGTCTTACGCTGCCAACTGGACCTACGTTCCACCAACCCTCCGTTTCAACGCCGATGCTCTTACCGCTGGTTTGACACTCGGTGTAGATGGAAGGACCCTTGTCTCATCTCCTGACAGCTGGGACGGAACAATCATGATCCGCTTCTCTGCGACAAACCCCGCCGTCAACCATACTGCTGATGACGTCGTGACCCTCCGTCTTGCGCCCGTTCTCACCCACCACCACCTCCAACGTGTCGACAGACTCATCAGTGTCGCGGACAACGGGCAGATGGCGCAGAAGACGTTCCTCACTGAGCTCGATGCCGCATGTGCAGCTTCTGGTCTTACCTCCTCACTCACTCTCTTCAACGGCACCGACATTTGGGCGCAAGACTTCTTCGAGCCAGCGTATGCTAGTATGCCCGGTCCCAAGAACTCCATTATCTCCGTTCGAGTCCACCTCCGTTCTGCCCAGCAGGCTCGAACTGCTGGGCGCCAACTCTTCACTCAGCCTGGTATTCGTGGAAAGGGTGTTGGTGCCTACAACGGCGCTGCGAGCCATCCGAGTGCACTTGGTTGGCGTGAGATCAATTCTGGTGGAAACATTGTAAGTGGGCGATGACATGTCTGGATTCTCCTTTGGCTTCTTTCAATGTACTGACGTCGTGTTCCAAGGAAACCATTCCCCCGTACGTGAGCAAAAAGACCGGCAAGGCATATCCAGCTGGACGTGTCATCATGGCGAAGCACGACGAGTACCTTCCATCTGACGGAATGCTCGGCTTGCTGCAGGCTCAATGGGGCGGCATTCAAGAACCGCTGATCCTTCAAGGGGGCTGGCTCTCCATTGGGCACGTCGACGAATGGATTTCGTTTCTTCCAAAGAACAACAGTACCCTGGGATGGACAATCAGCATCGCCGACACAACCTCTGCGCTGGACGTACTTCGGAAAGCGGAGAAGGAAGGAAATGGAAAAGTTAAGGCACGGAGTACACCACCTGCGCCCGCAGACTTCTCTGGTATCCCAGGGTTTGGACCTGACGATAACATCACCATATCGGGACTTCTCGCGGACAAGCACTTCATCAAAATTCAGGAAAAGTGCCAAAAATACATCAGCGATAGCTTGCAAACTCTTCTCGACGAGACTGGTGTTCCTGGGGGCGATGTTGTGAGGATTCCCATGCTCTTTGATGGAGGCCCTGCAGACGGAGGTCTGGGCACTGGAGGAGGGCTCTTTGGGAACGAGTGGGGAGATGACGGAACGCCTCCGCGATACGGACCATTCCTTGCCAATGTGTCACCTGTTGGAGCGTTCTATCCAGCTGCCATCAACGGTATCGTGATCGGTCAAAGTTACATCGCCGCGAGGGCTTACGGACCTGTGGTTAATGGGACGGATATCATCCAGGCTGCAGTGGAAGAGGCATACAAGAAAGCCAACATGACTCCACACTTTGTGAATGACTTTCACTCCCATCATTTGTTTGGAGGCGAGGTCCATTGTGGTACGAACACGTTGCGAGACACTTCAGCCAAGTGGTGGAATGGGGTTTCGGAAAGCGAGGAAGATGATCTCCGGCGGAGGAAGTAGTTGGATATGATTCGTTCTTATTCTCAATAAACGGTTTGTTTGATTTCCGTTTGAAATGTTGATCCCCGGGAGATTGATCAGCGGAGTAAAACGACACTGACGCTCCTTTATCTACACTGCGTTGATTTTTTGTCCACTAAAGTTGGAATGTAAAATGGGATGTCGTGTGATATCGCGACCAAAAGATGCTCCGTGATCCGGCTGGTATCGTATCCAGTCAAACCTCATCTCTCTCGGATCCTCGCAATGAACCCATTCCCACCTCTCCCTCTTCTGCGACCACCGTTCCAGCACACGTGACGATCCACCAGCACGTTGTTCCGGGATCGGAGCTCGGCATCAGAATCGTGGTGAACCGAGGACTTGGACTCGTATTGTTGCGATCGAGCCCATCGTTTTCCCCCACGAAGGCGAATACAAGAACCCTCTTAGTCTCGGTGCATACAAGAGAAAAAACGTTTTCGAAAGCCGGTACGTCTTGGATCAATCATTATCCTCATCAACTATCCTGTCGGAAGAAATGATGTTTCTATCTTCATTCCCACCGCCATAGCGATACAGCATACAATTCCTGGAGGACTCGACCGAGATTTTTCCAGCGTTGGCATCCAGACTCTCTCCGGGGCTACGTCGATGACGGAATTGTTGGCTTGGACAATTCGGGTCAGGTTGTGCCCGAGGAAGACATCGAAAGCGGGAAGGTAAAAGTGGCAAAGTGGACATTAAAGACACCCAGGGAACAGGAAGGGGTGAGCGTCGAGATGACTCTGGCACTGTTCGTTACAGTGTTGATTTGATGATCATTTCTTCGCACACCGTTAGGCTGTCTTTGATGGAACCGGAAGATGGACCTCGTCAGGTGTGAGTTGCTATTTCAAACATAACAGGATATATAATCTTTGACTGGTCATTGATCTGATTTGGATCGTCATCTGACATATCAACATCGATGACGGACCCAGTGGGTTTACGCTTCCCTCGGAAAAGTCACCCCTCCGACACACTTGGTATCGGGGACTGAGTCTTCCCAGCGACTCCAGATGGTTGTGCCACTAGGAGCAAGCCCGGACGTCGAAGTTCCTAAAGATCTTGCTATCTCGAAGTCAGTGAAAAACGGAACACACGAGTGGTTCAATGCAGACCATATGGTACCACAGGAGAAGCCTCGCGAAGTCGTTGAGTCTCGAAAGTGTTGATACCGGCTCGTGCTGAATGCTCCCACTTCAACCTGCTCTTTCCGTTTCAGCCGATATCATCGAACAAGCTCTCTCTAAAATTACAGTGACAAACAAACTCTAACAATTTATTTGATATCTAGAATATATACATTCCGCGATGTTATGTTCTCGAATTCGGTCAACACAACAGGATAAACGTTGCTGCTCGATGCGATCATCAACCAGCTTCGCGAACAAACCCTCGAATAACCCCCGGCTCAACGCCATACCTAATGGCTCTCGTGCGTCCCGCAATACCGTCCCCAAGGGTCCGACTGCGGGTGGTTCGCGACTGATTTCGCGTTCCAAAGCGAGTGACCAGGATGGGGAGCTTCTGGGCTCCAAGATTCTCTCAGCATCAGATGTGTTCGACGAGGAGAAATCCCAGAACGGGCCCACTCTTCAGGTTCCAGGAATACGTGCTCCAGAACACGCTTCGAATGATCAGGTAGATTTACTCCTGGACCCATCAGCTGACCCGACACAAGTTCCATTCGATCCTCGTATGGTTTTCCGAAGGACATCTGCAGCAGTGCTTCACCGTCCCCAGATGGACATACCGAACATAATCGATTTGATTTCAATCAAGGACAACAGGAAAAGGATCCCACATCCAGGATATCGTCTCGACATTATCCGAAATCTTGCGGACGTGCAGATAGGGGATGTAGAGGATGCGGACCCGAAGAACGGTTCGCCAGCGCTAATTCGAACATCAGACAACGGATCACAATTGAGTGAGAAAGAACCCGGACCTTCATCCGAAGGGGCTCAGGCAACAACAGGCTCGTCCAAACCCCTCGAACAACAGCAAGTACCTGGTTCAGAGACTCTGGACCTCGTGCGAGAAGTTCTTGCCACCCTCGCGGACCTCGTTGCTGCGTTGGATGGCGTCTCCCGATGGAAAGATGGTCTGCTGAAGCAGCCGAGCGTCGGACCCAACGTTAAGGCAGATGCGCTGATTGTTGTTTCAAAAGCCATGCGAGCGTGAGTTGCATCTCGAGTTTTCTTCGACGTCTTAATTGATCTTCTGCTTCCGAATGAATGCTGTCGCCAGGTCCCAGCTTCTCTACGCCCCACTTCACGACTTGCTCCGTCTTGCCCATCTGTGTTCTCGGCCTTGGCATCTGAGGCGTTCTGCAGTACTGGCGCTCGAAGATGACTTCGCACTTCACGCGAAGTGTCTTGACGTAGCAATCTCTCGGATCGAAAAGGCTGAAGGAGAAGCCAAGAGGGAGAAGAGCAGGCGGAGGATGAAAATGTGGGAGAATATGGTTGGAAGGCTCTTGGTCAGGACGTGGCCCGAGCAATTTGTTGGTATTGCACCCAAATGGATGCTCGAAGGAGCGAGATACGGGTGAGCTGTCCCCACGTCACTGATGAATCGAGGTGCTCACAATTTGAATTCAGACCCACACCGGACAATGTGGCCTCGACCCCAACACTTAACTCTTCGCGCATGTTTACACCTCGCGTTCTCATGCGCCCAGAAATAACGTCACCTATTCCAGAGGAGCAAGAGAATCAGAAGTCTACAAATATGGTTGATGAGGCGACTGTGACGGACGAAGCAGCTCCACTTTACTCCACGACGGGAGAACTGACTGAACTTTACGACAGGAGCGGTAGGGAATTCCCAATCGGCGAAGCACCAAAGCATGCGCCATCAGAGACTTCAACTGTTCAAGAGCGCGTTTACGTTGCCATTCCAGTGTCGCCATCATGTGCCGATGTCCGAGCAAGGAACCTTTGTCTTTCTAAGTTCTCAAAGCTGAAGCCATCTCCCTCTCATTTGGTTCGTATCAGACGTTCTCATCATCGAAACCCTTACTTCAATTGGGAAAATCGAGTTAATACTACAAGATCGAATAAATCAAAACTGCTGGAGCGTATAACGGAGTTTCAAAGGAACATACCCAGATGCTTTTCTGAGCCCGACGTTCAGACGCTGGTTGAGTTCCCACTATCATCGCAAAATGCAAGACTGATGGAGCGGTCATCAAGCTACTCGGGTCGGGAATGGAAAGTCGTAGGATTGATTCCTGGCTCTGAAGCAGACTGGCGCCATGCCCCAAGGAAACTGGACAGCACTGAGAATAATGATATTATCGAATACGACCTTCCAAATGTGAGAAACCCCTTCGGTGAAAGCAATATCGCCCATATCGAATATGATCGTGTTTTCAGAGTACCTTTACCTATGACGCAACGGAAAACGGTTCCCCGTCCGCTCTGACGCTCCGCGAGCTCCATTTGGGTCTTCCAATGACGTCAGAAGTTCCTTCTTTCCGTCACAAAGATATGTCAAACCATGAAGTACACGCTCGACCGGATTCTGCTGGACGCAATTCTCAGATTTCCTCAGAAATATTGGCCGGCTTAAGAACGGTAGATGAGGGAGCATTATCAAGACGAAGGACTATGAGCTTCGTACCGTCTGAGTCTCGGCCTGCTCTTCCACGCAACAACACACTGTTGGCGGAAACCTTGAAGCTGAAAAGACCCATCGCGCCCCCAATTCAAAATTCTTCTTTGCTCCAAGCTCTGGCGAATCAGTCAAATACTACTGAAGAAGGCGATCAAGTGCACGACTTGGTTAGTGGACATGATCACGAACTTAACAATCGAACTGGCACGAGAAGACTTTCATTAAAATCAAGCATTATCCAGCTGTCAATGGATCAAATTCAATCAGCTGATGTTGCTCCGTTGCAGCGCTCTTCGTTACAGGGATCGGCCATCCTTCCATCAAGTCCGGCGCGACTTACCAGTGCAAACATCGCGAAACATTCTGCGAGTTTGAAACAAACAAAGTCACTTGAAGAATCACAAAGTGTTCAAGGCACCTCAAATTTGGAATCCGACAGTTCTAAAGTTGATCAACCTGGCATCCACGGTCAAAAAGAAACGTACACTGCACAAGAGGTGATGGAATTAACACTCCTACACGCTGAACAACTCAACCTAGCTCGACAAGAATACGAGTAAGATTAACTGGTCGCCTTCATATTTGTTTTGTTCCGGTTTATAAACGTTTTCATTGTTTCTTGCTCAGCGCAGAGTTGGCGGAACTTCGGGATGAAATCGCTCAGCTGAAACGGGGAAGCGCATGGTCGTTGAATGATGTTGCAATCCAAGCAACTTCGTGGTCTGCAAGCGACCGTGGCTCCCGAGGAAGGACACCTCAGTCCGGGAATGTATCAGACAACAACATCCTTATCTCGAGCTCTTTCCGAGGCACGCTAGCCTCACTTGGCCCAATGAATGGGATCACATCTTCAGCGCTCCCTGAGCTGACAACTGAACAGGACGATCTGCCGGCTCGCTCATTAAAGGAACCAACGGGACAGAGGGTATTAAATAAGCGGATACCAGGTCTGAAAGGCCGGTGGCAGGATTTACCGGTACGTTTTGAAGAGCTATTGGTGGATTAGAGCGTCATTTCTGATGTGTGCGATCGATGTGAAACAGTGGCGTAAGCCCGACTTTGTCGACGGCAGCGTGAGTATCGGCTTACTATGGCGACGAGGCATGATTTACTGACCATTATTTGCCCCCGAAAGTTCCTTGAAAGAATGCGCAAGTTCACCGAGCATCGAATGGCAATTCAGAGCCAATTACGTGACACAATTTCAAAAGAAGAATCTCGACTCAATGAGCTTCGACTTGCGTACAAGAACCTTCTTGCTGCCCAAAATACGGAACTCGGCGAATCACCAACAGACCAGCCAGCGATTCCCAACAAAACAGCAGCGGCAGCTTTTCTCCCCTACCCCGGTGATGTGAAAAAACCCAAAGAAGCGCGAGGACACTGGCATGTGCCCGTCGAAATGCTCACCACAAATGAAAAGTACCTCGCGGACAGCCGTGCGGACAGAACACATCAAGAAGATGGCCATTCAGGGGATGATGAAGAACTTTCAACAACGCGGACTCATGTTAACATTCTCAATTTGTTTGACGTTGCAGTAGCCGGACACTCTAAGCTATCACGACGTGATATGTAAATAATAATTTATATAATCTCGAATCGACTACTTCTTTTTCTTCGGTGGTGGAGCTGCTTCGACTTCCGCGCCTGCTCCGGATGCAGATAATAGTCGCTGTTTTGGAAGAGGTAGTGACGCGGTGAAGTCCTTCAGTGTGGCCACTTAACGTGTCAACACCTAGTTTTTCAAGCAAGCGACGAAATGCCCATACCTTAAACATCGTCTCCTCAACGCGCCATTGATCCACGAGAGGTAACAAAGACCCGATCGGACCCGTAAATTCCGAGACTTCAAGCGGCATGCGTTGGAGCTGTCGATTACACATAATTCTTAGTATTAATTGTTGGTGAATGCAAACAAATGCAAACATCTCTCACCATAACGACTCTCCTCTCGGATAACGTCCGCAACACCACTGATTTTATGACTCCAGCGCTCATGCAATCCATGAATTTCACGAGCGTGCTCAGGTTAAATCCTCTCCGAGCCAAGATCCCAGTGACCACACCCTGAGCAACCGCCATGGAAGTTTTTGAGACCTGAGCTATTCGCTGTGCCATAAAGTGTCTCAAGAGCAGACGTCGGCTCGAGTAGTCCGGTCTTGGACATTGAATGTACTTGGCGAAATAAGGCTGCATGGTCTTGAGGTCCCCTTCCCAAGGCTTGTGGGACGTAGCGATAACGAGAACCCGATCAGATGGTTCAAGAGCCTTTATGTACTTGAAAAGCTCCTTCTTTATTCGGTTCGGTTCAGTTGTGTCGTCCTTTGGTACTTTCTTTGCGAAAACCATCTCGGCGCCTTCGATGAAGACGACGGCAGGTGCAAGAACTTTGTCGACTTTGAAGACCATGTGAAGCATTTTTGTAGTCCCCGCCTTGCCAGAATAATGCCCTGCGGTGTTGGATGGGGTCAAGTTGAAGAGAAGCGACCCTGTTGCCTGAACGACTGCGGAACCAGCATGGTCTTGCCGGAGCCTACAAAGCAGCCAGATAACGATATCCCATTCGGACTCCTAAAGAGGGACTCACCTCTTGGGCCGTACAACATCACAGATGTGGCGGTTGGAATTTCCGGTGGAGGTGGTGGAGCTTCATTCGCGTTAGGGTCAACAGGTGTCTGGGGTAGCTTTAATCCAAGAGGCAGTACACAGGTTTCGGTGATGACTCGTTTGAGCTCTCCTAACGTTGGTTTAATGATACGGTTGGTCGCCGTCGTGGCCACAATATCAATCTCTCCGACAAAGTCGTCCATTGTTGGGGGTCGACCTGTAGCTTCAGCTGTGCTCATGGGTCTCTTCGGATCTTCGGATCCAGGATCCTCCGATGGTGACTTTCCATCACGAGAACTAGGTTTGGAGGGGGCGTAGGTAGGCAGACACTGGCATATTCCTTCCTGAACAAGCTCGGCTAGAATGTCGTTGATATCCTGAAAGAGATCGAGATGCTTTCATGAATGAGCACGACCATGAATTTTCGCAACAGCACCCACACGGACCGCGGTAAGGTCCTTCTCTTTCTTCTTGCCCTTCTTCCCTTCCTTCTTGCCCTTCTTCTTTTCCTTCGCCTTGCCGCCCTTTCCCTTCTTCCCTCCCGCATCCCGTTCCGCCGCAGATCTCAGATTCTCCAGCTCGTCTTTCAGCACTTGTATCAACTCCCTCTTGACCTCGACCTCGACTTCACCGCGCTTATCCCTCTTGATAATATCCGTCTCACACTTCTGCGCCAGGTTGTCCCGGTCGTTCCTGTCGCGCCAGTCCCGACTGAACGTGTGCAGATGGGTCCGCGCGAGCTGGACATACGGAGACGTACCATAAGGCGGAAGGAACGGATTGTCTCCAGGCATTTGGTCGGCGCCGTCGTCGCTCACTTTACCGCCCTTGCCTGCGTCCGCTTTGCCGTCCTTCCCCCCTTCCCATCCTTCTTTGCGTCCTTCTTCCCGTCGCTCTTCTTCCCACCTGCACTTCCGGGCTTTTTGTCATCCTGCGCACCCTAAACAAGACCCTCGGCTTCCTTGGCGGCTTTCGCGAGGTCCTTGGCGTACTCGTCGAACGAGAATCCAGGAGCCATGAACCGGACCTCCTCGGGCAACTCGGGGAATTTCCCGAACTCCCGGCGGTATGACGTGACAAATGCCCGAAAGGAATCGGTTATTTGGTCGCGAATGTCGGGTGATTCGACTTTGGAAATCCTAGAAGGTCAATTTGCAAGTGAGGCCAGCTTCGATCGATCCAGAACACTTCCTGACTCACTTATCCTTGATAGCGACAAGCTGCGCCTGGTACTCGTCCTCGTGCTGCCTCTGAATCTTTTTCCGTCGCTGCCGGTTTCGCTCGGCCGTGGTGGTTGGTTTCGGTTCGGCTGCGGCAGACCCTTGAGTCGATTTGTCCCGGTGCTTGGTCGGAAGTGGAGGCGCCATTCCCAAAAACACCATTTCGTCGTATCGCATTGTCTTGTATTCTTTTCGAGCGACGTATCCCCTATATCTGGGGAATTGATACCAAGTTTGATCCATTTGGGCCATTGAGGGAATTTCGGGAGAGAGACGCTCACACTTTTTGGATCTTTTAAAGCAGCTTTTGAGACGTCCGTGGTGTCTTCACTTGCCTCCAGTTCGCTTTCCCTCCTTGCCTGTATCCTACGATGATGTAAGTAAATGTCAGCTGGACATCGTTGGGTATCACAACTGCTGATAAACGCACTGAATCGCGAGCTTCTTTCTCTCTTTTGCCCTCAACTACCTCCTTCGCTCGCTGCGCTGAATGACTTTCGCAGCGTACTCTGGTGAAAGTTCAGGAAATACAGGAGGTTTCTGAACCTCTGCGTCCAATACCTTGGCTTTCAGTTGCTCCAGCATCTTGCTTCTTTCGGTAAGTTCTCCTTCTCGGTCTTCCGTGAAGAAGTGCGGCACAGGAATGGCCAGGTCGGATGGTCGGAGTTTGAGGTCAAGGAGAACATCGTTGAGTGCCAGGAAGTCCGTGCATTCCAGCTCAGAAAGTTTCTATCGCATTGCATTATACGCAAAATGAGTATTGAAGCCATAGTTGAGCCCCTCGCGGACATTTGAAATGGGAGAACTTGCCGCCTTGACTTCCATAAGACGCCCAATCGCTGCGACAAGACCATCCTTTATGACTCGGCGCTTTTGAGGATGCACGTGCAAATCATAAGACTTTTCGAGCTGTCGATAGAGCAGTAGATATTTCGTATACTGGGCAACGAGAAATTGGACAGCCCCATCGCGATCTTTGGGCACCAGCTGAGCCTGAAGAGTTGAGGCCTGCGAGGACACCAAAGACAGATCCAGCTCCGTGTTTGGTGGAACCGGGAGCGGGTTCTCGTGTGACAAGAGATGTTCAAAGTGGACAGTCGCCCGTTTCCAGGCATTATCGTAGGTGCTATTAGCGAGCGAGACCCGTCAAAGTCTGCATCAAATATGACCGTTTGATATTCCCTGATGTCTCACATGTTCGACATGGGATCGCCTCAATGGAGAGAGGGAGAGAGGGATCAATCGGTCGGCAACCGTGCACCGATATCTCAACGCCCAAATGCCAACGTACTTGTACGACTCCACCATGCAGATTCGAAATTGGCAATGACCAAGAAAGATGAGGATATTGCTCTAGCCCGGGTCACCAAAGTTGCAATCACCACTCGCATTTTAATTCTACTTCTGGCTTGCGGATCGTCATTCGTTGCCAAGTGGGCACTCTCCACCTTCAATCGACCACTCCACCCACTTGCATCTTCACAAGATGTGGTGAATCATGCAGTCCATTGCCGATCTCATCTCTACGCCTACGATAACTCGGCTATCGTATCTCTCTGGGAAGATGCTGCCCACTCTAGAATGAGTGTACTAGAAACATCGCGTGCCGTCCTTGCGATCGATGAAATGCTACAGTCTCTATTTAAATGGGACTCAATTCACTTTCACGGAGTTGGGAAGATGAAATTGGCGAATGGATCGGGTCAAGTCGAGCATCATAAGGGCCCGGGCTTCATGAACATCGACGTGGCATCCCCAACGTATCTGTACGAGCAGCAACTGGCGTTCTTCCCCCTCCTTCCGGGACTTTTGCGACTTGGGAATGCTGCATATACGAGTGAGACCCTTCTCTCCTTGGTGCTCACAGCCGATCGCCTCACAGTCTGAAACACAAAATGAAGTACTGGATCCCTCCAATAGCCTTTTGCCGGCTTCCACAGTGTACCTCATTGCTGGGGTGATATTCACCAATAGCTGTTTCGTCTTTTCGGTTCGGTCACTGTTCCGGTGAGGAAGCGATTCAATTTGGGCCAAGGGTTGTAGTTCGCTTTTCTGAAGAATGCCAAACCAATTAGACTATCAATGAAGCTCCAAGCGAGCAACCAATCGCTTGCTACCGTCGCCTGCATCTTGTACTGCCTCTCCCCCGCCGGAATCTTTCTCTCCGCAATGTAAGTTTCATTTCAACCAACCCAACCCCGACAAATCCGAAACCATAAATCTACTCACAGCTACACCGAGTCCCCCTTCAACTGCTTCACTCTTCAGGCTCTGAACTGTTACTCCGACCTTCTTCAAAACGTCACCGTCGCGTTCCCGAAACGCTTGCAAACCGCAGCCACCACCGTGATGTACCTCGTCCTGGCGACAGCTATACGGAGCAATGGTGCTGCAACCGCTGGACTCTTATGGGGGTGGTACGCTCTCATGGGCCTTGGCGCTGAACGCCGTGAATCCGGGACGTTCTCTGCCATCTCCATCGTCCGCCTCGCTCTTCGAGCTTTTGCCTCCTTGATCCTCCTTCTGCTTTCAATCTCCCCGCTTATTGCCTTCCAATACTGGGCGACGCGCGCCATGTGTGTCGGGGAAACCCCTCGACCTTGGTGTTCCGACACGATTCCTGTTCCCTACGCATTTGTCCAGAAGTTCTACTGGGGAAACGGGCTGTTTGCATACTGGACCCTCAACAATGCTGGGTACTTTGTGTTGGCGTCAGGAATGTTATTGTGGTGCTTCTACTCCGTTTACTCTTATGGGAGAGAGGTCGTCTCTTCATTCCGAATCACCATTGGCATAGACGACGCGCACACCACACAAGACCACGGACCTGCGAACCTCGCCCTGACCCCGATCGTCCTCCTGCACGCCTTTCTCACAATCTCGTGCCTCGTCAGTATGCACGTGCAGATCCTCACCAGGCTGGTGAGTGGGCTGCCCACTTTGTACTGGGCGGCGGCCAAGTGGTGCTTGAATGAGGATAGTCGGGGTGGTCGGGAGGTGTTGAACGAGGGAAGGTTCAAGATGGTACTTTTGTGTGTGATGGGGTACGCGGCAGCGGGAGCGGTGTTGTTTGGCGCGTTTCTCCCACCCGCATAGTCCTAGATATTTTACGTTTTATTGATTTACATATTGGGAGGTGATCGCGATTGTTTCCATCCAGTAATGAGGGTATGTACATTCAGAAGTGTAGTTACAATCATGACTCTCTTCCTCAACCTCCGATAGCACAACAACTTGATCCCATCACGCGTTTCCAAATAGGATCAAATCCCATTTCAACTGCTCCCTCCTCAAAACCGCGCGAGGGGACTCCTATCGCGCTCACACCCCCCTATCTCTGTCTTCCTTCGCACGAAATGGCAGCAGGCGCCGGCGGAATGAAGGCCGAGACCAGCTCGCCATACTTTGTTCCGCACTCTTTCAACGTGTTCGCCTCCATCATCGCCTCGCACGCGCCCATGGGCTCGCTCCTCACGACTGATCCGGACACGGCTGGAGCTGCTGGAGGCGCCGCACTCTTTCTCACGCTGCCGTGTAAGAGGAACTGCCTGTTTCAAGACAGGACGTCGGAGGGGGCCGCAATGACGGCTGTGGGGAAGGTGTTTCAGGTGTTCACAAAACCATCTGTGAGCTTCGGATTCCTGCAGCCGCTCCTACGAGAGAGCAACGATGAACAACTTTCGTTATATTTCTGGCATTCCTTCTTTAGTATGCCCTTCCCAACGCGCGACCCGCTGGTTATCTCAATCCGACCCCTGACCCTTACTCTGCTCCCCGGCACTCGCCGGACTTCCTCGACTTCCGGTCCCTCTTACTCCCTTCAATCCAGGCTGCTCTTGAGGCAGAACTCCCTGACATCACACCCGCCGCTTCCCTGGACCCGTCGTCTGCTTCATTCACACCATCTTCACCGCCGGTGACAGTTCGCCGTGCACCCGTTTCTCCATTCCCCGTCAAGGATGCTGCAGCTGCTGCGCAAGCGCGAGCTCAGTTTGCGAAGACGGTTCAACTTTGGCTTCCGACGGAAGCGCAGTGGCAAGCCCTGAATCGGATGAGGATTCATGCGGGTGCGCCAGAGAGGAGCGAGCAAGGGGCAGAGAAAGTATTGGCGTGAGTTAGTGGTCCACGTAGCGTCGCGAGAATGAGCTCAAATGTTGCGCCCATTCCCGAATAGGTATTATGCCCAGCTCGAGTACCTGGAGCAGAAGTTCCCCCTTGAGACCAATACAGTGAGTAACACCATTATGGGAGCCCCTTAGTTTAACTTATCGTCCAACTATCGTGTCGTCAACCGACCAGCTCAATCCTCCCTTCACCTGGACAGAAGCGCACTACACGTCGCGACCTGTGGAAACCCGTTGTATCCAATACGAGAAAGCAGCTACATGCTATAATCTGGCCGCACTCTACTCCCAAATGGCGGGCGGACAGCGGGGTGTCGGTGAAATGAGAGGGGCAGGAATACTCTTCAGAGTAAGTCGTTGGCGTTGATCTCTGCGAACGAGCACCACGAATTACAATTTGAACTTCCCACAGAAAGCGGCTGGCGCTCTTCAGTATTTGCTTCACGCATTGGTCCCTCGAATTCGTATCCGCCTGGATCGGTCCTCCGATTTATCGGAAGGGACTCTGAGAGCAAGCATCCAGGTCATGCTGGCACAAGCCGCAGAGTGCGTGTACATTGAAAGCGAACGGAGTATGTATGACACTCTTTTTGGCCTCGATGTGATCGATGAGCTCGACACGTCTTTGGTTCGATTTAGCGAAGTGCCGTTCTGAGCTCATTTCGAAGCTCGCTCACCTCGCTGCGTCCATGTACTCTGCTGCTTACGACTTGGCAACCCGGGAGCAAAGTGTGACTTGGGCGAGATTCCCGAAGGTGATTGCTGACTGCCAGTGTCAACAAGTTTTAGTGACATGAGATCCCCACACATTAACGCCACACCAGCTCTGGGTCTCGCACCTCAAAACAAAGAACTTTTACCTCCAGGCTGTGGCTCAATTCCACTGCCCAACGCGGTTTCCGGCGGACCTTGCACTAGGAGAGCGAATCGCCCGTCTTCGTGAGGCGAAGAAGTGGATGGAGAAAGCTGTTAAAACCGCTCGAGGAGTTGGTGGGGGTGTGCTGGAGCCGAGGGTTGTGGGAGGAGGAATCATTGAAGCAGCCGAGGTATATTCTTGCTGACGATTCAAAAGGTGTTCGTTTGACCCTTCACGCTCTCCCATTACCGTGAACCCAGGCTCATCTTGAACTTATCTCTACCACGCTAACTCTTGCTGAAACGGCCAATCACTCGACGCACCACCAATCCGTTCCTGATTCCCGACTCCTGGCACCTCCTCAACTCCCACCCTCACATTTAGTAATGCCTGCGCAGTGGAACACCATTGCCGGGGATATATCTCGGTTCTCCGACATTTTCTCGGGTGTTGTTGCTCCAAATGTCTGGGGCGACATGAAGAAGTTTGTGGGAGAGTGCGGTAGGGTCGTGGAAGAGGGTCGTAGGGAGCTTTCTCAAGCGAAAGTGGAAATACAGACGTGAGCATATGTTGTGAGGAGGATGGCGTCAATGTTTTCGCACTAACACTACCGATTGGTGCTCGACGTTGTGGGATAGCAAATTATCCGCCTTGGATCTCTCCAACCTTGGAAAGACCCCTGCAAAGGCTCCAGAACCTGCCAAAGTTCCTGCATCAGCTGCAGCGCTTTTGACCTCTCTCAAAGCCCACCAGAAGGAGGAGTCCATTTTGTCGTCGCAGACTCTTCTACCGACGCTGACCCAACTTCTCGGTCTATCGAAACAGAACCTCCGTGAGGCACAGGCGGTTTTAGAGACCGTGGATGGTGATTGCATCCGTGATGAGGGCCAAAAGGTCGACATCGTCTTGAGTCTGAGACAGGCTGTGGGAAAAGTCAAGGAAAGCTTGGCTTCCTCGGAAAAGAAGGTTCATGATTTGGACCGTAGATGGGGAGCAGTTGACGGGCTCGGCGTTGAGCAATGGAGCGAGGTTTGTGTTGGGTCGAAACCGACAGTCTCTGCTTTGCCTTACCACATGTCTTCTCAGGAAAAAATGAAGGCTATTATTCCATCACTGGACCCAAAGCGAGCACCTCCCCCTGCACATTCGCGGGATAAAGTGGATGAGATCAAGAAGGAGAGAGACTCGCTGGCTCGTCGCGCCGAAGAACTAAAGAAGAAATGCGAAGAAAAACTCATGGAAATGGCGGAACTGGGAGCGGACGTTGGTGAGCCCCCGTTTATTCATATGCAACCATCGCAACTAAGGATTTCTATCACAGACAAGGCGCCACCATCGGTGGACCTTCATATGCACATGCAAGCTCGCCGCCGTCAATTGAAGCTTCTCGAAGAAGCTGTCGCAACAATACGTAAAGAGAAGGAGACAGTTCTGAAAAAGGTCGAAGAGGTTTCCAGCTCCGTAAAGACGCAGACAGCACGTTTAACGGAGCACGAAGAAGAAATGAAAACCATCGAAAGCTTCAGATCTGGTCTGGAAAAGTACGCAGCTTGGAGAGAAGAAGCCCAAGCGGAAGTTGATGTAAGCTCCACTCGGAAAAGCTTCGAATTCATTCGAAATAATTGGAGCTCTTTGTGTTCCAGCAATGTCTGAAACTTCGGGAAGACAGCGTACAACTTTTGCTACAGTGTTTGAAACTTCCCACAAAGCCAAGACCCCCTGGAAGCAGCGGCGGTTTTGGCGCCGCATTCCGTGGCATTCTCGGGTAATATGCTCACTCACTTTATTTCGCGCATTTGGGTCTTATTTGAACGTCGCCTTAGACGTGCATCCTCAGTCGCCAACCTCTTGGCGAATCCGGCCGCCACAGATCGCGATCCCATGGTACTTGCGAAGCTGAAAGATGGGGGCAGCAGTGCGAAAGGCAAGGAGAAGGAGAAGACACGGGAACATGCAGAACTGTCCCGTTCGGACACCGAAACTGTCGCACTGGCTATTCGAGGACTGCCCGATAAGGACGACGACTTTTTGCTCCTGCTTCAAAAAGACATGGAAGACGGTGGAAGCCCAGTCTCTATCAAAAGGGTGATTTTCGAACCTGGTCCGAAGACGGAGACTTCAGTGGTTTCTCAGGTGGCTGCTCCGGCAGTCAAATCCAAAGTTGTCGCGGCTGGACTGGCCACGATTCCGAAGGAGCTGCTATTCAAGGCGCCGAAGCCCGGACAGAGTGAACGAGTGCGAGTCATGTTGGCTAACGCTCACCTTATTACGCCGGCCTCCTCCATCAACATCGCCCGTCAACCCTCTATGCCAGCTTTAGACTTCCATCCGCAAGGTTCTGGTGATGATGCAGATCAGAATTTGTCCAATAACGTCGAGAGTGAATCTCTGTTCACGGAGCTCGTGAAGAAGCCGGATGAAAGGACTGTAAATACCGCACAATCGGATGAACCTTGGAAACAACTCCGCGCACGACTCGCAGAGGCAGAAACGCGTCAATCCGAACAGGTCCTTATACGACTTTCTTCTGTAGCTGTGCAGGGCTCATCAGATGCAACGCTGACAACATCTGCAAACAATATCGACGGAGGTCCGACAACCTTATTCGACGTTGCCGTAGGTGTCCAAAATTCGACAAAGAAAGCAACACCACCATCCCCGAAATCCCCAATACCGGGCTCCTTTTCATTGGAAGCGTCAAAGACTAATGACGGAATGCGCAAATTACAAGAGAAACTGGGGAACTTCATGCGTCGACAAGAAGGAGCGACCGCACTAGACTTGGGAGGACCACTGCAGGGCCTGGGACATCCCGCTGATCTTGCTGTTCGCAGCGGGGCTGGCTTACAACTTCGAGTGAATCAAGCGCTCCTGGACCAACCATCTCTCGGTCAAGCGCCAAGCGCAAAGTCTCAGACCTCATCGAATGAACCCAAATCCCATAGCTCCAGTGAAGATGGATCATCGATGATCGAAGATCGTATAACGGAACTCGCTCGACAGAACCAGATTCTGAGAGCAAAGATGCAACAGGGCAAGCGCGAGCAAAAGGAAGACCAAGAGCGATTTCGTGAGCTCATGTCGAAACTTCAAGAGCAGGAGGAACGTCTTTCCAAACTCGAAGAAATGAAAGCCCAGAAAGAGTCCGAACGAAGAGCGAAACTGAAGGCGCTTTCACATCACCCACTGATAGGTTCCAGCAAAGCACGTCATTCCGACAGCAGATCGTCGGGGCGCAGCGCAAGGTCCCAAGGTGCAAGAAAAACGGCGATCACGGTCACCGAACAGACTTTGGAACAAAGTTTCAATGGTGGATGGCACGTTGTCGGGAAGGTCACGACAGAATACGAGAAGCCAATCGATGCTTCTGTCCGTCCCGTCAATGCGCCAGCCACTGTCGCTCAACTTATCTCTCGCGTGCCGGCTCAGAACGTTGAACCAGCACAAATCCGAGCGGTCGTGAAACCTGTACCCGTCGTCCAGGCGAAGCTTATCCAGGATGACAGCGCCGGAACGAGGCAGCTGAACCGGTCAAGTAGCTCAAATGTATCACGTGGGAACGGAAGGAATGTAAAGTCCGACGACTCATCGGAAGAAGATGCTCTAGCCGCCCGCAGAAAGGCAAAAAAGAAGGCGGCAGCATCCAAGAACCTCTGGGAGCTTGCCGCTAACGAACATGCCGCGGCGTCGGGGAAGCCCCCAATTTCACCGGACAGGAAGACGTCAAATCTGTTGGCAAGTGAGTCATGCAGTTGATCAGTTTGTATGATTTAGTTTGAATGAACGTACTCCCTCGATGTCACTAGGACGATGAGAATTGCTCGTGCAGTCATTTTGCATGCACTGCATATACATAAGTCGCATATCGGTTTTGTAGCATGCCGAAATATTAGTACTGTAAATATGTAAGAGCAAACGATGTTAGATGTCACACTTCAGTATTCACAATTCGATATAAAAGAGGGTAGGGCGTCTGTGTCAGGACGACGGTCAACACCTTCCTGTGTTTGTATATTTGAAGTGAAAAATCAACAAGGAAAGTCGCTATTTATCGCAATGCAATCCCATGTCCAAGTCCCACAAAGTGAGAGTCAAGCCAACTGAAAACTAAACGCGAAGAAAAGCGAAATATCCAATGAAGTGAGTTCCAATGTTCACATTGATCGATGTTGTTTGGGCAAGTCCACGTTGGTCAGAGGGACTTTTCGGTCCAAACTAGGGAGCGTGGCGATCACAACTCGCATCCCATGAGCACAACCTCGGGCGAATGTCGTACTACCCGAGGGTCAACCACTTCGAAGCCGATGAACGTGAACGCGCGCAGAAGAGGGGCTACAAAAGAAGGTCGTCAAAAGGTCTCTCGCAGAAGTCAGTGGACCGCGCTTACCAAGGTCTGCTCTCCCCTTCTCCATGACAATGACAACTTCTTGCACCGCGAGACATCCTTCGGCGACGTCGAGCACGGCGGCCACATGCTCTTTCGGGAGAGCCCCGCTTCCTGGAGTGGGTGGCACCACTACGTACAGTGTTCTTACTGCGTCTGATCCATGGTCCAGGTCCAGGTTCCTCCGCACGACGAAACCTTTGAACACCGTGCCGGCCCCAACTCCAGGCGACGGGCCCCCGAATGGCCCCCAACCTACTCCGAAATCCGGCGACGAGCTGAACGTGGACGTTTCGAAACTCGCAATGTCCACCAAGGATTCGAGAATCACTGACGCGTCGTGTTCATTCGCAGCCGGGTCCCAGATCGAGGACCCGGCGCCCGCCCAATCCACAGCCACGCGCCTTCCGAGTACGGCGGTGGCCAGGTTTATCCCGTCTGCTGCCCAGGGCGGGCGTGGGGCAGCGCCGGGGGTGGGTCGTTCGGACCCGGAGGCGCTAGGAATACCACCTGCAAGATATAGAAGGAGTGGGTGGTCAACACGAGTGACGGTGGTTGCAACAAGGGGAAGTATTACTCACCCGGTTTTGGTACCCGCAGTAGTGTAGAAGGTCTCAGACCTAAGCCCCCTGAAACGGCGCAGGGTGCACACCGACCAAGTCGCAGGCGGATCAACCGGTGCGAAGTCGGCGTGCCCCTGCTTATTATTATTCGAGATATTCATATTCGAGGTACTTGATTGAACGAGCATGTTGGGTCCTTGGCAGTCAGGTGTTGGTTAAAGGCTATAAGAGAACTTTGGGTTTGGAGGATCGAGCTGGGATGGAGAGGGAAGTGTCAAAACACGACGCAAGCACTATAGCTCGAAAGCCACCGAGATAGTAGTGAAGACTGTGCAAGCACACTTCTGTTTCGTTCATTTGCACGACTTTCGCATTCCTATGCATTTTGCCACAGACGGTAAGCAGCCACAGAAGACTGTGATTTCGAGCACTCAAGAGCAAAAGCACGTCCTCGCATATCGTGTTTATACTTACAGCAAGTCGTAGACGATGAAAGTAAAAGAAGCAGCAGGTTCTTATCCAGTTTCGATCGGGCAAAAGACAACCCCTAGCACGAAAAGCGCAGTTTCACTCTCAGTGAAAGGAGGTCCTCGAGAACACAGCGACACTTTTACTCACTCGGCGAGGATTGTCAAGCGGCGGAGGTTTGAACGGGAGATGGATGTGGAGAGGCTTTTGCTGGAAGTCGGCAAAAAGAGTCAAAAGGGAACATGGTCAGCACCGGCTTGCGTGGAGGCCTGGGGCATCCGATGTGAGCTCAAATCGTCGTTCCAAAGTTTCCTTTGGCGTTCACGCTCTTCCGAGAGTGCAAGAATCCCGGTCGATCTTCCGGCGCTTTGTCCCTTTCTCCTCACAACCTCAGTCGAGCTTTTGTGTGATTCACGGGTCGATTGTACGAACCTCTCAGAAGGCGAGTAAATTGGTTTGAAGCTTCGATAAGATGGTGTTCGATTGTGGTTCCAAACCAACGAGCGCGTGACCCAAAATTGTGGCCGTGGCGCAGTCGCCCTCAGCTTGTAATCTCGCCCGCTCCAGCTTCATTTATAAGCACGAATTTTCATGAGACAGAAAATTGGAAATGCTTCGTAGATTCAAAACCACATTATGTCCGGTTCTCCGCATAGTGCACAAAGTTCGGGGTGAAATTCACAGGAAATTCTCTTGCAGTTTTCCTTCGACGGAATTTCTGCTCTCTGAAAGGAGTTATTTGTCAAGAATTGGTTTGGAGTTGAGGGGCTGAGCGTTGAAGACTTTTCAAGTGGAGGACCTGTCCATCACCACTCACGCACCCACCATGTCGTTCGCTTCCAAACTCACTCGGCCCTTCGGAGAATGGTTCTCGACGACATCGTACCGCAGGATGGGTACGTTTGGCAGCTCAGGCTTGTGCCGGGGAGGAACGATTGGGAGGAGGAAAGAAAGTTGGATCGGAAAGATGCAATCGGAAAGGAAGAAGGCCAGCACGTTTCTCAAAAAGGAGAGGATGGAAAAGGCGATGCCATTGGATCCACAAAATGAAAATCCCCCGATGCTCATGCTTTCTCCTCCCTTCCTTCCACTCGAAACACATTCTGAATTAAGGTCTCCGTGCCGACGACCTGATTCCCGAGGAGAACCAAATTGTCCTCGCTGCTCTGAACCGGTTGCCAAAGCAGGAGCAGTACGACCGCGTCTGGCGCATCAAGCGGGCAACGCAAGCCAGCATCCAGCAGTCGGAGCTTGAGCCAGAAGAGTGGACCAAGCCGCATGAGGTAAGAGTTCCTGTGTTAATCGAATATTTCGTTTTCTTACGATATTCTTTGTTCTCCTTTCTTCTTTGGTTGATTGTCGTTTCGGCGCTGATATGATTTCTTGCGACCGGTTAGGACATCCCGTACCTCCGAAACATCGTCGCTCAGGTGGAGAAGGAGCTTATTGAACGGGATACCTACGACAACCTCGAGGCTGTCCCTGACCGATACGTCAAGCGGAACAAGGTGGGATCGTGTCCAGTGTCTTTAACCGCCTTATGCTAATTCGTCCCCACCCTCTCAGGCGTAATTGTAGCTTCGTGGCAGATGGAATGTCCTATCTCACTGTTTAGAATACACTGGTTCGCTGGTTCTGCATGCAAAGTGTGCCAAGTTCATTCCACCACTCTTCGATTCGTTGTTGCCCCCCATACCTGCGTCTTGAAACGTAGGATTTTCTGGAGATATATCTCGTCTTTTTCATTGAATTGAGTGCACACGGCTCCACCAAGTTCGCAAGGCAAGCTTGGGTTTCCCTGTCTGACACGTCTTGCACAATGCCGTTTCTTGAAACTTCGATGGCGTTCTCGACTATCATTCTGCTTGAATCAAATGAAAAAGAAAATTGATTCCCTGCGACTATCTTGGAACGATTTTTCGTAACTATAAGTGCAACCATGTCAAACCCTCTCAATCCTCCATCTGGAACATTTTCCTGAGTGACGTTCCTTCACTGGCATAATCCACCCTCTCGTGATTGCTTGAGTGCTAGGCCTCGTTGCTCTACCAAGCGACTCACCCCACTGTGACGGTCGGGAGCCGTGAGCGTGCAGGAATTCGTCAACCACGAGCTGACCGATTTTCGGTATTTTGGGATCAAACACACCTTGGAGTGCACTTCAATGCCTTGCTGGGTCCAATAGACGAGGTCAGCGTCGAGCTCGATGCGGTTGGATTGGAAAGCGTTTTTATCGAATGCAGACGAAGTCAGGTCTCAGTGCGCGACGTGTCGTTTCGCCTGATCACTCACCCAGAATACTGGAGCCTCCGTTCTGGAACAATCCCATCTATGATTCCCGGCGCAGCGAAAGTGGTACGGTGATCTATGGCCAGGAGGAAGTCACTCACCTCAGCAACTAAAGCGATGCAAAGATTTCGTTTGGCCCAGACATACCCCGCGACCTCCTCGTCTGCCGACTGCCACCACGTTACTCACTGGCGACAAACAAGACCTTGCCGAATTCGTTGCTATCGATAATGCAAATTGTTCGAGCATTCTGTGTGAGGACGTCAAGACGGCTTTTGATCTCTGTTGGGTTGGTCTTGATCAAGAGCGTTTAGGAACTTGAAGGAGAGTTGCAATGGATTTTCGGCACTCACCCCTTAGTAGACGTCCCTTAGTATGGAAAGTGGAGCGCTTAAGCGTCGCGGGTGATGTTGAAACCGTTGTCTCTCACCCGACGTGTTTCAGGAAAGACATCGTACCTGAATACAACAATGAAGAGTTGAACGACAGAGATTCGCACTCAAAACGACGATTTCCACATAACCCACCGTTCACTGGGGAGTGGCATCTATGATAGTCTTCCGGCGATAATCTGAACGAGACGACTTCTCCATTGACGAAGTCTTGCGCCTGAAATCATACGAACAACAATGTGAATTCCATGATCTGTCGGGCCCTGCTAGACGACTCACGATAGCCCGATCATCCACCAGAGTCTCAATGGAGAAGTTGCGTCCCTTGATTCTGAATGGTGAAAAGAAGAATGCGAGTGTCTGGTGTCAACATATCCTCCGTTAGGCGTAAGAGTTAGCGAAAAACTCACCAAAACTTCTTCGCCTCCTCGACATTTATGAAAGACGACAAAGCGACTGTCAGCAGCCACAATTGCGACGGTCTGGAAGAGCAATACTGGTAATATGATCAGCGGAAGACCGAATGCCGTAGACCGCTACAACACCCACGGGGTCATTCTCGGCCGCAATTTCACGCTTTCCAGGCTTGATCTCGCGCGTGAAGAACTGCAGTTACATATTAGTTGCAAAGTTTCGAAGCCAGAAGTATCCGCGTGACTCACGTCGTTGAACGTTTGTTTCATAATCATCAGGGTTCTCTCGCTGGAACTCAGACAAGGACGTCCATTTTACCTTCCGTTTAACTCCCCAAGGCCCGGTCTCTCGTCTTCTGATGTTGTTGTAGCCGCTCACAATCCATGCAAAGACACTTTGGAAGAACCCGAGGACGTCGTTAAACTAGTGGTGATAAATTGGCTGCGCTGATTGAACTGATTCTGTTGTCTTGAAAGCCATGGTAGGATTGGACGAGAATGATCGACCGATTTCGTGCTTGGCGGAGACATTCAAACTTTGAGCCTCTGGTTTTATCTTTGACTTGGTTCATTGTCCCAATGTCATAATCAATTGTCACAGTGACATAATTAGATGAGTATATTTGCAACCTGTACACAAAATTTTAGCATATGGTCGCCCAGTGCTTGTCTTTTAGGGACATCGATGTTGACGTCAGCCAGAGGGACAACTCCAGTCGAAAACACAGTTGGCTAGTTTATCGTGGTCATAGACCCCAAAAAGACACCCCACAATCACAAAATCTCCGAATCTCTGCCTAACTTCGTGAATGGTGCACCACAGGCGTGGTCTTGAACCGTGCCTTCCAGCCCCGGCCCGTCCGACCACCGCCCGAGTGATCAGTAATCGGCGGGGTACCCAAAAGGCAACTTGGGAGCGATGTCCCCAGCCAACTCGTCTTCCTCTGGGGCACCATCTTCATCCTCCAGCGGCTCCTCGTCCCATCCATCTGGTGCGAGTCCCTCCATGACGCCAAGCCCTTGGTTAGCCTCCCAGATTGCCTTCTGTTGAAGATAAAAGGCTTTCTGGGCCTCGTAGCGGCGGACCCATGGCTGTGTTGGTGTTTCCGTGAATTGAACTTTTGGTTCACGTCATTCGCGAAAGAGATTTCAGTGACCAACTCACCCTTTTCGCATCCTCGCTCATATTCTTCCATTCCTCACTAGCTTCCTTCCGGGTCTTGCCGGAGTTGTGAAGGTAGTCAACCCAGGCTGTGGGTGGCGGCCTTGGCGCGCCAGGGGCAAGTGGCTTGGTGAAGAACGCCGAAATATTCCCCCATATGAGGTATATCACGAGAGACGGTGGGGGTATTGCGATTAGCACGTCGAACATCGCAGTCGCAGTGCCGACTTCCGTACCTTGCGTCCCCGCTTTGGCTTGTCAGCGATGGCATCTTCACCAACATCGTAATCTTCTTCCTCCTCCTCCAAATCTTCTTCGGCAGCAGCAGCGGCGGCGACGGCTGCTTTCTTTTTGCTTGACTGTTATCGACATGGTTATTTTAAGTATCAAAACAAGTCTAGCGATACGCTTGAGAACCCACCTTGCGCTCGAAAAGCTTCGCTCCTGGGTTGGCGTCTTTCCACACCCTAACAGCAGCCTTGTACGCTGCCATTTCCTGCATTGTGTGCGCTTCGTACACCTAGTCGTACGATCCCGACGTGTCAGCTGGGTCGGTGGCGACGCAACGACTTTGCCAATTTACTCACCCCCTTTTCGTCTGGTGGGAGCTCACGCCATGCCTGGCCCGCCTCGACGACGTTGCGAAGGCCTCGATCGCGCCGGAACGCAAGGAACGCCGAAAGGGGACGTTTCGGGATACCTTCCGGTCGAGCAGGCTTAAATGAAAGCAACGCAGACTTAGTGTTATTGCAGGTGCGATCGAATGCTGGATAGTCCGTAGATGAGAATACCGCGCCATCATATCGAAGCAACTGACCTTTTCGCGTCTGGTAGGATAGGAAGTTCCGTGAGTATACTCCCACTGAGCCTGCGCGTTCTTGTACTCGTCGAAAGCGTCCTTGAAACGGGCTTCAAAGTCCTGGATCGGAATTATCGGAATTAGCATGCCATGCTTTTCGCATTCGTTACTTCCACAAAGACACACCTCTTTCTCGTCCTGAGGAAGAGACTTCCACGCCTCACTGGCTTCTTTCGGGTCCTTGAATCCTTTCGCAGCGCGGAACATGAGGAAGGCAGTCGGTGGACGTTTCAGCTCGCTTTGCGGTGCCTTCACAAATCAAAACATGTTGTAAACGGGAACAAGATGATGTTACGGGAGTAAAGAACTGATTCGAAATGGAAGAGCCGCTTACCCTTTTGTACTTCTTGGCTTCCACGCTCATCCCGCTTTCGAAAGACTGATACAAGGGTGAAAATGAGCATAATCCTATGTTTTTCTTCTCTCGAAGGTCAGATGGACAAGTATTCTTACCTTTCGCTTCTTTCCATCTTCAACCGGACCAGTAGCATTGGGACCAGCCAAACCCTCCCACAAACGACTACCCCAGCTTAAGGCCCCCTCCCAGCGAAGCACTTGTTCCTCTAAGCCTACCCTCCGCAGGGCCTCTATCACACCGATGTCGGCCACGTTTTCGGGGGTGGTGGGGGCATCTTCGTCCGTGCCCGAAAGGAGGTGGGTTGGCGTGCTGGAGTGAAGGTACACTGGGGCGAGACCGAGCGAAAGCGGGGTGGTAGAAAAGCCGCAACTTTAGGCGGGAAAGGTGTTCGGAATGTATGTTTTGACATTCGTGTCATCTTCCCAACTGAAAGGGACCGGACTCACCAGGATCTCAGAATGGTGGCAAGGTCCTTGAGCGAAAGGACGACCGCGAGCTTCTCCAGGACTTCCCGTTCCGCGTCGTCCACGACGAGAGCGGGGGCACCGTCCGCGCTCCCCTCCCCGTGACCTGCAAATCCGTTTGCAGCGGCTGCTCCGCCCGCGACAACACCAGCCATATCGGTATCTTCCGCATCGTGCTCGTCAAAGCCGTCGTGCTCGTCCTCGGGAGGCGCAGCGGCGGCAACGACCTTTCTTGGCCGTCCACGCTTCCTGGGCGGCTCGATGGCGCCAGACGAGCCGGCAGGGGCGGAGTCTGCAGCTGCGCGAGGCGCGCGGGCGCGGAGTGACGGGGCTGACATGGGAATCGAAGGTAAATTTGAGCGAAACGGAAGTGTAGTGTTGATTGTAAATGAAGACTAGACTGTGGAAAGGAAAGAAATGGGTGGAGGCTACACTTCCGAAAAAAAAGGGAGGACCTGGCACAGAAAAAGAGTAAAACCAAGAGAAGTCGCAGTGGTGTCAGAAAGAAGGAATACATCGCATTTTCAGTTGTTCAGATTTTTTTTGCAGGTAATGTGACGCCAATATTGTATGCCACAATAATTTAGCCGATTCTTCCGAGTGCATATGCGATGCAATAAATACAAAGTCGAAGCACAGATACGTACGAGCCCAATTCTTCTCCCAAAACCATCACTAGTGCATCCTCTCCCTCGTCACCGCCGCAAGTCCCACACCAATCCCGTCCTGCTACGTCCACCCCAAATTCCGGATCCCCCTTCCATACCTAAACGCCCGCGTGGCGTCCAAAATCAGCCCCTCGGCCCTCTCGTCTTCGTAGATCTCCTCGATATGGCGCATGCGCATCTCCCTGTCCTCCTCGTCGTCGTACCCTTCGGGCCCGTTGTCGTCCCCGCCCGTTGAGTTCGAGGAGTTATTCGTCCCGTCGGGGCCGTCTCCGGGTGTGCGGTGGCCTATGCGCGAGGAGGATAGTTGTTGCGTGAAGACCGTCACGAGGACAAATTGGGCGGCGTGTTTTGCACTATTGACAGGGGGAGGAGCGAGATAGGTTGTTGAGGTGAGGGACGGGAAAGTGTAAGAAAAGATGGCCTACTTGACACCAGACGAGGGCTTCGCGTAACATTCGGAAGCACCCCAGTCGGACGTGAAGCCTTCAGCACAAGGAAGACACGACGCTTGGCCCGTGAGATTGTTATATGTTCCCTTTAAGTGCATGTAGAGTGACATGGAAGAAGTCAGTGAGAGAAGGAAGAACAGAAGAGCTAGGAGTTCCACGAGGCGCCTGATCACTAAGCAACTTACGGGAGTACACGCCTGGCACACCTCAGCTGCTGTCTCGTTCTGCCACGACCCGACCGGACACGCTGTCGGAACTGCGCTCCCCGCCACGGCAAAGTATCCCGGCGGCGACGGATTACACGTTTCGCCTCCTTCATCACTCTGGTATGTCCCTGAGGGACAGGGCGAGCAGAGCAACGCGCCACTGTAGTTGGAATATGTGCCGGCAATACATAGCGTGCAGCGAGTCTGACCGCGGAAGAACTGGGCGGAGCCTGGTGGACAACGTGTGCAGTTTGCAGTGGCGAACGTGGAGGAGAAGGTCCCCATGGAGCAGCTTGAGCATGTTGGTTGGCCCTGTCGAGCCTGTTGAAGACCGGGAGAGCATGGAGTGCACGCTGTAGCACCGGCTCTTGAGAAATAGCCTGCTGCGCAAGGTGCGCATTGAATTGTGCCTGTGGTATTCGTGAAAGTGCCAGCGGGGCATTCTTGACACGTCAACGAGCCGGTAGCATTTGTAAAAAGACCCTGCACACGAACAATTGAACCTTCGTATGAGCGATGTCAAGTATTCAAGTCAAATTCAATCTTCACCGGTTGACAGGGCAAACACTCCAGCTGCCCAAATTCTCCATTATATCGCCCCGCCGCGCATGGTATACACGAAGCTCCCCCCCTCGAGGGCTGATGAGTTCCTTGCGGGCACATATCGCACCAAGCGGCTCCCGGTGTGCTGCTGAAGCCTCCGAAGTGACATGGCTGGCAGGTCGCGCCGAGACCGCCGGGAGAGTAGTAGCCGGCAGTGCAGTTGGTGCACACGCCTGACGCGGCGATTCCAGCTCCGGGGTCGCAGGTTTGAGCGGCTGTTTGGGTGGACAGAAGGAGCAGGATCAGTGGAAGCGTGGCCAGCCACCGTCGCCATCCGCCACTGTTCTTGATCGACGCCACCTCAGCTAAGAGCACGTAAAAAGAATGGCGAGATGGCACCGAAAACGGAACGCAATTGGAAAATACGGAGGAGAGGTTGCTTGGCTGTGGTCAAAGTGTCCAACCCAGAAGTGCAACGAACTCTACCTTGCAGGTAAAGAGGGCGGTACACTCTCGACGAGGTTGCTGCTGATTGGTGCACGTGCTGTGTAATATCGTCGTCGTATTGACTGGTGCGTGGAACAGTTCAGCAGCTTCTCGGGCCTCCGCACAAAAATGTTTTGTACTTCATCAGAACACAACAGTAAGTTGCTTATTTTGTCTTCGCTACGTTTGTATGGTCACCGCACTTCCGGTCAAACAGATCGTATTGTTGGTGCATAATATTGATGTAACCGATGACTGTCCTTCCACTCAAAGAATTTCTGAGCACTTGACATGCAAAGCGACTTAATGAGTTGCTGCTCTATCAATGGTGACTTGCTCCAAAATTCCTCCGATGCTCGTTCTCGTAGTGCCGTCATCACTCTTTAAAACCTATACCATTCCGCGATGACGTACTCTTCCAGACCTCCTTTCGGGCACATCCTTGCCTCCGTGTAAGTTCCACATATCCCCAGCAAGGCGGGGATGAGGTACTTGTCCGAAAATCCCAATAACTTCTTCCAGCTTTCGGGATCAAGATTGACGGTGTTCAGAGAGTGAGGAAGCCATTTCATGAACAGTTCGACAGTCTCAGGGTCATTTGGTAAAGATAGGACCTTCAGCAATCCAATATTCGGTGTTTGTTTCCGTCAAATAAGCTGGTGACCGATAAGTTCTCTCCTTGACCTCCGAAGCCTTGCCGGCAGCTGGCAGCTTTCAAATCATCTAGCATGTTCCTGAATTCGACAGAGCTTTGCCGAAACAGCTCTTTGTAAGTCTTGTGTGTAGATGATTCGCTCTGAGCCACTCTGGTCCACAACTGAAGACGAGGTCCCTTCATTTGTACGTCTCGGTGCTTTACTAGGGGACATTAAAACTTTGGTCTGTATGATGTCCGCTGAGGGCTTGTCGATGATCGCCGACATGGGAAAGACGTATCCTTCGATTGAACAAGAAAAGTGGTGTCGTCACCCCCGTGTAGCTCCCTCTATTTTTACTTAAGAAACTAGCTTCGTTCCACAACCAGAAATTTCTTGGACATTCAAAGTCCCCCCGAGCGCTTCTCGTGCGCCACTTTCTGTGACTCGTTGCTCATCTTCCCACAACCGATAATGTCATCATTCAATTCTGAGTTCATCATGTTTTTTTCTTCTACACATACGTCACACCTTTATTAATCGAAAGTTCGAATCACGTATCTTCTAATTTGGTATTCACCCTTCCCAAACAATTCATGGAGTTACTGCTGTGAGTAGTGGCCGCACCCTGACTGCTCAGCTGAAGATGTCTTCTGTGGAAAGCGACTGCAATTGTTTCCTGTGTTTATCCCTTCCTTTTTATCCTGGACATCGTTTCACTCCAGCAAGAGTTCTCCACCAGCCGTTGAAAGTGATTTTAAAATTTTCATCCTTTCTTTGACCGACATTGACCAGAAATCCTTTGCCGCTGTATACACGCTCCGTTTTGCAACTGTTTTGAATTCCATACGGTCAGAAAGCCTGAACACTCGCAGTCCGTTGAAGTCGCTCAGCTTCGCTTCCACTAATATTTCGCAAGTCTCGAGTAAGGACGGAACGTGGTATTTATCAGCGAAAGCTCGCATCTTGGCCGTCAGTCGAACAATTCTGAATTCTTCAGCGACCGGTGCAGCCACTTCAAGAACAGGAGAACGGTGTCAAAATAATCTGTGAGTGGTAGAACCTGCCACAAAAGACCAAAGTATTCGGTGGTTGTTCGGAGACGCAATTTCGCGCAATTTATCTTTGACATCACTCACCAGAACTTCTCCTTGGTCCGTTCCACCCGAAGCCTCGTTCAAATCCTCAATCATATGTTTGAAATCCAGAGACGCGTCCATTCACATATGCATCTTATCCAAATCAACAATCATGTCTTCATTTTTCCCAGGTAATGTCCACAACCTCGAGTTTTTCACTTTTCAGAAGTTTTCCCATCGCGTTACCGATGATTATTGAGCAATTGCACCCTGGCGTGCTGTTATGCCGCGCACAATGGGCCTGGTACCAAGCGCAATACACTCACTCAATTTTCAACGTTGTGGAATGCCGCAGGATGTTCCTGTGCTTCTCCCCTTGCTTCTTATCCTGCAAGTCTTTCCACGTGAAGAGCATTTGTCCACCAGAAGCCGAGAGCGACATAATAGTCTCCACCCTCTCATTAACCGGTTTCGACCAAAATCGGCGTGCTGCCCGGTCCACGGTGAGCCCTGCGACCTTTTTGAATCCAAACCTCTCTGCAAGTTTGAACACGGCAAGCACTTTGAACACATCCAAACTTTTAAGAGAGCTCAGTCTGGCTTCCAAGAACATCTCACACATCTCAAGTAAAGTCGGAATGTTGTATTTGTCAGCGAAGTCAAGCAGCTTTCGCCAGCAGTGCTCGAACTCGGATGTCTTCAAGGACCGGTGGAGCCACTTCAGGAACAGTAGGACGGTATCGGGATGGTCGCTCAGTGGTAACACCTGTCCACAGAAGATGTGTTCGTCATGCGGTATGGTTGAGTTATGCTATTCCGTTCAACAACTGCTTCACTCACCGGCAGGTCGCCGTGATCCATCCCACCCGAAGCCTCGCTCAAATCCTCAAGCATGTTCTTGAAATCCGGTGATGCGTCCAGGAGCAGCCGCCTGTACGTCTTAAAGACGATCACAACATCCTCAGTCGTGGGGTCGGCGTTCTGGGCGGCTTACATGAAAAGGGAGCCCTTTGCCGTTCCAGCTTCGATGATGATGTCTCCATCGAGGAAGTAGAACTCGGTGGACTGTTTCACAGTTCGCGCCATCCAGGAGTTGGAAGTTCAGTTGTGCAAGTACTTATTTCAACTTGCGGAGGTCATTCGACGTACGTAAAACCCATTCACGATAATTTTCGAGTCATGATAAGGGATAAAAGCATTCTTGTTTCGACTTTCTCTTCGAAAATTCAGCTCTGTGCCGACTAGGCGACTAAATCTTAATCTGGTATGCCTTAGCAAGGTCCAAAACATCATTTCTTGCAATACCCGATCCATCTCGCTCACTCGTGGAGAGTAAGTGTTTAAAGATGTGATCCAGAGCTTCAAGGCAGGTGAGCGACCGTTAACCCGAATGATTGTCAACAATTACACTCACTCGTCTTTTCGTCCTTCCCCAAGAACATTACTCCCATTGCAAATCGTGGTACACTTCGCAAACCCTTCAACGTGTTCAGAGTCTCCTCGAGCGGATCTCGGGCGAGGTAAAAGTCCTGGAGCGAACTGAGGATGCGCGTGAGGTGGTGGGACTCGAGGCCGGATTTGAGGAGACTTGGGTAGGCGGAAATAGGGATGGACTGGTATTCCGATTCGGTTGAAGGGGGCGGGGGTGCAATGAGTGTTTCCCGATACTTGCAGCTTGTGATAAATTATTATGATACACACCTTCAAGTATATGTACGTAGCCACCACATCCCCTTTGGTCGATCTCCAGCCGCGCTCAAATTCCAACAAGGTCGTTGGTGGGGGAGGAATCTTCACGCGAGGGGTCAAGGGTGCGTCATCCTTTGAAGGGGCTGAGGATTCCGCGAGTCGAGGCAAAGTGGATGAGGAGGGCAGACCAGTGTTTGGTAGAGTTGCTGGCGACGAAATTTCCTTTGCCGTGGAGGCTTCCAAGCTCGGAGCCGTCCGTCCCTGGAGAACCGAGACCACCTCGGAAATCAACGGCTTTCTTGGGGGCGAAGATGTCTTCGGACGAGGTGGTGAGCTCGATCTGGATGCAGGTTTTGAAGCGAGAGGCTCATCTGCTGGGACCTCCATGATCCGAGGCGTCGGGCTACTTTTTTGTTCGGGTACAGGAGTGGCCCGAGCTGTGGCACGTGGTGGAGATGGCGTTGCGACCGCAAGCATCGGAGTTCTTTCCACCACTCTGTCGGAAACAGGGCGAGAAGTTTGCGGCGGGGAGGGCGACGTGTTGGCAGAGGACGGTCGCAGCGCAGGTTGATTTGACGGCGTCGATGGAGGAGAGACGCGTTCAATAACAGTTTTCCGTACATCAGCAAAAGCTACTGGCTGAGGTGGGGCGAATTCAGTGTCCGGGACGGGTTCCCCGACCTCAACGATCTTGAGACGTCTCCTCAACGGTCGTTCGACTTTCTTGGACGCTGATGCAGACTGAGGGGCCTTGATCGCTGCCAAAACGTTTTTCAGCTCCTCTTTTACACTTTTATTGGTTGGTTCCAGGACTGCCGCCAGCTCCAAATCCTCCTTGGCCCGCGTCAAATGACCCAGCTCCCTCCTCGCGATACCCCGCCTCCAGAGCCCCTTTACGTTTTTGGCGTCCAGCTTCAGAACAACGTTGCAGTCCTTTTCGGCGTCGGACCACTGGCGGAGCTTCAAGAAGGCGGCGGCGCGGTTGAGTGGGTACACCGGGTCTTTCGGGTCCAGGGACATTGCAGTGCTGTAGTGGGGTATCGATTGAGCAAAGAGGGATTTCTTAAAGAGTTCGTTACCCTAAAGGAGGCGGCGAAAATTTGGAAAACTGCTTTCTGTGAACACGTGCGACAACCATGAACTCACGATTTCTTTTTCCATCAGTGCCTTTTCCAACCTCTTCTTCTCCGACATGGAAGGCTCGAATCCCAAATCTGCCACCATAGGAATTGGTTTCTTGGCATTCGCCTGGTCCGCTTTCTTTGGCTTGTCCGAACTGCTCTTTGACGTTTCGGCATCGGCGTCCACCACCTCCACCATCTTATCGACATCGAATGTGTCCCATGCACGATAGTCCGACGATTTTATCCTCTGATGACGTTGTGGCTCGAGCTTGGTAGGCTCAGAATGGCTGGTTCCGTTACTAATTGCAGTCGGAGTCTCCTTTGACTCGGGGGCTGGAGTAGGAGATGGTGCACGAGAGGTGGAACGACTTGATGGAGGAGAGATGTCGACATTTACGCCTCGAACAGGCGGTAGAGCCTGGACGTTGGCCCCGCAAGTGGAAACGAATTCGTTCGACGGCGTTCACCACGAGTTTTCAACAATGAGGGGCTCCAATCGGGCGATTCTCACCTTTTTCCGCGTCGTATCCTTAGCGTTCTTGTCCTTTTCCTTTATTTCCTTCTCCCACACCCGCAAATCTGCGACGTAATCCTGTATTTCTTGGGCATTCTGTCGGATTTGGAACTGCACGTGGACAAACAATGAGACGGTCGATAGCAATAGCTATATCGATTGATAAGAACCTGCAGCTGTGTGGAGGAAGACATGAGAGACCAATGATGGAAATTTGTAATGCAATTGAAGGAACTGTAGACCTAAACTATACTTCATTTCAAGTCAGTGCCGGAGTTTTGTTCCCGGTTCACCCAGTCACGAGGTGAAGGATTACTAATTACGAAATATCTTTGTAGGCGTGGCACAGCACTTTGACCATAGTTGAACCTGTTCGAAACGTAGGTGCATGGGCGTCAAAACGATTAGTCAAGACCAAGAGAGACGACTCGATTAGTGTACAAAAATAAGCCGTTACACATCTAAAGAAACATTTGTCTTCTCCGATTATCTTCGCCATTACATTGAAATGTTCCGCGGCAGAACTCCTATCGGCAGAACATTCAACGGAACCCCGTTGGAGCGCATTGGAAATTCTCAAAGTCTGGAATTTATAGCGGCATGTAGTAAGTAGACTTTACCTTTAATATGAAAGGGAATTCTAGTCATCTGCGCAAGCTTAGAGTCTGTCGGCACAACACCTGTCAATTACATTCTTGGCTGGTACAGCGTCTAGTGGTAAAAAATTACGACTGTATATTGGCAACGGAAAAATCTTGTTGGCTTAATGGCCTAACCACTGTAGTGTGCATCCAGAGAAAATATTGCATTTTGGACCTGTTTTTGGCTGGTATCAGTACTCATGGCTAGAGGAAGTTCTACAAGAAGTATTGCTGCGCAAAAATTTTGAGCTCTCAAGTTGGGAGTTGGCTGCCAAATCTTTGCCTTGCTCCTTCAATCGCATCTGTCCAACCCACTTTCAGAAGAGCACATTCATGTTGTTGTCCATGGACCACAAGGTTTTATTGGGTCACTTATTTGATAGGTGTCTTTGATAATCTGAAATCAACATTCCTAGCTCAGGTTTTGCCCTTGATTCAGAGTGGTAGGTGACAGCGCCTCCATGAAGTGTGTTCCATTTTACATTCAATATGGAAGGAACTGACACAATAGAATTGTTGATGGACACTGCAAAGGAAGTAATGGAAAATACAGCAACGGAAATTGTTCAACACCTGCAAGCACTTGAAGACAAATGATTTGAAGGAGCATAAGGCCCCTGAAATTTCGGACGCAACTTTTCAAAATACTGCAATTGACATGCACCTAAAAAGTATAGAGGTGACATAACATGCTAGTATTGTTTCTTCAACTTAGATGTGCTACACAACCTAGGTGAGCTGCACAAGCCTGTAAACTGCAGGAACGTGTATATATGATCAGATGTACATAGCAAGACGTAATGTGCATAGAACTCACCTGCAGGAACGTGATGCCAAACTTAGGGCACGTCCTGCAGGTGTGCACATCTAAACCCGCGGCCACAGTAGTGGCACAGCAGCTAATACCCAACACTCATACTACACTATATACTCCACATTAGTGGATGTCAGTGTGACAAGATGTCTCTGTTGGCTGATCATCATCAGGTTATGAACAATATCTTTGAGACATTACCCAAAATGGGGGATGTTCCAGAATTTGATTGGGGAGATACTGACAGAGAAAATGACAGGATAGGAGACATTGTGGAATATTTCATGCATCATTTGAGACTTCACAATAGGTGTGTGGTGGAAGATGTGCACACAAAACCTCTGTCTCTTTTATTGAGCAAAGCAAATGTGGGTGATTTCTCCCAGTTGTGTCATGGGAATGATGATATTTAAGTTGCTTCCAGATACTACTTATTGGGTCCCCTGATATTGAGTTTTGTGTTTTCAAAAGAGTTTTGCATTTGTTGAAATCAAAAAGCCAAAGGTATTATCTGCAAAAGAGACCCACCAGGCTATTGCTGAACTGCTACTCTTCCATGATTCTCCACAACAATTCCATGAGCTTGTTGTTCTTACTGATTGTGTGGAGACATGGGAGTTCTTTTGGCTTGGGGAGGAGCAAACTCTTCAAATGACTGCCCTGTCTCACGCACAAGCCTTCTCCACTCTGAAGATGACTGCAGATGCGTGTGTCTATGATTTCATTGAAAGATCAGGTCTGGATCCACAACAGACACTGGGTGAAGTAAGCACACACCAAACCAACGCCAAAGCCTTCTATCTCCAGATTCAACATTACTTTGCCTCACAGCAGCCACATCTACCACACACTTTTGATGTATGACAACCACTTGTGTTACCTCCATCACAGTCAGTTATTGACACATTGAATGATTTGGAGGACTATTCCACATTCAAAACTCCACAAGAGTTGGCATTGATGAAGAGTAGAGCCATGTTGTTGAGTTTGCGGGATGCTACACCTGGGACCAAGAAATCATTGCAGGGGTTGACAAAAATTGCTGGTGATGATTTAACAAGAGACAGAGAAGTTCTCAGCAATGTCTTCTTGAACCCAAGGACAAGATGTAAGAGATAACACAAATATTGGTTTCCTCACAATATCAGATGATCTTGCAACAAATATAACACTGGGACTGCTTGGTTGCCACAATTGTCTGAGGTAAAATGACTGATTATCCCACCACCAGCACTCCTTCACTGATCAGTCATGCCAATTCTGACCCAATTTCAAACTAGCACAAAGTTCTTCCTAGACTGGGTTCTTCCATTACCAACAGCCCACAAGCCAAAATGCAACTCCCAAAGAATTGACCAGACCTCCTTTGCGCAGTTGTTTCTGCCTGTCTTTCTGTAAGCAAAGGCGATCCTGCCTGGCAGCTTGCCAAAGTGAGATGGAATCCTGGAACGCTGGTATGGCAAGAAAGCTTGCTGTTGAAATTGTGGACAAGATTGCTGGAAAATTGTCTTGCAATCAGGACATTTGCTCAATGTTGTAGGTGTGGTGAGTGCTGTTGATCCTCTTGAAATGGTGGCCATATTTTCAATAGTTTCAACTTGGAACAGTTGAAGCTGGAGCAAATGCACATGCAGGAGACTTGATTCCACTGTTGACCAGTGAAAACTTACGCTTGAGCAACAGTGCCACATTGAGCTGGCTCAGAAACAAACATTCAGTGATGAACTGTATGGGTCAACCAGCGTTAACCCCATACAAACAGTGAAGTTCAACTTGCATAAGCTGCAGTATTTCTTCAGTACACAGAAGCACTTTAATTTTTGGGTAGCGCTGCATTCTCTAGCCATCATGAACATGATGGATTTGATTCACAGGAACCTTGCAGTTGAGGAGGTCATACCAACACTGAAGAACCTTTGCAAATTGGAACTTGTGTTACCAGTAAAAAGGAGACTGTGATATGGAGTACAGGGACCCTTTGTGCAGTTTGATCAAGCAACTGACTTTAATGTACCACTATGGTTCACTGCGGGCACCTTGCAACAACAACAAGTGAGACATTTCAGGAAGTTTATTTTGCACTGTCGGTGAAGCATTTCAAACTGCGTCCTGTGCAGTCAACCAGTTGACACTTTGTTGCAATAATTCTAAGACCTTAGAATTCAGCTTGGTAATGCTGCAGCCATTGAGAATCTGCAGTCATTTGTTATTATTTGCAGCATGCAGTCAGAATACCAGCATCCCTTGTTTCTTAACAATGACAGAAATCCCATCACATGTTTCTTGGAGGATATCCAATGGGGCGAGTTGCACCAGCTCTCTCTCCACTGCTAGTTCCGTAAGGAATCAGATGAGCAAGTGATTATAAATGTGGTCCAGTATCAGTGCAGGAAGCTCTAGTCGCTCTCACTCTCCTTCATTTTTGATTCACCCATTAAGATCCCACTCCTATTGACATGCATACCCTCTTGCACCTTGTTCATTTCACTAACTTGCGACATTTTTACTTCCAGTACGGGATGCTGGACACTGTCAACGAACCATTCATTGAAATCAACAATGACGCCGTCATGTTGGTTCTGCACCATCTCCCACATCTCAAAAGCTTGCATCTGTCCTCCTGCATGGGGGACAACGCCTTTCGCCTCCTCGCCAAAGCACTCCCTCTACCTCGAGCGCTTTGGCTGCACAGCGACCTCGTTGAAGGATCCCAGAGCCCTTGAAGTCATGGTCTCCGGCTTGGGCCACCTGAAGTCTCTTGACATTTCTCACATGTTCCAAGCAAACCTTGAACGAACAAAATGGAGCGAAGCCGCACCTAACGTCGAGGTGTTCTTGTCTCATCCAGCGCTCAGAGAACTAGCGTATCCGGTGGGGTGGATCAGAGGTCCCGGGGTGGCGGCAAGGTTCATGACGAAGTTTGGACTTCCGGCGATACATTCAGCTGATGTAACGGATGGAATGGAGCTGGCACCTGCGGAGCAAATGATAAGCGTGCCCTGTGTTCAATGTGCTTGACGAGATCGGAGATTCGCCTCCCGCGCGTGCACTGCGTTGCAGTGCAGTCGAGGATAATCATGAATTAACAGTTGTATTATTCCTCGATCAGTGGTCAATATGTCCATGCGTATCGACAGGATCTTCCTCAAAGCCTTGTTCGGATTGTACATTTGGAATGATTTTAGTGGTCATCATGAAGAATGGACATCTTGCACGACATATTATATATACGGCATCTTGATACAAACTAATCCAAGTGCGGTACTGCTAGCTTGATATCCGTACGAAAAATTACAATACTGCTGCTCAAATGGGTATTCATGCCAAGTACCAGCATGCGGTGTCATCCAAAAACCGAGTGTGTCTGTGTGTGTGTATGTATGGTTATTTGCGGTACGTAAAGGCAAAGGGCCGGGGCGGGATGGGAAGGGAAGGGAAGGGAAGGGAAGGCAAGGGGGCAGGCGGATTAGCGCCTGATAGTCGTGACATTGCCGGTGGTCGTGGTCGTGGTCGTGGTCGTGTTTGCCGGAACGACGACCGTGCATTGCTTTCCAAATCAAACCAAAACAGTCACCAATTTAGTCTCGTCGCCACCAAAACCCCCACCCCCCACCCCCTCCCTTTCAACCAAACTCACCTCCCTCAACCCCACAGCAACATCCACGCCCTGCTTCAGCGCCCTTACGATCTTATCCCCCGCGTGGTCGACTGCGACGGTACGCACAAGCTGGCCCACGCAGTCGGAGCAGAGGAATGTGGTGTCGGTGATCGTGGTGAGGAGGGTGAGGATTGCGGGATCGGTGAAGGAGAAGGCGTCTGAGAGACGTTCAGAGTGAATATGCGGGGTTAGGGAGGGGAAAGAGGGCGAGAAGGGAAAGGGAAGAGGGAAGGGCGGACTCACTCCCAGCAAACACCTTCCCAAGGACAGCAGCAACCGCAGGCTCGAGTTTAGCTCCGACCTCGGCGAGGCAGTAGTCCCCCGTGGCGTTGTTCTGGGTGCATGCGACGGCGAGCGAGAGGTTCAAAAGGTCGAAGACGTCGGTCACGGTGAGGTTCAGGAGGTAGGCGGGGGAGGAGATGTCTTGAATGGAGGTGTGAGATGGGATGCAAGTGTGAGATGGGATGAGTGAGTTTGTGGATGTGGAGGGACAAGGAGATGAAGTTATGAGATGAGGGGATGAGTTAGATGTATAACAAAAATGAGGACTTACTGGCCCAGTCGGGGAGCGTGGCGGGGATGGTGAGACCGGGAACGGTGCGGTTGAGCAGTCCGACCACGACAGCGGGCGTGGCGTGGTTGTCGAGGACAGTTTCGTTACCGCAGGCCTGATCGCGGCGGGGAACGCAGAGTCAGCGTGGTTCATGCAAGAACAAAGACTGAGAGACGAGTGCAAAGGTACTCACAGCGTAAGACCTCTTCCAGAAGCTTTGGAGCGAGCGCCTGCAGTCGTCTTGGACGGAGCAGATAGGGTCTGCGTACTTGTGGGTCACGTAGGACAGGTTCGACAGCTGCGTGGCGTTGAGGGGAGTCTAGAGTATGTGAAAGGGAAGATGATTGATTTTGCCGAGTGAGTGAGATGAGATGAGTGTTCCAGCGCTGCCATCGGCGCGACGACTCACCATGAAGGCGTCCCAGACATCCAAGGCCCCGCACGACACTGCGACCTTGATCCACTCGTTCCTCTTGGCGACGATCTTCTTGCACTGCGCGCTGAGCGACAGAGACACCGCCATGTCGACCGCGTCGTCGAGCGTGGCCCATCGGAGGAAGGGAAGCGCGTCGGAGAGCGTCAGCGGCGCGTTCTCGAGTGCGCCCAGAGCGGCCGACAGGTTGTATCCCCTGAGCTGGTCGGACGCCCAGGTCGTGTTGATGGGAGCTGCGAAGACGCGGGCGATCGCGAAGAGCGCGAAGAGGGCGGCGGCGAAGGAGGCGCGCATGGTGGCGGTGATGATTCAAGGGTGAAGATCGCGTAGAGAGGAGACGGAAGATGAAGCGTCTGATGTGTTCAGATGATTGAGATGGATGAAGACTGTCGGCTGAATGCGACGCGTTCCTTTTATTAGCCAGCGGGTCGCAGGGTCGCGTTGCCACAGCACCGTCTTCCCTGACTGCGCCACTTCCGCCCATCCTAGTTCATCGGATGGCGGAAGATTGGCGATGAGTGCGTGCGATCGCGTTATTTCTGCGCCGGTGATGGGGGGACTCATTCGATCCTGCTCGCCATGAAAGCCATGAAATCTTTCGTTTCAAATCACTTCCATTTTAACTATTCTTTTATGGGCAACTCATATCATATCGCGTCTTCATTTAGTGTCTGGAGAGCTCCAGTGGTTCGCATCTTTCATTTGGAGCGAGGTCATCTCCTAGACACGCCCAAATACGACCCATACATCCTCAGGGGTATTGGGTTGGAGAACGTGTGAAACTCTCTCCTGATTGGTTTTCACAAAGAGGGAAAAGACAACGTTTCACTACTCAAAGTCGGATTAGTGACTCCTCAAAGAGGGAAATGCAATAAAGCGCGACACGAATTTTCCTTATTCCCAACTCCAAATGTCACAAGTGTTGTACCTACCTCAGTGAACGGTGAATGGATCAGACGCCTGTGTTCAGCGTCGCGTGTTTGGACAATTCATATGAACGCTACTTGGAGGGAGGTCAGTGAGTGCTTCCGGCCGCACGCTGATCTCTCATGCTTTTGTGGGATTAGTGTTCGTGGACCGTGGGGCGTGTCGAACATGTCATTCTCAAGCACTGTGCTGAGTCATGAAATGAATCTCCACAGAACCCCGCACAGGCTCTGCACGCTCACCGTCAGTGCTCTACTGTTTACCACGGTATTTTGGAGAGCTCGCGGCATCTGCAGGGCAGGGCAGAAACGTGACATTCTCACTATTCTCACCAAAAGGGTACAATTTCAATACGTCACTGATCGCTTCCATTCCATGTGGCAACGGTCCCACCCTGTCACCGGAGCCTCCTCATTTATATTTTGGGCGCCGTCGTCACCGCAAAGGAATCTCGGTCCCCCTCTTGCGGCTTGCGACTTGCATCAGTGTCCCTTTTGAAGTTCAAGTTGGCGCTAGAGGCTCCGATTGAATCGCAAGTTACTGTAGTGCTGGGGCGTCCACGGAGACAGAAGTTTGGATAGTCGTGACACCAGATAAATAATTCATCCTTTGAACTAAAATTGTCGGCGCCCTAGCAAAGTTGAACTCCGCCCCCAAAAAAGATCTGCCAACCATGATCTGCTGGTTAGATTAAGCGGACCACGGTCAACACTGTTCGAAACAGGAGTGCACAAGCGTCAAAACGATTGGAGAGTCAAAGGCAAAATCAGATTAGAATACAAATGAGCTTAAGTACATCTGAATAAACATCATTTATCTCCAATTATCTTCGCCACTAATTCAGTGTTCCATGAACGGTAGAACTCCAAATCGGCAGAACATTCAACA
>KQ965747.1:111529-123396 GCA_001574975.1 Gonapodya prolifera JEL478 | reverse complement strand
TACATCTGAATAAACATCATTTATCTCCAATTATCTTCGCCACTAATTCAGTGTTCCATGAACGGTAGAACTCCAAATCGGCAGAACATTCAACAAACACTTCCCCTACCCGCGCACGTGGGCATTCTTAAACGCCAGGAAGCGCAGGATTGAGAGCAGGGCGTTTCCTGGCGACGGTGCAGGAATTTGCGGTGTGTGTCTCGGTTTCGCTCACGTGGAGGAAACGCCAGCAACTCAACTGTTCGCGAAACCGCAATCAATCAATCGCCGATCCCACCCTCGCTCTCCTCCCCGCCAGCACCTTCCACTCCACCCACACAACACGCGCCATGGCCGCACCACGCCCGCGATCCCGCCTGCGCGAGGTGCTGTCTGACTCGCTGACCGGGCAGGGCCCACTCTCCAGTATCCGCAGGGGATCAAAGTCGTCCTCCCCCGACGTGCCAGTCACGGGCCACTTGCAGTCCGGGAAATCGGACAAGAAGGTCCAGCAGCTCGAGATGGACTTCGAGAGGGCCCGGATGAAGGGGAGGTGGCGCGAGCTGGCGACCGGCGTGGCACTGGATGGGTCCGTCGGACAGGATACCGCGAAAATTGTCACAAAGTATGCAAAGAGGTCCAAGGGGGAGCAGAGGATGGAGGGTGAGTTCTACCGGTGGGGTGAAGACACTTCTCTATGGGCGGAGAACGTGGAGCGGGACCAGTTTTCTTGATGGGAAGAGGTGAAAGAGGTTACATACTCTGGTAAGGAGCCGCTGAGGACACAGGAAGCTCTCGCAGAGACGGATTCACGAAGGATGGATGCTCAAGCCGAGCACAACCGGAATATTCTGACAGAATGATTGCCCTCGAGAATTCCTTGATATCGTAGTTGCGTTGTCCTTATTGAACTTCTGGAACGTGTTGTCACACCGGCTGCCACCCTTCTCTTGTATGGACCTAATTCTCGCCCACCCGACCTCACCATCAGCCCTCCTCTCCCTCATCACCGCCGAATCCGTCCTCAACGCGCACCTCGCACCGCACAAAACGTCACCCCAGCCCAAATCTACACCGGACGCGCCCGCCACTGGATTCCCGTTTGACTTGAACCCGGCCGCCGTCGTGGGTCCAAAGGACCGGTCCTCACTTGATGGGGTCAAGAATATCCTCACGCGGCTGGCGGGGCCAAAACCACCTCCTACTGCGGTCTCATCAGACACCACGGAAATGCCGCCGGCCCCCGGGCACCACGCCGACCCTGTCATCCGCCTCTTCCGCCGCGCCCCGCCGTCTGGCATGGCCCTCGCTCCCGCCGCCACAACATCCTCCACATCCACATCCACTTCCCTCGGCGGGTTCGCGGACCTCCCGTCCACCTCCATCCTCCAACCCTTCCCCACGATCCCCCTCGCCGACCTCACCTCCCTCCCCGACCACCCACCGGCGGGCATGCACTTCACCCTCCCACCCGCTGCCCAAGCGCACATCCTCCTCGCCCGCATCGCCGTCCTATCCTCTCTCCCTCTCGACGCGCTGACACACCTCGACGCCGCGAATGTGCCGCACAACCCCCCAACCGCCTCCCAGGGCCCGCCAAACTACTCCGCCGTGCTGGCAGCGCAGGCGTGGTGCTTGACCGGTCTAGCGTTTCATATGCAGACACCCTACGACGACCGCGCCGTCGCGTGCTGGGCGCTCGTGGCCGAGTGGGACCGCGCCGTAAGGGGGGGCACGCAGCACGATCTGACCCACCCGACGCTAGCGCCAAGGACGGCGCGCTCGAGACCCCAGTCGACCGTGTCGTCGTCGATCCAGAATGGACTCACGCCGCGACGGGCCCAGTCGGCGGCATCGACGGCCATCAGGTCGGCGCCCGTGCGCAATGGGGCTGCGGTGTCGGTGCACTCGAGTGCGGATTCGTTGGCGGTGTTGGCGATGAGACGGAAGAGGGACGACGAGACCGAGACGGACTTGGGTGATAATGATAGGGACGTGGAAGCCGACCTGTCCTTGGCCTGGAATGAGTGGGACGAGTGGGTCGAGGAAGCCATGTGGCGGATTGCAAATGCCGAGATTAAAGCCTGGGAGGTCGCCCAGGAGGCAAGTTCCGCCGCCGCCCCTGTACCCGTGGTCGCGACGTGGACCAGAGCCTACGTTTCCCGCTTCATCGCGCCCGCCGCGCCCTCGACAGTCCACCCCGCGACCGTCACGACCGCTTCAACCCCACCCAACCCCCGCGCGGCGCGGTGGTGTCCCGTCCTTCGCCACCACGTGCGCTCACTCCTCCCCGCAGGCCCGTCCGTGCTCGACCTCGTACCCAACGTGGGCGTGTCCCTATTCCCCCTCCCCGCGACGTCGCTATCGCCCGTATCGCTCTACGCGGCCCAGCTTGCCCAGCTCCTGCCGTTCCCGAGGGCCGTGGACGCGACGGCGACGGAGACGGAGCGGTATGAGAGGTGGAAGGAGTGTGTGACCTGGAGTGGGGCGCTGGGGTGGACCGAGGTGGATCCTGAGGATGGAAGAGGGAATTGGTCCGAGGGGGGAGAGGTTGGTGGGGCGTGGAGTATAGTTGGGGTGAGTTGCTGGTTGTCGTTTTAGTGCCGGTACTGGTGGTTGAACCCTTTTCTTTTCGCCCCACCGAACACAGTATACATATCGTCTTGCGCTGCACAATTTCCATTCGCTACCGGCGTTGCGGTATGCGATCCACGCGGCTGCTGCGGTTGCGATAGAGTACCCCGAAGTCGTTGGCGATGCGGACGAAAAGGTATGAATGGTCGGGCAGTGACGTGGTTTATGAAATGAGTCTCATTCTCTCTTCTCCCTGGCAGGAAACATCAGCAATTCTGACAACTTACTCAGATTTGTATCGTCGATCTCTTTCCACCACCTACGCGCACGCTCGGAAGCACCGCGAGGATTTGAGGGAGCTAGCGAAGCGAAGAACAAGTGTTGGAAGTCTTCTAGGCGACGACAGTGTGCTGGAAGGAGCAACGAAGCTCAAAGACGGCACGACGAACGGAATGGCGTCGGGTCCGCCTATTGCAGAGGAGACGGAATTTGCAGGAATACCGGGCGTGGTCGAAGCAGACGGTGGACTTGGAAACGAAACACTTAACAAGCTTTCGAATGGTCACGGCGGCTCTTCTGCCTCGCTTGGAGCTCCAATCTACCTGCCAGCTGTCGCAGGCAGCGAAACGTTCCCGGCGATTGTAGGACTGGCGTTTTCGGCGTTAAAATTGCTCTCATCGTTCTCGTTAGGCGACGTGGAGACTTTAGAGCGGGCTGTTCGGCTGGCCACCTTTGTTCACAGGGTGGTTGAGCGGTACCAGAGTCCCGAGAACGACGAAGCGGACGCGGTGAGAGCCATGGCGGCCACCGTCAAAGGAATCGCTTGCTTTTTGTTGTGGAAGGGTACCGCTGGTGGAATGTGGCGGGAGGTCGCTGGGTGGAATCGAAGCGAAGTGGAAGGAGACGTGGACGACATACAGGAAGGAGACCGCGATGCCGAGGCTGCGAAGGTGTCGTTTGATTACTTGAAGTTGGGAACAAGAGATACGCTCACGGTTGATTATCGAGCACGCGCGGAAGCCCTGCTTGCTGATGCTGTGAAGAGGTTGGAAAATGCGAGAACCAATTCTCCAACGGGAGAACTCGGTCCTATCACATCGTCCATTCCTCCTTATCTTCCCATGCATTATCTGGCCCTTGCTCGGTTCTCGGCCGGTGACATTCCCGGGGCCACGGAGCTCGCACGTTCTGCTTGCATTGCGACTCCCTCTCGTACAGCCTCATGGCACCTTCTAGGGCTTCTCGTTGCTGAGGGCGGTGAGCCTGCCGAATCCGAAAAGGTCATGGCTGCAGGATGGCTTGAAAGCGTGGTGAAGAGAACGGGCGGGACCGTCTCTGTCGAAGGAGTAGGTCTGGAATTGCTTGACGGAGGTGTACCGGGACGGTTTGGGTGGGGCTCGTTGGGAATCGCGGACAGGGTGGAAGTGATGAGGTGAGCTGTGAAACTCCCTGTTGCAAGAGAACGTGCTTTGAAACCGTTCGTGGACAGGTATAAAATCACCCACTTTCTTATCACTCGTTCCGTTCGTGGCCCCACCGAGGCCGTGCGCAGACTACCATCACTCTTTATGCTGTTCAAGCGTCTGTTCCCTGGCTTTGCCTCGCAAAGTGCCGCTGTTCGAGAATTCACCGAATCCGCAAAACGTGCTCGAAGTAGCACGATTCAGGGCAATCCAGCATCGGGAGGTCAGACCACTCTTGCAAAAGCGGCTCCTCAACCCTCAAATGGAACCACTCCGTCAACCCCAATCACGTTCACACTTTCGCCACCAGAAGAGAATGTTTCAAAAGTTGGCTCGAATGGGACAACGGACGGCATGACAGTAACCGTCGTTCCTGCATCTCTATCATCAAATTCTCGGCCCAACAGCATGGCCGAGTCATTCACTCCAGCCGGAGCACCCTCGGCTTTTTATCACTTCCGACCTTACGATGCCCTCCTTCACTTGTGGCTCGTAGCGTCGGCACTGTACCGCGAACTTGGGGAATACGGGCAGGCGCGGGTGTGTATTGAGGAGGCTCGTGCTGTTGTCCAAGTGGTCGCCGACAAGGAGGGCGAGCGACGGGATGCCAAGAACGGAGTCGACGCGTACTGCGGGTCAGCCTTCGAGCCGTCAAGGAAGGTCGAGCGGGCCAAGAGCCTTCCAGCGGAAGCCAGAGTGCGGAGGTGTCTCGTGGACGTTGAGGTTGAGAACGCGTGGTTGGACATTGAGAGCAAAGCCGCGAGTCTCACCAGTGAAACTCAAGGTGCAACACCTCCCGTGGCTGTTACAAGTGCTGCTGCAAATGGGTCCACGGCCTCATTGGGAACACCCGCTGCTTCGATGAAAAAGGTGGACCGATTTTCTCGGTATCGGTCAGCGACGACACAAGTCCAGACGCTTCTGGATGCTGGAGAGATCGAAACGCACGTAGATCAGGACGTGTACTCCGTGCAGCAGCTGAGGCGGGACTATAACCAGCCAATGATTCCTATCTCTGGTCTCCCTGACGAACTCTTCGTGAAGCCTCTGCTTCCACCCGTCGATCTCTCACAGCCAGGCAACAAGCTCCGGTCAAACGAATTTCTTGTCCCCGGGTCCCTCCCAACAGACGACGCCATCCTAACTAAATTAGCTGACCATTTACATTCTCTCTCCCTTCTCGACGATCAACACGTTCCTCTCAGGACGACTCTTGGCCTGATCCATCTCCATTCAAAGAACATTCCCCTCGCTGTCTATTGGTTTGAAAAGGCCACAAAGCACTCGCGTCCATCGGGCACGGGATCAGGAGAACCGACTTCACTGTTCAGGAGTGCGACATGGTGGAAGGCGCAGGCGTGGAATGGACTGGGAGAGGTCATGCGGAGAACGAGTCGGCATGACCGGGCGATGGAGTGCGTGAAAACCGCGGCGGGAATGCGTGAGTCCGGGGTCACGGGTGTTGCTGCAAAAGGATGGGAGGCTGCGCTTACAGGGTGGTAGATGGACTTGTCTGAAGGCGAACTGCGGTTTCTTATTGCATCGCATTTGGCGGAATATGTACGGTAAACTTTGAAGTCTTCTGTTGGTGAACATTTCTTAGCGCGAGATATGTGAAATCATGAATTGATTGCTTCGGTGGAAGTTTTGCCCTTGGCCATACTGCTGTCGAATAATTGGTTAAGTAAGTGGCGCCACTTGCTAAGAAAAAACATCACGTTTAACCGGCAATCGTGGTTGGGTTGTGTTGTTTCGGTTCACATCGTCAACCCACATTCAACATGACACGAAATGGTGGCGATTAAAGAGAGCCTTCATATACCTCACTAGCCCATATTGATTTATTATCACGGGTGAAGGACGGACTGGGAGCGTTCTAGCATCCTGAACCCATCTTTGCCAGCACCGGAACCTGCTCTTGCCTCGACAGCAGCACGTCACCGAACCCGTCCATTGCACCCCACCATGACTCAAGCAGCTTTGGTAACAGGATTAAAATACATCAGAGTGATGTAGTCTTAACTTTTATGGGGTACAGACACATTCTGGAATCTGATGTGAAAGGAACAAGTTTGGCACCATCAAATTCTTTTTATTTTGGGGTTGCTGATTTGAGCTGTTGAGCTGCTCCAAGCAGCAACAACAAAAACTGGAGTCGTCTTTTTCATCTAATATTTGCTGAAAATACTTTTCTCACAAAACATCTCCAGAAAGCATGGACTTCATCTAGCCAAACTACCTCAAAAACTCTGTGATTGTCATTTTTACATCACCCAGATCATACTTGCGCTGGGCACTTTCCATTAAAAGGTATTTGAACTTGTGCATGTATCCCTTCTCAACTCTGGCAAAGAGAGACATATTGCTTTAGGTAAGTTATCATGTTGACAGCATGCATCAATGACACTTTGATTGATTGGTTGACAGTACAACACCCAGCGTACAAGTTATTGTGGATGCAGGATGAAGGATGGGAGACAGAGCATGTGGAGCAAGCAGAGGCAACATTCTGGGAGACTTTTAAATCAGAGCACATGATTGCCAGGAGGGGCAATGACCACCCACAGCAGAGGTTGATGATGATGGGATATTGACAGTGTGATCCATGTGACAGAGCCTTTGCTGGGGTGGGGTTTTGCAAACTAGCACACTATGTGTATGGTCATCTTAAACTTTGACTGAGCTGGCACTGGGCTGGCATTTTGGGTACTTGCAAACTTTTGCCATTGAGTGGTAAGGGATGCACAATGTAGGATTCTCTTTTTTTTTTTTCTGAGCACATGCCATGTATCAAGTGGGGATTGCTCAACCTTCTTTTTTCGCTTATTTTTGTGCCCTCTCACTTATAAGCTTGGACTTGGAATCACCATGGGAGGTGACTTGGTACTACTTCAAGTATTGAGTAGCAGACACAGTGCAAAACCCAGAGCGCTTGGGGTTGTACACAACCAGCTCTTATGCTGAGCAGGGGTGAAATTCTCAGAGGCAGAGAGATGTGAGGTCTTCTTTTTGGGCGTGCACAACACTGGTTGTGTACTTGCCACGATAGTGTACAGGCTGATGCGGAAATTTTGCCACTCTTCCACTGAGATGTTGTGTCATGGCGCTGCCTTATAATTACGGAACGTTACGGATTTCCGTTTGATAATTGTTATATGTACAGCAGACGAAAAAAGCTATCAATCTATCAGATGTTCGAATAGTATCCCGCAGTTAAGTGCACCCCGGGACGTGCTAGCAATATGCGATCGACGCTCTATCGTTTATCTTGCTCGGATGGATATATATCTCGGACAGAAATCTGTTGGGATACACTACTGCCCTGGTCAGGAGGCACGCACCCCTCTTTCCCCCCGCCCTGTCACATGAACCAATCACGCGCCAATTCCGACGTGAACACACACCCAGTCAGCACCCGTCGGCAAGAGACATGGCAAGTGCACAACTCAACGCGGATCTCATCGCGGCAATCGAGACGGGGACGGTGGCAACTGTGTCGGACCTTCTGCGATCCGGTGCGAGTCCACGCACACGCAAGACTGTCACGCTGCGGGCGAGAGTCGATAACGAAGACGGAGAAGGCGGGTGGAAATGGATGACGGACACCGTGCACGGGGAGAGCGCGCTTGCACTCGCGATTCTGAGTGGAAGACGCGACGTGGTCAAACTCCTCCTCACGCGCGGGGCGGACGTCGTAGCTGCCGTCTCGTGGCGCACCCCAAATTGGACGGTCGGTTCCCGCACGTGGACAAGGGACGAGTGGGAGAAGGCGAGGTGGGGCTGGCACTACACGTTCCCCAGCCACATCGCGCTGGCGACGGCAAGGGACGGCGTCGCGAGACGCTGGGATCGGATGAGGTGGGCGTGTCCGTCGCGTGATGGGATTGTCGAGGGTAATAGGAAGGGCGGGGAGGTCCTTGTCGTCCATCCTGTGGGCAGGGACGATGCTGTGGCAGACGCTAAAGTGACATGGGCGGGGTGGCGTCTCGTCGGGACGCTGATCGAGCGTGCGGCCACCGTCGGCAAGGGTGGTTCCGTGTCCCGGGTCAAGAAAGCCGGGGCTGGATCTTCCAGTGCGTCGACCTCAGCTGGGGCAAGCACGCGCAGTCCCTCAATCAACACGGGCCGAAGCACCAGAAGCACCATATTCTCCCCTCCGTCCGTCTTGGCTCCCAGCTCCCAACGCCGTTGCACCCGCGACGGCGAGGCCCCGGACGTGGACGACGACGACGAGGTCCCGCTTCAAAGGCGGCCGATCAGAGTGCCTACGGGAACCACGACTACTGCCTGTAACGTGGCGGAGACGACCACAACTGGCGCAAAGGACAGCGATGCGCCGTCAGATTGGTCCAGCGTGTACGACGATGACGAGGCGGCAAGTGGGAAGGCAGAGGGCGGGTCCGAGATCGCAGAGGGCGCAAGCGACGACGCGACCTGGCTTGTGGGGAGTGGGAGCTTTGTGGTGGGTCCCGTGGGTGGAGGCAGGGGTGGTGAGGGTGAGGGTGTGGCGGTAAGTTCCGCTTTTAACCTCAGGCGTTTTGGGGATCGTGCGTGACATGACGCTGTGGGCTCCCTCACACCCAAGACCGCACCCGACACAACACCTAAACTCGCCCCCCTCGAAGTGTCATCCACCTTTTCGCCCCTTCTTGGTCCCACCACGCCGGTCGTCGCTGTTCCCGACCTCCCTTCCACTCCCACCTCCACCGTCACCCCCGTCACCGCCCCCGCCACCACAGGCCCCGACGCACAAGATTCCGTCCCGGACATCGATGATTCGGACCTCGCACTCCTTGACGCGCTCATTTCGTTCGGCACGTTGAGCGACGACCCACGCCACGTAGAAACCGATGGGATGGCTGACGAGGAGATGAACATGCTTGCAAAGTTGTTGCCGTTTCGGTCGTATAGTGGGGCAGAAGAAGCCGAGGGGGAGAACGTGGTGGAAGACGGAGTTGACGTGGGGGAACTTGCTGTTTCTGACAACGACAACAGCGACGTCCACGACGACGAAAACGAGTATCAACAGAGCATGCTTCAAGTACTCATGGACACCCCCAACCCCGCCCGAACCGCAGGCAACGGCAACGACAAAGGAAAGGCAAAGACGTGGAGGTGGGTGGGCGGCTCCGTTGGCGGAATGAATGTCGGGACGGAGTGTGTGACCGATTCTGATTGTTCGTGCAGTGATGGCGAGGGGCTGGGCTCGGGTGCGGGGCTGAACAGGGTAGCCTAACGGGTCGACGTGGCGGCTGGGGAGGGAAGGTTTGAGGAGGGAGGAAGGGAGCACCACAGGCGCAGGCGAAGGGAGAGTGGGTGGAACTGTAATGAGTGAAGAAGCGGAGTGGCAGAAGCGATTGTGGGAGGGAGCTGACGCTTTGATCAACTGGGAGACATTCAACGGAGTGGTCATAAGACAATCGTGGTCATGGGCATTTGTGCTTTGTATTTTTTTCGCGCGGCGCTTGTCGCGATTGTTGGAGGTTCGACCATAGCGCATTATCAGTTTCAGTCACAGTCTGGGTCGATCTCCATACCCATCTTGTTTCTAGACTTGTTATTTTGATGTGACGTAGCTCGGTGGAAGTTATGGTTGCTTTCTCAGCTGGATGTATTCCTGCGTCGTAGACATGAATGAATTCTTTCTTTCCGTCTTCGTGTAACGAGAGATGTGTGCTGTGGCTGTTCGGGGAAACGCGGGTCCAATCGATGGAAAATCCACATTCCGCAGCCGAAAGATCAACGAAAGATGCCAACAACAATGGCACACGAAAACGAATCCGAAATCCAAGCGAAATTGGACCGACCAAAAGAATCAAAAAATAGCTCGGAGATCTGGGTGAAACGAGATTGGTCGAGGACCCAGGCGAGCTAAAGCGAATAAGCGAATGCCGACGTCCTAAACAGGAGAAGTAGTTCAGTGATAGGAAAGAACGGTAGAATAAACCGTGAACAAATAAAGTGAGCCGTCGAATGGCGCCACTGCAAGAAGGTTTAATCTGGCTTGTAGTCCAGGAAAAGATGACACAGAAGGTCAAAAGCGAAGCCAACAGCACAGTGCCTCGCGGATCTTTCTCAGCCGCTACTGTTGTAGCGCGCGAAGGCGAACTATCCTCAGAACGGTCTCGCTAAAGGGAGACAAAAATCACGACGGTGCGACACGCGCAACATGCCGGAACAAACTGGCAACAACCACAACGGGTAGCCAAAACACAAAACCGAGGCAGCGGCTTGGAAAAATAAATCAAGAACTCACCTGAAAACTCCTGTCCTTTATCGCTGACGAAGGGGGGCTCTGGGTGGCCACTAAGGGACGGCGCGGGGAGCGTGCCGGCGGGCTGCTGCGGACTCAATGCGACTTAGGCGGCAGCGGACATGAGGACGGGACATCGCTCTTAGTTGTCTTCTTTCTGCGGGGTTGAAGGCTGCGGAGGGCTCTTATGTTTGGGACAAAGTGCTCGCCATCGGCTCATTTTCGCCTCTGTGGCTAAGTTGTTGGGTGTTGCAGAGAAAAAGTTTATTATGATTGGATGAACAATAAAGACATCAAGGTGAAGGGTCGAAATGGCGGACATTTTTATTTACCGATTATCCGTGCCGTCCACAATGCTAAGTAAGAAATTTCTGTTGTCTCTCTCTCGCAAGGGTTTCGTCATGCCCTCACCCAACCACAATACGGAGACCATTCGAAGCTTTAAACCGCTGCTCCGTTACTGCCCAGCTCGCTCTACTTTCCAATGGCCATCGGCGGCTTATGCGAGCTCAAAGCTATTATCATACGTTGTCTATGTACAAAGCAATCATCTGCATACCTTACCAAAAGCCCTGTAGAAGGACTCAGGTAGATTCCAAAGCGGCACGGCGATTTTTTCACCCGCGTACGTCACATCAGGTGACCGCCTCACCAGGTCTTACCTTACCTGTGGACCTGGGAGAATGAGACCTGTCGGTGCTCCCTCTCGGAAATACATGAAGATTATTCACCGAGGGTCCGAGCGCCGCTCTTGACACGCATTATTATGTATGCGAGGATACTATTGAAATGGCAAATTGGTATTCCGCCGTTCTTCTTGGGAAATGTGATTTTTTTTTCGTTCTTACGGTCGGTCTTCGCAGGACCGGGGTGCTGCCCCCATGGCGCCGACGACATAATCGCCGATGCTAGCATTTCGCAAAATCCAGAATATTGCTCCGCACTTTTTGCACGGTACTTATTTCCGACGTGCGGCGGGTATTTTCATCGGTTTGTATCCCGAGTCCCAAGCTCCCTTGTGGACTTCTCCGATCTTGGCGCAAAGTAATTCAATTGATCCATCAACTCTTCAACTCTTTTTAACCCGAGCTTGCCATCGGCTTTTGTCTACCATCTTCACCCATCGCATCCGCCGCCATCATGGCTCGCTCGTCCGTCCTCCCATCGCTCGCCACCCTCGTCTTTCTCGCATTGTTGGGCACGGCGCTCGCCTTTCCGCTCAACGACGCCACGCGCTCGGCATTGAACCGTCGAGCTGTAGAGTGCAAAGAGCAGTGCATCACCAGGTGCAACGCAAAGCCAACTGCCGCCGAGATAGCAACGTGTCTGACAGGGTGTGAAGCCAAAGCGCCGTGGTACGTTCAAGAGCCTCTCGAATGCGTGATGTATTACAGAAAATAGCGTTTCTCTTCTTCCGAAATCAGTGCGTCTTCGCCTCCTCCGCCTCCAACTCCACCACCTCCCCCACCCGCCACTCCTCCACCTCCACCAGCGACTTCTCCGCCACCTCCACCACCTGCCTCTTCTCCTCCAGCTGCTGGCGCAGTGAGTACATTCATCTCAATTTTTACTTTTTCAAGAAACCGAAGTCAGATGAA
>KQ965747.1:92462-110474 GCA_001574975.1 Gonapodya prolifera JEL478 | reverse complement strand
AAGCAGAGCATTTATATCCTTTGCGCGGCGTGCAGCAAGTTCACGTTCACGGACGTCAACATCACCCCGGCGAGTCCAAAGTGTTCGGGAATTTCGCCGCTTCCGCAGGGGTGTTAGCGATTTGCTGGGCGGAAGACATATATATTTAAATATGCTGCAATGTTGAAATGCGCGATTGCAGCCTTCGCTGGCTTTGAAATACATTCGAAAAAGCTGCCAGAGAACATCTTTCGTTTTTCACGAGGGCAGCCGGCATGCCTTCTTATAATTAGATAAATTACTGCACGGTGAATTCAGAGGATTACACATCACTTGGTGTGTCCGACAGACGCATCAAAAGATGGGTGAACACGGAACAGGAGAATCATTGATGACGCAAGCCGTCTGAGAAGCAAAGCGTTGATCAACTCCGAGACTTTGGCGTCCAAACACTCAGCTCGTTCAGGTATCCCGTGCCAGGCTGGTCGGGCATTCTGCGGTATGATTGACAGGTGACATGAATGTTGGGAGATCAAACTGGTGCAGTATGACATCACGATATTTGCGAGACCAAGAGTAGTATAGTATAGATGTAAACTAGTCTTCTTGCAAGTTACATTTCAATGACGCAAGCCTTGGGATGAGAGAATACAAGCACTGCCAGGCGATATTCGCGTCCAAATAAAAATATAAGCCGACACACCGTTACTGAGAAACGGGCGCAATGACATCTGGGAAAGGGAGGATGACGTTTGAACTAGTTAGAGCTGAGTCGAGAAACAGAGGCGCCGCAGTTGTTGTATGAAGTAACTACTTGAAGTCAGCAACATTAACTTTCTACTTTATGGCATATATGAGACAAGTCTACTAGGTGATACGAATCACAAGACAGAGAGCAGAGAGTTCCTTCGGTCGACGCTTACGTCCAAAAAGGCAATTGCGGGGAATATCGGGTGGACCAGGGTAACAAAGGTTTGGGGAATGGGATTGCGTTTCCGACCGGCGACCAATGTGCGAGAAGAGCAATAGTACTTCGTGTGAACGAGTGAGTCCAAGCTGCATCAACGCGTGTTGTGCGGTGCCGCAACGAATTAACCGGAGGACGCTTGTTCATACAAGCCACAGATGTCGATGAAGGCATAAGCGACACAAGCGTCCAAATAGACGATCAAGCACCACCAGTACGAGGTCCGCGACACGGACAAGCCGTGCGTGGAAAACAGTTGTCAAAGTTCCCATTCCTCACCAAAACGCCGTCCTGTCCACACGCCACACGCCACCACGGTCGCTTCTCCGGCACGCACGCCACCGAAAATCACACGCGACGAGATGCGTACAGTGTCTCCAACGTGCTCGGATCGCGATGATTGGTTTGAAGAGTTTTGAATGCCTTGCACATACGGTGCAAGACAAACACTTGTCAGAAACGAAGCGTTCCGTACAACACTGCAGTCATTTCAACGGACTGGATGTCATTGTGCTCGGACCCTCTTCCCGCTATCTGGCTCGGCAAACTCACCTCACTAACCTTCTTGATTTTCGCGACCAAGCACTCTCCCCGTCGAATCAGCAATCGAACTGTTGGACGAAACCATCTACATAATAGAGAAGAAACACTCCAAATTTAATAATCGTAATGCCTGAATATTTCGGAAGGTGCGGGATTGATCGGGGTGGCGAAGTGCGCAATACTTTTGTACTGCGAAAAACTTCATCCAACTAACCCTAGCGTCAAAAAGAGGTCTGGACTCCTTCCGAAAGCGGCGAAAAGACACTCTCGGGAGTGGCTTTCTATGAAAAATTGCGGAGTGGCGATAGGGTACAAGGAATGCCCAATCGGGTCAAGGATTTGATGGTGAAATCGGTGGTGGAGCGGAACAACCGCCCGTCCTGGGATCTTGTGGGAACAAAATCTGCGAGTAAAAACGATTTCAGTAGTCGCTGAGTGCGCTTTGGGCTCTCCCAGCTCAAATCATGCCGATATGGTCTTGCGAAGTCTCGAAGAAGTGGGCCACAGATCCCCGCCGAAACAACTTTCACCCAACGGCGGGAGAAGCCTCGTAGCTTTTCCTCTCAACCGTGGATATCAGAAGCATTTAAATAGGAGTGAGATGCTGTGAAAAATTTAGGAGGGTCATATGGGATGAAATGGACGAGTTGCGGTTGCGTGCAGAAATTCAGCACTTTGCGCACACCGCATTACCTTAATTCGCATGGGACGGCTGAAAGCAGCCGAAACCTCGCGGATATTGATAAGTTCATGTCAAACCGTTTTTTTTTGCTCGTATCTATTGTCAGTCGTCCAGAACATATTCCCAAATTGTAGGGTGCCGAGTGCGCAGAAATGGCCTCGCCAATCTCCGAGAAGTAGCCTGACTCCGCTTTCACAATAGCACCCTTCTCACTGCTGCAGCCGCTGCTCGCTCAAAGCAAGGATCAGACCCGTCCCAGTTCAGTGACCGCCCTTCGAAAAGGACATTTACGGAAGTGGACTACCAAACTCGAGTCAAAGCTGAGCCCGGAACACACACCTGACCTTAGTATTGTCGCAGTACAAAAGCCGAGCGGAACAGAAGTGCGGCAATGTAGTTTTTGTATTTTGGATACCCCCTGTGCACTTTATTTTTGATCTCATAATATTTCCTCACCAACTCTTTCGAACACCTCTTTTCCGAGCTCGCTCTATCTTCCAACTGCCGTCGGCGTCTTATCCGAGCTCAATACCGCAATGATTTTGCCTCATCCTACCTTGCAAACCTCCCCGCTCAGGTAGACAGCGGTGCTGCGGCGCGTCATTTTCACCGATGCCGCTGGCTCTTCTCCCGATCCCGCTTCCTTTCGGTTTTCCCGTGGTCGCTCAACAGGTTTTCTCATTGTTTACGTCTTACCTGTGACCTGTGCCCCTCGGGAGTTCATCGAGTTTATTCACCGAAAGCCCGCGAGCCACTCTTGACATGCGTTACTACGTATATGAGGATCGGGTGATGTGGTTGCTTGTGCGTCACTGTATTTCTTCCGGTGTCTGAGCTTTCGTTGGACCTGACGGTCTATGTATTAGCAGCACTTTAGTCCTGCACCATATCCCGACGATATGAATCATCGATGTTAACATTACGGAAACAGAAGAGTACCGCCCCGTACTTTTTGCATAGTACATATTTCCGACCTGCGGCGCCAGAGGGTCTCGGGTATTTTCATCTGATGCTAAGAATTCCCGAACTACCTGGCCGCTCCTCTTCTCTTGGCGCATAATTATCCAGTTGTTCCATCAACTCCTTTTAGCCCGAGCTTGCCATCGGCTTCCGTCTACCATCCCCGGTCACCCAATCCTCCGCCATCATGACTCGATCTGCAATCCTCCCATCGCTCGCCCTCCTCGTCCTTCTCGCCCTTCTGGGCACGGCGCTCGCCTTCCCGCTGAATGACGACACCCGCTCGGCGCTGGACCGTCGAGCTGTCGAGTGCAAAGAACAGTGCATCACCAGGTGTAACGCAAAGGCAACCTCAGTCCTCCGAGCGACATGTCTCACTGGGTGCGACGCTAAAGCGCCCTGGTACGTTCAATAGCTTGTCCATTGCATAAAGTATCGCTGACGATGCTTTCTCTTGTCGAAATCAGTGCATCCTCCGCGGCGGCCCCTCTCCCCGCCCCGACGCCCTCTCCGCCACCACCAACTACGGCACCACCTCCCCCATCCGCCACTCCTCCACCTCCACCAGCGACTCCTCCCCCACCTCCACCACCTGCCTCTTCTCCTCCAGCTGCTGGCGCAGTGAGTACATTCATCTCAATTTTTACTTTTTCAAGAAACCGAAGTCAGATGAACCGAACCACCTTCACAAACAGTGCACAGTAACCAGCTCCACCGGATTCGCCGCATGCCTTANATCGACCAACATCCTGATCAAGGGTCCCTTCACCGTCCCGGCCGAAACGACCATCGACATGTCCAAGCTCAAAGCCGGGACCAAAGTGACGGTGTCCGGCGTTATCACATGGGCGAAATCGACCTCGTTGACAAAGGACAACTTCTTGTTCACGCTTGGAGGGTCGGGCATAACGTTCGATGGAACGGGTGCGACGTTTAACGGCAACGGGCAGTTGTATTGGGATGGCCAGGGCGCCAACGGTGGTGTAAGTTCACCATCCGCTATCCTTCGGCGCTCGCTTCACGCCGAGTCTCGGATGCTGACGTAACGTGCACCCACCACACAGGTCCCCAAACCCAAATTCTTCAAAGTCCTCACCACCGGCAACTCCGTCATCAAGGGCATCAAGATCCTCAACTCGCCCATCCACATCTTCAGTATTGGTGGGTCCGACACAACCCTCCAAGGCATCACAGTCGATAACACCGCGGGGGATGCTGGTGGTGGACATAACACGGATGCGTTTGGTGGGTGTCGTTGCCATGTGTTTAGATCGAGGAGAAAATGGCTCGTCTGACGTCAACATGTATAGACGTTTCTGCAACTGGTGTTACGATTCAGGACTGTTTTGTGCAAAACCAAGACGACTGCTTGGCCGTGAACATGGGCTCTAACATCAAGTTCTTGAGGAACTACTGCTCAGGTGGACACGGAATCAGGTACGTAATCCGATGCACCGACTTGATTCTCCTGCTTTACTGAGCCAAGCAATCTCCTCTAACGTAACGCAGTATTGGCTCCATCGCGTCAAACAAGGTGGTCTCCGGTGTCACAGTCGACAGCTGCACGATCGTGAACAGCGACAATGGTGAGTCGACCACCCGTACTTACCCCACATCTCGCACCTACTAATTCACATTCCCCACAAATCGCACCAGGCGTTCGCATCAAAACCATCTCGGGCGCCACGGGCGGGTCCGTCTCGGACGTGACCTACAACAATATCACGCTCTCCAACATCGCCAAGTACGGCGTCGTCATCGAGCAGGATTACCTCAACGGCGGTCCGACGGGCACTCCCACGGGCGGCATCCCGATCTCGGGCGTCACGCTATCGCATGTCGTCGGAACGGTCTCTGCAAAGGCCAAGCAGAGCATTTATATCCTTTGCGCGGCGTGCAGCAAGTTCACGTTCACGGACGTCAACATCACCCCGGCGAGTCCAAAGTGTTCGGGAATTTCACCGCTTCCGCAGGGGTGTTAGCCGCTGATGGGGGGACCTCCTTATTTATTTATGACGCGTTGTTAAAATGCGCGGTTGCAGCCTTCGCTGGCGAGGGCGCGCACCAAAACACTATACTTTGAAATACATTCAACCAAGCGATCACTCCTTGTTCACACTAGCAAGGCAGCCATGCCATCTCATACAACGATTACATCAACCGTGCGATGAATTTAGGAGTATTGCACACATCAAAACGCATACTTCCGTTTTTGAATCTCCCCAAATCCAAGATGGTTGACGACCAGGAAGTTCAATCACGAGTCGTGTCCGACAGACGCATCGGGGGATGGGCGTGAAGCTGCCGACATAACACGGGACAGGAAAATCATTGATGACACAAGCCGTGCGAGAAGCGAAGCGTTGCTCTACTCGGAGACTTTGGCGTCCAAACGCTCCAGGTATCCTGTGCCAGACGTCGGGCTTTCTGCGGCATCATTGACTGGTGACAGGAGTGTCGGAAGATCAAACTGGTGCGCGTAGTGTGTTGTCACGATATTTGCGAGACCAAGAGTAGTATGTAAATCAGTCATGCTTCTTGGAGGCTACATTTCGATCACGCAAGTCTTGGGAGGAACTGAATACCACGGTGACATTCGAGTCCAAATGAAATTGACACCGTCAAATCGTTGCTGATACACGAGTAGAATGACATTTGCGTAGGAAGACAGGGCGGGAGTTGAGAAGTAACATCATTTCAAAAGCGTTGTTGACGTGCCAACGGTGACAAGGTGACAGAAAGAGTCCGGGATTGGGCACTTACACGGCAAGTCAGAATAGAACCAGTAGCCTGACAAGCTGGTGTTGGCTTAACTTCGATTGAAGGTCTGCAAAACGCGAGTATCGCATTGAACAGTTCCGTTTGGACGGTGGGCTGGTCGCCGTGTCCAAAAATCAACTGAAATCATCTGCCTCAGCGCAGTGAGAGTTCATGAGAAGGGACCAGAGATATCTAGCCAAGTGGGTCACTGCGATGATCCAATCATGTAATGTCTCTTCTGCAGGCGTTTCTCCAAACTAATGCACGCATGTGCCAGCATGGAGGAACAAATCCCAGATGCACCAACACGCTTCGCGGGGTGTTTCATCTGGAATGCAGTACCTCCACACTTCCTGGCGCTTCTGAAGACATGGGACAAAGTTGGGAAAATAGAAATACCCTTGAATGCCCGACCGGCAAACAGGGTGCGAGAAGAGTACCCAAATACATTGTGTGAACGAGCGAGTCCCAGCTGTACCAACACGTGTCATGTGGTGCCGCAACCGGAGGACGCTTGTTCATACAAGCGACAGGTGTCCATGAAAGCATGAGTGACACAAGCGTCAGGCAGCAAGACGATCAAGCACCACCCGTACGACGTCCGCAACAAGAAGAAGTCGTACGTTGTTCCACGGGAGCCTCATCCAAAAATCTTCCTGTCCACATGCCACACGCCACCACGGCCGCCTCTCCAGCACGCACATCACCGGAAACGACCTGGAACACGACGCGTAGAGTGTTTCCATCGTGTGTGGCTTGCGAAAATGGTTTGGGAGTTTTGACTGGCACGGCGTACACGGAAGGCAAGCCGAACATTTGTCACAACTTCAAAATACTCCGATCCTCACATGTCACATTTCCGCTTGCGCGCCAACACAACAGCTGTTCCAACCAACAGACTGGATGGAATGGCACTCGGACTGGAACGATTGCAAGCCACGAAGTGCCACGCGGTCTCCGAAACGGGCAGAAGGCATGGTTGACAAGAATCTGTTCGACAAGGCCCATGTGTCATGAAGAGGGCGCTCAAGGAAGCCTTCACTACTGTGGCCGACCTTTCAACAGGGACAGAGTCGATTCAACAGACACTTGCATCGAGGAGCGGAGCTGATACGAATCGCAAGACAAAGGGTCAATCCCCTTTGGTCGACGTTCACATCCAAAAGAGCACCAGACCTCGCTCGTAACGTCCAAGTTAAAACGAATCGCAAGACAAAGGAGAAGAATCCGTTTCGGTCGACGCTCATGTCCAAGGCAATCCATGAGCCAAAGTGGACCAGGGAAAAGCGAAATTTTTGACATGGTGCATGTGAAACGTTTCCGAGAAGTGAGAGAGCCCCCAGTAGAGAGTGAGTGAGCTAGCTCCTCCGAAAAGTGATGGTAGCAAAACTAAAGAACCGGCATCGCGTCAATGGGGAGCATTATGAGGGTAGTGGAAGGAAGGAGACTCAAGGAGCTGAAGCGAGAATGGCGGTGCGCACAGCAGGGTAAACACAGGTTTAGAAAGCTTGAGCCAGTCCGAAAAATAAATGCCACTTGTCAGCAACTGGGGATCGCGATGAAGATCTTTGAGTTCTCCATGTTCAACACGACCGATGTTCAATGAACGCGGCCCTCACAAAAGCTTTCACTGCCGCGACTGATCCAGCAAAGCGGTCAGAGTAGATTCAACCAGAGACCAAAGCTGTCGTGGGCGAGGTGACGAATTGCAACACAAAGGGCAACGAGTCCCCTTCGGCCGCCCATCACGTCCAAAAAGAATATTGACTCGATCGCCGGGAGTCCCGGTTGGGCCATGCGAGCGACCAGTTGGAGCAATGACACGGTGTGCCGGTCAGTACCCAACAAGACGTTTGGCTTGAGAGAGCCAAGCACCCTGGCCCTGTGGAGCGTAGGTGGGAGACCCGTCCAAAAATAGGTCGATAGGAAAGAGGCGGCACCGCAGAGTGTGGGAACGTGGGAACGTGGTCAGTTCGGCTGACATGAGGGAAGAGAGGGAGAGTGGATGACCTTGCACACAAGAAACGAATCAATTTACGCAAGCCTTGTCGCTTTGTACAACCAAATCAACAGTACGATGAATTCAAGAGAACTGCATACATCAAAAGTCGCACTTCTGTAGAAACATTATCACTAATACCTGCGAGTACACCAATCGCTTTCTCAGGCGGTACTTCTCCGCCGTCAATGTCCTTCGGACTGCCAGGAATATGACTGATACCGACATCGGTACTTGCTGGCTCAAAGGAGGCCAGGACCTTTGCCGCGTTCGCCCCATGTTGCAACAACAGCCTCACAATATCCACGTGTCCGTTCCTCACCGCCACGCGCAGAGGGAGGTCGCCCGCGACATGCACGTCGGCGTGATTGTCTAATAAAGTACGTACGGTGTCCAAATGACCGTTGGATGAAGCCAGCGCCAGCGCGGTCCACCCAAACGGGAACGAAAAGTCCGTCTCAACGACGCGGAACTCCAAAAGAAGGCGTACCAACGCGGTTCGCCCACGCGTCGCCTCGCGGAGAATGACCCGTCTATCTTCGTCTGTACGTAAGGTAGCCCCGTTCGCGAGAAGAACTTGAACGATTTCAGTCTTCTCCATGTCCGAGTTGATCGCCAGCTTCAACGCCCGGTCTTTGGCAAGGTCCGAGATCCACCCGGCGGTCATGTCGCCCAGCAACATCCCCACGATGCAGACGTCGTTTTTGAAAACTGCCATGCTCAGCGCAGAGTACTCGCTGGGGTCGATGTTCGCTGTTCCCACCCGTGGGTTAGAGCGATGACACCACTTGCACCACGGCGGTCGCACGTCCCGCACGGTGGCTCCGTTGTGGAGCAGAACCTGCACCACGTCGGCGAGACCGGCTCGAGCGGCTTCCTTGAGAGGCGTCCTGTGGATGGGATGCCAGCCGGCGTCATTGATTCGGTCACGAACTCCGGGGTATTTTAGCACCTGCCGTACCACCTCAGAGGTGCGCGGCGCGTCCCGCCCGGCTTCCAAAATGAGAGCTCGAGACGTTCCGTATCTTCTGACAGCACGGTCAGCAATACTGCACGGACGGGAAAGAACCTCAAGAAGATATTTGTTGAGTGGAAGACCCAGTCTCCCAGGGAGATAACGGCCCAGACAAAGAAGAAGCTCAGGGGGGAAGTTTGCCAGGGAGAGCGAGGTGGGTCTGCTTGACTGTGGCTGGGGAATCGGGTCAGGGTTCATTCTTTTGGCGTTATATTTCGAGTCAATCCCAAGATGAACCCCTGAACACCTCCCGCACAAACTGCTCACGTGAAGCGTGTGCCGCACAGGATGGCGCAAGATGGGCGCTGGCTCGTTGTGCGTTGTCGGGATATCGTACGCCGGGATAAATGTCGGTCGCTTTGGTTGCGAGTGTATATCCAATATCCAACACCTCTTCATTTTTGTTTCCATCCTCTTTCCGAGCGAGGTTACAACGTTTGAGTTTGGTGATCATAATTTTCTCTTGTCCTCTCAAAGAAAAGGCGTTATGTAATCTCGCAGATGTTTTGAACTTCAGGTTAGCAAAAATTTATCCGCAAATCGCTTTTTGCAACTCCACCCACGTCCAAACTTCCCATCGGCTCCCCCTTTCGAGCAACCAGCTGCGACAAAACTCTTCATCCTTGCTCAGCGCGGGGTCAACCAATGAAGAATCCCGGACCTTTGCCTCGGAATACCATGGCCGCAAATGCAGCGAAACTCAATGTCAGACTCGAGGGACCAAAAAGCCTTTGCGGTGACTAATGTGTCAAAATTATAAGCGAGGAGGCTGCTGTGGCTGGATGAAACAGGTGCCAGCTGAATCAACCGAAACGATCAGTTGTCCCATTGAAATTGTCCACTAAATACGTTGAGAATGCCACGGGCCCTGCCCTACAGCTGCCGCGAGCTCTCCGAAAAAAAATTCATAGCAGTAATCAATAGAGCGCTGACACTGATAGCGTGGTGACTGTCCGTGGTTCTGGGCTGCTTCGTAACGTGACAAATGTTGAGAATAATACGTTCGACACGAACACTACTCCCACAAAAGCTCTCGTTACTGAAATCGACCCAGCAACACGTTCTGGTATTCACAACCAAAAAAAAAAAAAAAAAAAAACCAGCCAGCTGGTGTTAGTTGGTGACACGAATCGCAGGAGAAAGGACTGTGAGTCCACTTCGGCCGACGATGACATTCAAAACAGTAGCGAATCCGATCGCTACGAGACTGAAGGTCCCAAAATCACAGAAATCAATCATCGTCGCTGCCGACAGATGGTGACAGAGCCGTGCGCCTTGCATCGAGAGAGCGCAGGCGAACAAGCCCCTCCAAAAAATTTATGACAACAAAAGTCAGGAATCGCCGTCGGAGTGGTCTGTAGTGCGTTGGTGAGGAGGAAAAGTCAAGGACAGTGAAGCGAGGATGCTGTGCATACAAAAAATGCGACACTTCACCAGCGATTTCGAAGAACCGACTTTATTAATTGAATGAGTCTCCGAAGCGTTCTTTTCTTCCGTGTCGGGCTGTGATTTGACACAAGATCTCTGTCTTCACCTCTGTTGATGAGTGTGTTGAAATCGCTCCACAGAGTCTCCTGTCCCAAAACACAATCAACACTTCATTATCTCTTCTCTTCACTCCGATTGGAATCCACTCTGTCTCCCGGGCTGAACCAATTGAGCCACTTCCTCCTTCTGACTTCATTTGGACAAATCGCCTGGACTTCCCTATCACCTTACATAGCATAGTCCCTGACACCTTCCCTCCAACCAGACACGCACACGAAAAATGTCTTTCGAGTTCGACGGAAAAGTCTGCATCGTCACGGGCGGAACGCTGGGTGAGTGCCTTTCCACCGCGTCCTGTCACCGACCGTCTCCGGTCGCCAACACTCTCAAACTCCAACGCATCGCGAGCAGGAATCGGACACGCCGTGGCTGAACGGCTGCTGCAACAAGGCGCATCGGTCGTCATATCGAGCAGAGATGCTGCCAAGGGAGACGAAGGTCCGTCCACTCTGTGCCTAGTCCGATTTCCGATTCTATGAGGGATCTGCTTCCCCCACTTACGTTCCCTCCAGTCGTCTCATCCCTCACAAAAGCCCAATCTCTGCCTTACTCCCGCCTTTCCTTCTTCCGCGCCGACATATGCAACCCTGCCGAGGTCCGATCGCTGTTCGCCTACACGCTGGAGCGACACGGAAAGTGCGACATTGTCGTGGCAAACGCGGGTTTTATGGCGAGCAAGTCGTTCACGGAGGAGCTGGATGAGGGAACGTGAGTTTGTACTGAGGGGGAAAGAGGTGGAGATGATAATGCCAACTGCTTGCTGATAAGACGCGCTTTTCGACGTAAATAAGCGACGACTGGATGAATGTTATTCAAGGGAATGTGATTGGCACTCTCCTACTTGCCAAGCTCGGTAGGTCCTCCTCCTCGTCCCATCCGTCCTCAACTGGACAACCATCATCCTCACTCCCTCCCCCTCACCGCCCTCCGCCCCAATACCACGCAGCAATCGCTAACTGGCACAAGCACAAAATTCCCGGCGTCGTAGTCCTCTCGTCTAGTCTTTCGGGCGTCTACCCGAACCAGATCCCTCACCATTGTGTCGCGTACCCTGTAGCCAAAGCTGCACTGTGTGAGTCTCGTGCCGCTCGTTGTTCTGCGATGGGTAGTAATCACTGACGTGTTTCCACTCGCATCGTCTTTGCTAGGTCAATTCGGTTCGTTCAAAACCTTTTGGTTGTCACGACATAAGCGATTCCATTTAAGTAACCAAACCGAAACCCGCCATACAGTACCCACAATCGCCATGACGCTCGACCGCCTCGCAAAACGCCAAGGTCTCTCGACATCGCCCATCCGCGTCACAGCTCTTCTGCCCGGTTTCGTCGTATGTTTTGCCCTGTCTCGAACCTCCTGACGTTCCCTCGCCTCACACCCATTTCGAACCTCCAACCCTTTGGCTCACATTTCTCTCCACTCCTCCGCCTTCCGTCCCCCCCGCGCTCCGTGCCCTCGACAAAGTGGACAGCCATGTGGAACAAAATGGGTCGCGGAGCCGCATCGGACACGGCGCCGTCAGACCTCGAGAACAGGTCGAATTCTGCGTGGTCGGTGCTGGCTAAAGCTGTTGGGTGGTGCGTTCTCTTTTCTCGTTCTTTTGCTTTCTTCTTCGCGAGCTGACGTTTCTATCTCGATTGTGACTTGCCTTTCCTTACCCTTCACCTCACACCCCACCTCGCCCCACAATCAACAGGACACCCATGTCCAAAATCGTCGACGCCTACATAACCGCCGTCACCGACCCAACGACCTCTGGCAAATGCTACATGGTGATGGGCACCGCGGGACCCATGGTGCCGTACCCTGACCCGCGGATAACGCCGACGTACGAGAAGGCATTGGAGGCCATGGTCGGGGTGAGTGGTGGTGGTGGGAGTGCGGTCAAGGGGAGGGGCAAGGCGAGAAGAGGGAAGGGGAAGTTGTGAAGCGGAATGGTGGCGATGTGGATGAGGGGCAAGACTAAAGAAGTGAGAATAGTTGCGAACTATTTCTTGATGGAAAAATATGAGAGCTGAGGGTTTGTTACATAGTTTCGGAGTGCGAAGTTACCTATATTTGATTCGTTCAAACTCGACACGATCATGTCAGCAACAGCAATGACGTCTCCGTCTGCACGCGCCCTCGCATCGCACATTTCCGCACTTCGACTTTTCCGACTGGGCTCTCTCCAGTCGATTTCCTCTCGTCTTCCATCCCATGTCCACGTCGCAGCACCCAAAACATCCTTCACCCCCTACCGCACCTTCGCATCTCATCCCTCCTCGTCCTCCTCATCCGACACACCCTATTCTTTCGACCAAATCATGTCCCAGCTGTCTCAAAACCGCGACCTTCAAATGGCATTCTTCATGACAGTCCAGAAGAATCCTGGCATGCTGAGAGAGATTCAGGAGCTGCAAAAACTCATGACGGACAAAGGAGTCGCGCCTGATGGGATGGGTACCACGCCGTCCATGAGTTGTGAGTGCAGATCGTGCGTGGTTTCCGAAGTTGCAGCTGATGATGAACGGCCCGGTGATCGAAAAGCTATGTACAAGATGGTCATGGATACGGAGATCCGCGAGAAGCTGGAAAAGGTCACCGAGGAGATGAAACGGAGCGGGTTCTTCTCTGAGGTGAGTCCCCCAACGACCGCTAGCATCACCACTCCGTTTTTTTATTGTAGCATTCCTTCGTCATTTCATGTATGTACATTCACACGACCCTCTTCGACTCTTATCGCTGGGGACCCACTCCAGAACTCTCACCTCCTCAAAACAATCTTCGGCACACATGCATCTCCCTTCGACGACCCCGAAACGCTCGCCGCCGCATCCAAACGGGGCGCCATTCCTGAACGCATGAGCGCCCAGGAGGATGACGTCGTGGTTGTGGACGAGAAGGGACAGGGAGTCGTGGATAGGGTCAAGAAGATGTTCAAGAAGTTTTGATTGGGGTCTGAGCGGGACTGGATTGTGACTCTGACTTTTTGCATTCCAAGGTGGATGGAAGGAGTATTGGGTGTCGTTCCCGTCTGTCTACGACATGTCTTTTACCATGTCGGTAATACACTTCCATTACTATCTGCACCATCGTGTCCGTTTCCCCATTACTCCACTCAAACCCGCTCGAAAAACAACACGAAGGCCTGGGCGCCTTTCACTTCCTCCCACGTCGTGACCCAGATGTCCGTGTCGCTCGCGTAAACCCACACATCTTCCTCTCCTGCCTGGTGTGAGGCTTTAACTCCATCAATGTCCATATCATCACCACCCTCACCGCTACCTGCACTATTCTTGTTGACAACAGGAGCCCGAACGTACGCGTAATAGTGTCCCGATGCCAATTGGTACCCCGAGTGCACAACCACGCCTCGCAGCTGGAATGTTGTGTCGGGCTCTGGCTCGGCGGGTGTGGGCGGACGGAGGGAAGGTGAGAGAGGGCGGGGCGTGTTGGGACGGTGCATGTGACCTGGCCGCGACGGCGACATGGACGAGCCCTTTGTTGCAGACGAGCACGACCGTGTGACGACACCCGTCGTGGGTTCGGGGGACGCCGTAAGCCGCGTGCCCAAGCCCGTGCCCAATTGGGTGGGCTCCTTCGACAGAGAGCGCGACTTCTTGCGAGCCGGTTGGCCGCTGACCGTACCTCCGCCACTTTCCTCCCGTCCTGCTCTTTTCCGCGCTGCACCCATCCCTCTAGCGCGTCCTCTCTCGCCACCACTGGGCCCGTCGCCCATCCCCAATTCACTCTTGCTCGCCGTGACACCCCTCACCTCCAACACCTGCGGCACACGGATCCACTCCTGCACCTTCCTTGTGCGACCGCCATAGCCCGTCTGGAACCGCTTCAATCCGACAACGAGCACGGGCGGTAAGTCCTGCAGCAGAATGAGCCGTTTATACGCGGGGCGGTACATGGCCGGCGGCTTCCCGGCGCCAGGGAGGAGCGTTCCGTCGTCGGTGTTGAAGAACGCAGGGTGGTGGATCCGCTGGCAGTTTTCGCAGTTGAGGCTGTCCGAACCGTCCAGCTTCTCCACTGCCAAAAATTTTTCCAGGCATCCCACAAGGGTGTACTCACTTTCCGAGGTTGCGCAGACCGGGCGCGAGAACGTCGTCGCGTTTTGGGAGTGTGGGGGAGGGAGCGGGTGAGGTTGTTGGAGCGGGGACGCGATTGAAGAGCACTGTTCGGTGTTTGGAATAACGGTGGGAAGAGCACTTAAGCCATCGAGGTATCTAGGGGGCTGTAGCCATACACAAAACAGAAGCACGTACCATCGAGTCCACCTGCACTCTTCACATCAGCTCGGACCATGGCATAGCACTCCGTGATCACCACATTCACCTCCGGCCCCGCCAGAATCTCCGCATCACATTCGTAGCACCAACTCTGGCCCGTCTCGATATTCATCACGAGCGGGTGTCCCGGTGCGCGCTCAGCGCCCGAATCGTCCTCGGACGCCGAAGCCGGTTGGGATTGTGTAGCGATCCCGCGTGAGAGTTCGAAGTGAGACAGGCCGTGGCCCAGGTCCGCGCGGCCGCAGTTGAGGTTCGCGCAGGTGAGGCAGAGCCAGAGTGTTTGGGGCGGGTTGGGGATGTCGGTGAGGGAGAGTTGGGGCGGAGGTGTTGCGGGAGGCGAAGGTGGGGGAGATATTGCGCGATATGGTGGGTCGGAATCGGAATGCTTTGGTTTGGTGAGGGTCAGGCGGAGTTTGTTACAGGTCTGGGGAGGGAAGAGGGAGATGGGTGTTCTTGTTTGGACTACAGTGGACGTCGACAAAAAGGAAGAAGCACAACTGGCGAAGTGCTTCTCCAGGCAGACTTCCGACAACAAAATGCTCTTGACAGTTATCCATCACTCTTCAGAACTGACTGACCGCCGTGGTCAATCGCCAACCCACCTCGCAACCTCTTCTACTTTTCGACTTGAGCGCAGCAGGAAGAATTCGTTTTAGCCTCGCTACTCGTATAGCCGAGACGTGGGGACAGTCGCGCTTCTGGTCCAGGAATGAACTCGGGTCGAACGGTAGGTTCTCGTCGACTAATCACGTTGCGAAATGAGAAAGCCTCAGCACGAAATGTTTTCTAATTTCTTCGTATATGAGTCTTTTGCGGGCTTACCATGGGGCATGTCCACATCGGAATCCTGTGATTCTCCCGAGTTTTTAGAAGACTTTCGCGACATTGGAAGGATTGAATTGGAGATGGAAGCCCGCGAGAAGTGACGGAAGGACCCGCTGGAGAGAGGAAGGGGTTCTTCGAAGTGGTTCGATAATGTTCACGAAATGAACATTGTATCCTTCAGTGCCCTTGCACGATCACAAGTTTTTGTGACACACTCAAACCTTCAAACGAGAAATCAAACCTTTGGAATCGATGGCATTGGAAGAGGAAACCCGAGAGCGCATCAGTGAGTTTTTCTCTTGCGACTAGAAGTCCTGCTCCAGCTACTAGAACCTCTTGCTCCCGTTGCTTCATGACACGTTGAACAAACCAACGAAAACCCACCCGGAACAACACAGTGCGAGTCTTCGAATGGGGAAAGAGGGCCTTCCACGTGGGGTTCATCCCGTTCATTCTCTACTTGGGTGAGCCTGTTTTGTGGAAGATATGGCCGAGGATGAAGCTGAAGCTACGTTCTATTACCCTGGACTGGCCACTCGACCAAACGGTGGAATAGGCTTCACCCAATCGAGCCCTCGCCCGTCCTTGTTGCGTCTTATCAGCCCGCTGGCTGCGTAGAGGTTATGTCAAAGTACAATGGTTGTTTCAGGAGTCGAGATGGTCGAATTCGAGAGACGAACATGCTTTTGCCGACGTGTACAGTCACAATAAACTGCAATGTATACCCGATGGGACAAGTTGTTTGGTGATGCCCTGATTCTGGTTTCCTGCACTTTGAGACAGCGTGGGGGTAGTGTTATGGACGAGCGAGTAACTCGCCCATTTTGGTCAACTCGGCACTCGCTCGCCCAGTGACGCACGTAACTCGCCACTCGCTCGCTTGTCGAAATCGTAACTCGCACTCGGCGAGTTGACTTGTTCGGAGGTTAATTTAAATTAAGCGCACCTTATCGATTCTTCGTTATCTAAATTCGATTTCGAATAAAAAGCTTTGAATGAACATTTATTTTGCTACTTTCTAACCATTATTTCTGGAAACCCTCGTTTCCACTTCTTTAACAGCAGTTGGACGGTTCTGAGAAAGGTTGGTTGGAGGCCACGACCTAATTGAGAATGGCTGCTCGAAAGGAGGTTTTGTTGAACGTCTGCAATGTGTGATTAGAGTTGAAGATAGCTAGACATTGTGATTTGTTCACATACCTGAATGGGCACCTGTTTCCTCTTTGTAGAGGCCATATCCTTGAGGGTGAGCTGTCTTATTCCTGCACTCTTCTTCCTCTTGTCCAGTTTTTTCCTGACTTTGGGGTCCCTGATGGTGTCTGCATGGACGGCAACGGTGCGTTGTTGTAGACTTGTGGTCGAGTTGTGATTGGTCATTGTATATCTACAAGAGGAATAGTCAGTCACGAACAAAAATAAAGTACAAATGAACTCACAACTTCATGTTGCATCTGTTTTGTCCAAACTGAAGGCAGATGGCCCTCTTCTCCAACCCTTTCTCCTGCTTTTCAAAATCTCCATCATGGAACACCCAAGACACCTTTTGCTTTGTGGACACAGATCTTCTTGCAGGAATCCATGTGTCCTCTGACAGTTTGTTTGCCAGGTCAAACACGTTCATTTTTGATAGTAAATTGTTTTGATAGTAAATTGTTTACCCAAGTGAGTTCACTTGCCTATTATTTGCTACTCACTTGCTCATTATATTAACAACTTGCTACTTGCTTGCTGGCTTCAATTTGCAACTTGCCACTCACTTGCTTGCCTGTAATTTTGTCAACTCGCACTTGCAAGCACAAGTTGTGAGCAAGCAAGTTGTCACCATAGCCTCAGGTGACATCTATTGACATGGTATATATATTGTGAGGTGTTGAGTGCTGTGCCACTACTGTGGTCATGTATTTAGATGAGTGCACCTGCAGGGCATGCCCCAAGTTTGGCATCACGTTCCTGCAGGTGAGTTCTGTGTGCGCTACAACATATTATGTATGTTTGATCATATATATACACGTTCCTGCAGTTTACAGNCTCGTGCAGCTCACCTAGGTTGTGTAGCATTATGCCAAACTTCCTTCCCTGTTTTTAGCTGACTGCAAGGTTCAGAAGCTAGGCAGGGACGTAATTTTTAGCAGTTACGCGCCCCATTACAATATCTATTGAGGCGATGCGTTGCTTTTCGAATTGAATCACTCAGGGAGCAGCAATCTCTCCTGGCGTAATATTGAAAACGGGATCGGCGACGCACAACGAATCCAGATATCGCAATTCAAGCACAACAACTCGTTGCATAGTACAATCGTTAATGGACCTTCCAATTTTTGCTTTGATTGGATCACTACTCGTTGAGTTATTCACAGAAGTGTCAGCAGATTTTTATTCTCAGTATTCAGCTGATTGCAAGACGCAGAAGCTATGCAGAGATGAGATCTTCAGCAGACACATACTTCCATGCAATGT